>OX456523.1:236147502-236625002 GCA_949748255.1 Eustalomyia histrio
AGAAATGAAAATTTCTAAACTAAAAATATTAATAGTTATAGAAAACTATGAAGAAAAACCGAGTTAAAGTGTTAACGGGATAACGTTGTAAAATAGCATAACATTAAACTATTTTTTGTGATTAAAACTTAAATAAGCCTGCTATTTTACAATTGATAGCATGTTAGCAATTCAACTGTGAATTACTTCAATATTTTCAAAAATACCACAAATAGATAAATATGAAATCAGCATGAAATAGAAAGAAAAGAACAGGTGAATTCTACAGATTTATCAAAATATTTGCAATATTATATAAATATAACAAAACAAACTCAATCATTTGTAAAACAATTTTATTTTTTAATTTAAAAATTTATAAAACAAAACTAATATGGAAAATTTTAAGTTATGCAATAATATTTTTTTATAAATGCCATCTAAATTATAATTTTTTTTTGTTAAAATGTTAACCATTAAAAATAATTGAAAAACAAACATTTGAAATAAAAAATAACAACACTACCGATAATATATAAGTAGCCATTATTAAAAACACACTTAGCAAAATTCGATTAAAGGCATCATCATGAAAAATATTTTCAACAAAATCTTGAAAAGAAAAATCTCAAATAAAATTATTTAATGTAATAATTTTAAATAATTTACTGCGATTTCTTACAAATAAAATATAATTGCTTTAAATTGAATTTCTCTAAGTGTATGAAATATTATTATTTGTAATTGTAGCAATTATTAAAAATGCAACAAAAAACGCCCAAAAAAAAATTATTAAAATATATAAATATATTGTGTTATACATTAAAAAGTGAAATTAAATTGTTGTTATACATGATATTAAAAACTATACATACATATTATATGCATACATACACAATTCCATACACACATACATTTATTAACAAAAAGTTAAGAAAAAAAAAACTAAAATTTGAATAGTTTACTTTATTATTAAATAAAGAAAAGACAAAAAAATAAAACAAAAACATTAAAATTGTAAAAGTTGCTGTAATTCATTTATACAAATACACATACATATGTATATATTAACAATTATATACATACATACACTTATACAAACGCATACAACATGTTATCAGTAAAAAAAAAAAATCTCATTCGAAATTTATTTCTGAAAATAAAGCAAAAATATTTTAAAATGTATTTATAAATTGTTGTTTTATTTAATTTGAATACACTCAGAAAATAGTTGTGACTGCGCGGTAGATTATGTTCGAAAATTCCATATTAATTTGACATTATGTCAGCTTATTGTTGGTTTGACCCATAAGCCAAAAAGTTATTATCTAGAAAAACTAAAAAGAATGTTTAAATTATTTCATTTTTGTGTACAAAATCAAGGTATATACTGGATATCTCATCTATGGTACAAGATGATACAAGTTGCGGAATTAGAAAGAGAATATCAATTTTGAAAATTATAGGTGGGTCAAACCAATAATAAGCTGACGATTAGTTTAGGAATAAACGCGTAGAATTATTGACGTTACTCCCAAACTTTTTTACATGGTTGCTATCAGTTTATAATAAATGTTCCTGTTAACACCTTGCCGCATAAACACTGCAAATTGGTAAAGTCTACTGGCAGTTAGAGCTTCTCCAATTTAATTATATTTTAAATGAATTCTTTAAAAAAGCTAATTGCATTTCCTTTTAAATCAAATGAAGTAAACAGTCGTATAAAAATTCATTCCTTCACTACATTTATTCAGCTGATTCTGTTGATTTAAAAAAAAAACACAAAAAATCACAACTGAGTTAGGAACATTTTTCTGTATTCTCTGTATAATAACACCCGTATTAATAAAAAAAAATTAAGCATAGCTTTAACGTGAGTTTTATTCGTAATAATGTTGTTAAAATCATTGTAGTATTGTTGCTAAATTCCTCCTAAGTTTCAGTAATAAAATTTTTAAAATCCAAAAAATTCCATTCCCAATCAGAAAAAGATTTATATTTAAAACACAGGGTTGACCGTTGTGGTTATTACGTAACTGTATGAAAAACTGTCACATAGAATTATGCAACTCTACCATATTTAGGATAGAAAAAGTCACAATGTTAAATTTTACCCAAAGATAATTTTGATATTAGTAACTCAACCTGTGCTAAACAAATCAGTGTAACATATCTGAACGTGACAAATTTTTACGTAGTTACAGAATAACCCCATTAATTTGCTAAGGCTGCTGGGCCTAAAATACATTCTAGTTAAAATCTCGCTGAGAGAGATGTACTGTTTGTAATGCTGCGTGCTCACTCCTGCTTAATAAAAGACATTATTTTCTTTTTTTAAATTTTATTTGACCCCATATTCTTTACCCTACATACATATATGTATTTTATTTATATGAAATGTTTCACATTTAATTTAAATCAATTACATTCCATTTTCGATGGAAAATGTTTAAAAATTTGTATATTGTTATTTTATTAAAAAAATTGGAATATCCTAAAATTTTAACTTTATATGAACTTTCTTCAATTACAAAATAAAACAAGTAAAAAAGGATAAGTTCGGCTGAAGTAAAATTATGGAGGTGAAAAAATTTTTTGAGGTGAAAAACTTTTTTGGATGCGGAAACGATTTTTTTTACAGGAAAAAAAATTTTGAGGTGAAAAATTTTTTTAGGTGAAAAAAATTTTTTGTGGTGAAAAAAAATTTTAGTGGTGAAAAAAATTTTTCGAGGTGAAAAATATTTGAGGTGTACAAAATATTATTAATTTCTAAGCGATTGGTGAATTAAATATGAGAAAATATATTATATACCAGTCGCTACTATAAAATTGTACTAAAATACACCAATTTGTATGAAAAATTTAGAGGTATCTTCACATTTTCATCCATAACTTTTTAACCGCTGGACTGATTTTGCGCATTTTCAATACCAAACTGCTCGGGAGGATGTACAATAATCTGAGTAAAAATAGGCATCCCCGCTAGCGTCTTCGCGTCGTGATCGCTATTTCAACAGACAGACGGACATCGCTAAATCGACTTAAAATTGCATAAGGATCACGAATATATATACTTTATGGGGTCTTAGACCTATATTTCGACATGTTACAAACGGAATGACAAACTGATATATATCCTCACCATATATGGTGGAGGGTATAATTATCACCTTTAATGCCAAAATATAGCATTAACATTCCCAACAAATAATGTCAATGAAATCATCAATTGATGCATTAAATTAACTAGCACCAAGTATGTATGTTAAAATCATTGAATTCCATCCATAATAAGGACTCGAAAAACCTTTTCAAACTCGAAATGATGTGCTTTGGCACCCTGTTATTAACCTGGTAAAAAAAAAATTATTTTATGCTGATCGGAAAATTAGTTTAGAATTAAGAACCACTGCCGCAAACACAGATATAACAGTAACGTTTTAAAAGCAATGCAACATTATTTATGTTTACTAAATTTGCTTTTCTAAATGTGTTTGCGTGCTAATATTAACCATTTCGGCAGATTGTCAGTGTTGAATAGCGATTTTAAAAAATACATAGTCCTCCTGAAAGTATGCAATATATTTTACTTAACATTGAAATTGATATATTTTTATAAAAAAATATTACAGTGCGATTTCAATAACGAGTATTTAAGTTTAGCTAAGGAAAATAATTAAACTAATGTAATTTTTTTTAAAGGTTATCCAAAAATAAATATAATTTTATAGCAAATGGGAAAAAATATATAATATTAAATGACACTTGGAAAAAATGTATTCTCTTACGAAAATATTTTGTTTCTCATAACACAAAAAAAAAACCTTAATGGATTTTTATGGGTCTATTATCGATGGCAACCGAACTTTAGTTGCGTTGTCAACTGGCAACTCAACTGAAAGGCAACTTTCTCCAGTTGCCAAAAAGTTATCGATAATGTAATTTTGACAGATTAGCAACTGAAAATAAATGTAAACAAATAAAAAGATTGACAAAGGAAAAAAGTTAATAAAAGTGAATTCATTAAAAAAAAAACAAATTATAAAAAGAAATTGTGTAAACAATTATTTTAAATATGCCAGTTCAGTGGAACTGTTTTTTGATGACGATGAAAAGGCTTCAAACGTGTCATCCATTAGACGGAACTTGAGGCACATTTTCAATCCATTAGAATTACCGTCTGTACTGTGAGTATATCTTGATGTTTAAAATAATTTTCAATAAAAAGTTGCTTCTTATAGTTTCAAAGCTTATTTTCGTATTCCAAAAGAATACGAAAATAAGCCTTAAACAAAGTCGCCGTTCAACGGCAATACCTCCGCTGTTAAAAGTTTGCGCAGCTTAAAAATTTTTTGCTGAAGGAAGTTTCCAAAAATCTCACGGCAATGACTTCAATTTAGGAATGGTTCAAACAACGTTGTTGGTATAGTTTCAAAAATGTCGGAAGAAGAAAAAACAAAAAATAAAAACCTTTTTTATTCGAAAACGAAGTTTCCAGGGATTGTTGGATGTATAGATGGAACAGACGTACATATAATGGGACCGAAGGAAGATATTCCTCCCTTATATATAAAAAGGCAAGGATATTTTAGTTTGTATGTTTTGCTGGTAAGTTATTTAACAATTTTTCTTTCTTTTGATCAAGATGATTTCTTTGTAGTTGTGCGATTACGAAATGAAAATAAGGTATGTTGATGCTACGTATCCTGGATCTATTCAAGATGCCTTCATATGGAACAACAGACCATTAAAGCAAGAGGTTGCTGCAGATTTTGAAATATTTATAACAATAAATAAATATGCTTACATTTTAATATTCCCGCCTTTTTTGCTTTAAAAACTTACAGCAACCAAAACTTTGTGGTTGCCAATACAATCACTATTTGGCAACTGAAATTGACAGCTATCAGTTGTATACGTAATATCATTTTGGCAACTGGCAACGCCACGAGGTTCGGTTGCCATCGATAATCGACCCATTAAAAACTTGTTTAAATAAAACTCTTACAAAATGTGTAATATATTTTATTATTTTATTTATAATAAAAATTGGTTCATATATACAAACTAAAAGTAATTTTATCAATAGGCAAAAATATTTAAAACACAACATTTTGCTATAATTTATTTAATACCATATAATACAAAATATAATAGTAGTTTATATATATTTTTTAATATATATAAATTTTATTCAATTATAAAATATAATAATTCATGACTTGTTGATAATATGTATTAAGTGGGAGGGGAGGGGGGAATTAAATTAAAACTAATATTTACAAAATTGAATAAAATATTATTATTGTTAATGATTTTTGATTAAATAAAATGTGATATTAAACAACGGTTTTATTGCAAGTTGTATGAAACACGTTAATTTATATTTTTTTTTGTTTAAAAATATTAAATAAATTTGAATACTTTTAGTTTATATTTTCTATTAGAAAATAGAAACCAATAAGGTTGTTTACAAGAAGTAATGTATTATTAAAAACAGAGTTGTTAAGATTTAGTTAAAAAAAAAATACCACAATAAGAGAATACTACAACCTAACAAAACCCAACCGAAAATCGTTTTTATATTAAAAAAAAAAAAAACATTTGAACAACTCTGTTTTTTATAGGACAATACAACAATTACAACGCTTAGTACAACACCTTGTATACTCCTTTAATTAAATAATCTATTAATATAGATTTTATATTTTTTTTTTTTTTTGCATAATCAATAAATTATTATAAATTAAAAAGAAGAAGAAGAAACTAATAGCAAACATGACTGCTTAAATATTTTCATTGACTACATGGTTTGACTTTAAATTATAGGTACATACAATTTTTTATATTCCTGAATGAAATAAAAGAAATATATTGTGGCAAAAAGTTGAATTACTTTTCCAGACCATTTTTTTGTTTTTTGTTTTAAATTAAGCGTAATATAATATGTGGTTTGGGGTTCTGGATTTCACGAGAAATTTAACCTTAATTCCTGGAAAAACAATAAATTTTTATAAATCAAATTTTATAGCTTTTTTATAATAAATAATACTTTTCACAAGACTTGATGTAAGACCAAAAGACACAATTTTTCATATAAAAAGCAATAAAATAAAAAAAAAATATATGGAAAAATATGGCGTTTCCTCTAATGTGTACCGAAATGTGTTTTTAGTTCTCAAAACTTTTACATAAGAAAAATTTCCCAGGTTTCCCGGCTAAACGTCCCAGAAATCCCAAACCCTAAATATAATACAAAGTAGTTGTTTAAAACCAACTCGAAAGACCAAATGTTAATTGGATGTGTTGAGTCAATTGGAAATATATAAAATTAAAATTCACAATTCTAAACCATGAAAAACGGTCCTTCGAACCGTTAAAAGTACAAGAGCGGGTCAATAAGTACGTGACCTTTTTAATTTCCCGCCTCTTAACTGAAAGGGTAACATTGCTCCTGTCAACAAGCATCTGTCAGTTGACTCCAGTCAAAATTTGAACAAGCTGCATCATTTAGTTCGGTTTGACAGCCATTGATAGCAGACTACCGAGTAATTTGAGGAGAAAATGGCAAAAAGTGAATTTTCTTGGGGGAATAAAACATCACACAAACCAAGGCAGAAGCAGAGGCAATTGAAAAAATTCACGATATGATGTTGGCCGATCGGAGATAAACATCTCACATGCCTCAGTGTTTTCAATTTTGAATGATCACTTGGGTATGAGAAAGCTTTCCGCAGGAAGGCTAATGCGTTTAAGCGCAATTGTTGGACAATTTCGTTTCCATGGCAAAAATAAATGATTTCGACTAGGAATTACTCGCTCATCCGCCCTATTCTCATGATTTAGCCCTGAGTGTTTATTTCTTGTTTCCAAACCTAAAGAAAGGGCTCTGCGGAAAGGGAATTGACTCCAAGAATGAAAACATCTCGCAAACAAAATCCAATTTTGATGACTTCGACAAGTCTTAGTTTTTGGAAGGGATAAAAATAAAAATTTAAGAAACTTCGGATAAAGTGTATAGAGCTCAAAGGAGACTATGTTGAAAAATAAAATGATTTTTTGTCCCAAAAACCTGTGCCTCATTCAAAAAGTCACGGACTGGTCCCTCGTAAGACATACAAGTCGTGCTTGATATATTGCCGTGATTGATAATTAATCGTGTCTTTAGTACATTATGTTCTTTACTTTCACATTGATGGACCTTATTAAGCCTAGAGTACTAATGTTCGTCGATTCGGCGAGCACCGCTCTTTTTTTTTTTGCTATGGATGTATGATTTAAAAATTTGTATCTGTATATTGCCGTTGCCGCAGGTTCTTGATTTTTTGGTGCTGGAATTGATGATTCTCTGTAGGCATAATTTTTTTTTTTTTACTTCAATCACGTCTTTTTCAAACCTTTATTTTTCAGAAAGTTATGAACTGATTTGGTTAAAAATTTGCACATTTCTTCAAGATAACATTATGTAGTGCTTGAATGAAGGATTCTTAAATTTTTTCTTATAATTTTGTTTAAAACTTCGTCAAAAAATTATAATTTTAAGGCTCTTTTTGTTTTCCTTCATTCAAGCATAACTTTTATATATCTACTAACAGAAAACCTAGGTAGATTTAATTTAATGTGTTATCCTGGAGAAGTCAAGGAGTTCTTAAAATTTTTAAATAAAAATTTCACACAAAAAAAAAAGTAAAAATACGTTTTTTTTGAGCCTTCAAAAATCACTGAACCCCTCATCAAGTTAAACAAATTAAAATACAATTTGGCTCAAAGCATCTGTTTTTTTACATTGATCTTTCAAAATTTCTGTAACCAGTCTATTATTCAGATCATAAGGATTTGCTATTTATGAATATATGTTGGCCTTACTATTTGTATAGGTTTTGGTGAATTTGTTTCTGTAGTTGTTAATAAATTCGTTGTACACTCTTTTAAATTATCAATTGTTAATGACAATTGTGGGTTTGATAATGAGGAGGAGGAGGAGCAGTTTGCAGATGATATAGAAGAATTTGTAATTGAGGATGTTGGTGAATCTATAAATGTTTGCTTATTTGTGGTATTGCTATTAGTTGTTGTGGTGTTGGTAGTAGTAGCAGTGGTGGAGGTGTTGGAGATGTTATTGCTATTATTTGTATTAATCGAATTTTGTTTATTCTTACAACGATTTAAGGCCTGTTCACGTTCATTGGCATCAAAATACCATACCGTAATGGCATAACGTGTTTTATGCGCTGGTTGTACTTCATGAGGATTTCTTTTGTCTGACCAAAAGAATATTAAACGATCAAATTTTGGTTCTATATCTGCTACAGATTTTGTTTGTTCAGGAAATATTCTATATTAGAGTATTTAAAAAATATTATTATTATTTATTGTTAGTTTAATTTAAAAAAATAAAAATTAATTACCTTAAAACACCACCACTATCTCTAGAATCCCAATTGAGATTCAAATAATAAATAGCTGTAATAACACGACCATCTTTATTAGGATTATCTACATGCATAACATAATGAGAACCAGAACCGGGATAACATGCAACCATGGCCTATAAGCAAAGAAATAAAAAAAAATTATAAAAATCATTCTTTCAAAAAGTTTGCTTTTCAAGTTGTGTTTGAGCGTAGAGAATTAATAAAAATAAGTTAAAAAAATATTTAACAAATAGAGCTGGGATCAAAACTCTATTCTGGGAGGATAAGAAATTTTCCAACTAAAGGGTGGTCTAACCATAATGCACGGTGTTAATTGTGAGTCAAGTTTTTTGCCAACTTAATTTGACATTTTGTTTGACAATTTCAGCCATGGAGAGGTACACAGTTGAACAGCTCGTTAAGATTGTTGAAGCCTTTTACGAAACTTCGTAAATTTTTTTGGTCAGGTAATCGACCAAATGTGTCCACAGTCGGAAGAATTGTGTGCAAATTTCAGCATACCGGGTCTGTAGGAAAAGTGAAAACACCTGTGCATGCTCGCCCAGTTCGTTCTGCGGATAACATTGCTGTATAGCAAAAGAGTCGTCAACCTCGACTTGTCGTCGGTGTTCGCTATCGCGAGATGATAACGGACTTCTTGTGGCATGAAATGGAGAATATGGACCTGGACTATATGTGGTTCCAACAGGATGGTGCCACTTGCCACACAGCCAACGAAACAATGGCTCTTTGCGCTAGGCATTCAATGGCCGTGTTGTCTCACGTCATGGCGATGTTAATTGGCCGCCACGATCATGTGATTTGACACCGTTGGACTTCTTTTTTCGAGGATATTTAAAAAAAAAAAAGTGTACGTTAGTAAAGCAAGAACAATTCAAGAGCTAAAGGATGAGATAATTCGGCACATTAACGACATTGAACCTCAATTATATCTCAGTCATTGAAAATATGGACCATCGGATAGAGGTATGCTATCGAAGCCGTTGCGATCATTTGGCCGATATTTTTTTCACACATATCATAATAAAAAATGTTTTAAGATAATTCTCTGAAAACTTTTTTTTTTTTTTATTTACAATAAACATCGTACATTATGGTTGGACCACCCTTTAAAATCAATAGACTTTCTCCTTAGAGATATTTTTTACTCTATTTCCAGCAGTCTTCCTATCGACTACTAGAAGTACTATAAAATACTAGCGGATCCCGGCGTGCTTCGCTATGCATGAATATTAACATTGAATCAAATTCATTGGTTTATTTGTTTCTCGATCCGCGAGTTCGATGAAAAAGAACCTTAAAATTATCACTCACTGACAGCTGTCAATGTTTATGCGTGTATGTGCTACAACGTGTATTTACCGTGTGTATGAAGTCAGCACACAGTATACATACCGCACACGCTCATGGGCACCTACGTATTTGTTGTTGTTTTTTTATATGGACAAAATCACATGTTGACATGAAAAGTCATAACTAACGAACCGATTTCGTACAAACTTTAGATAAACCATCTCAAGCGAACAAACTCTAAAAATTAAATCGAATTCGGTTTGACCGTTCGTGAGTTATAAAGTAACAACACACTTGCAACAATTTTTTTATATATATAGAAGATTTTTTGTCACATTCTGAGATTTTTAATATGGAAAAATTTTAATAAGAAATTTTAAATAAGTTTTTGTAAAAAAATAAGTATTTTCAATGGTAAAATAAAAAATATTTTAAATCGTTTGATTTCACAAATATAAAAAACACTTTTACAGAAGTTGATCAGTATCCAAAAGAAAATCTTTAAACAATGAGGAAAAATAATATTCTTACCTTTGTTCTTTCTTTAATAACATAATTGCCTAATTTTCCATTATCTAACATTGAATTTGCCCGACAAATAACAGCATCAATCTAAAAAATATATCACAAATCAATAATCAAATCAATACAGTTGAAAATGTTTAAAACAAACACAATTCCCTTACTTGATTTATTAGATAACCAACATTTGAACATCCAGGTTCAACACCTTTAACCCAAGTTATTTTATCACCACGTATTGTCCGTAAATCTTGTTCCGATTTCATATTATTAACTAATTGACCATCCTAAAGAAAAAACAAAGAAGTTTTAATTAAATATCAAAAAAAAAAGTTATTCCCCTAAAAATTTACTTTAAAAACACCAGCTGAATACATTTTATGTACTTCATTTAAAATCTGTATACCATTTTCTCTGCCCAAGAAATCGTCTACTACCGAGAGACCATATTGATTCATATCATTTATAATATTACGACATAATTCCTCATAGCGTAGCTCACTGTAAAGAAAAGGTAATAAAAACAATAATTATAGAATGCTATTCAGGTTGTAAATTACAAATTTAATTATTATTATTTCTTTTTTTTTTTTTTTTTAATTTTTATCAGAGGAGGGGTGTTTAAAAATAAATGTCGCCATTTATTATAAATATCTAGTAATATGTACGTACCTATATACAAAATGGGATTTACAATAATTCTCTAAATTTGTAATTATACTGATAGTAGCTGTAATATATTTGTAGTATTTATTTTTAGTTTAAAATATATGCCGTATAAATATGCATGTCTGAATTCAATAGTATTAAGGGGATTGTGTACTTTAAATAATTAATTATTTATGGAAAGGGTGGTTAAATTTTAAGGGCCAATGTTGCATGTGAACCACACCTCACACGTCAAGTTTTTCTGCATTTCATTTGACATTCCTCAATTTCAGACTAACTCAATTTGAACCATGGAAAGATACACAATCGAGCAACGCGTTAAAGTTATTCAGGCTTATTATGAAAATGGGCGTTCAAATCAAAATGCACTTTTTGATTTTTTCTGCAAATCGGGTCTGTAGGAAGTGAGAAAACACCTATGCATGCTCGCCAAGTTCGTTCTGCGGAAAACTTTGCTGTTGTTCGCGATAGTGTGGCAGAATAGCCATCAACCTCAACTCGCCGTCGGTGTTCGCTATCGCGAGATCATAACGGAATTCTTGAAGCCAGAAATTGAGGATATGGATGTGCACGATATGTGGTTTCAACAGGACGGTGCCACTTGCCACACAGCTAACGAAACAATGGCTCACTTGCGCGACAAATTCAATGGCCGTGTTATCTCACGTGGTGGCGATGTCAATTGGCCGCCAAGATCATGTGATTTGACACCGTTGGCCAGCAACAATTCAAGAGCTAAAGTATAAGATAATTTAGACATAACCTCAATTATGCCTCAGCGTCATCGAAAATTTGGACCATCGGATGAAGGTGTGCCGACGAGGTCGCGGCGGCCATTTGGCCGATATTTTGTTCCATACAAAATTGAACCATACCATATTACCATAATAAAAAAAATTACAATAATTTCCTAAATAATTTGTGTTTTATTCAAAATCAACATCGGCCCTTAAAAATTAACCACCCTTTATTAAAAAAAAAAATAACAATAAATTCCGCTGAGCCGAGTCTTTGAATACCCAAAAAAATATACTGTTTTTGATACAAACAATGTAAAAAACTTTAGAAGTAAAATTATAAAGGTGAAAAAATTTTTTGAAGTGAAAAACTTTTTTTTGGATATGAAAACAACAAATTTTATGGTAGAAAAAAATTTTGAGGAGAAAAATTTTTTGAGGTTAAAAATATTTTTGTAGTGATAAAAACATTTTTAGTGGCGAAAAAAAATGTTTAATATAAAATATTATTAAATTTTAAGCGACTGGTAAAAAAACAAGACAAAATATTTAACTTGCCGGTCGCTACTATGAAATTGTACTAAAATACATCAATTTATATGGAAAATTTAGAAGTACCTTCTCATTTTCACTCATAACTTTTTAACCGCTGGACCGATTTTGCTCCTCGGGAGGATGTCCAAGAATCTAGCTAAAAATGAAGACCCCCATGTGCGTCTTCGCGCCGTGATCGCCATTTCAACAGACAGACGGACATCGCTAAATCGACTTAAAATTGCATAAAAACTCATATTTCGACATGTTACAAACGGAATATCAAAAACTGATATATATAACATCGCCATATATGGTGGAGGGTATAAAAACAGATGTGTGGACTTTGGACAAAAACATTTATTTCAAAAAAACATAAATTCTATATTAAAATAACAATTTATATGGAAAAACAATTTACAAACATTTGAAATAAAAAATTGTTAGAAATCGAATTTGAATTTTAACAAATATTTTTAATTACTTAAAATTTTTTGATACTTTTTTCTGTGTAATATTAAAAATAATTATTACAAAAACCTTAATTTTCTTAATTTTTTTTTAATTACTGTAGTAATAGTAGTTTTATATTTTATCATAAAAAATAATTATTATTACGGTTAAAAACAACAACTACAGATTACTCTACAAACAGCGGTCTTGTAAAAACTGTCAAACTTTTTTGACTATAGCCACTGTAAAACTTTTTTGACTGTAATTTAAAAACTAATCTATTAAACATTTTTTAATCCAATTTTCGAGTTTAGCTGGCCAAAATACCCTTATTGGCATTCTGTGCTCAGAGTAGCGGTAAACTAGTGTTATGAAGTCAGAATATGTTACAAAAACAAACATAATAAATTATTTTTTTAATAATTTAAATCCCAAAAAAAAATGTAAATACATTTTGCTGATTTCACTTAGCACTGTTTATGCAATTATTAATAATAATAACAAAAAAAAAACATTTTAATAATTACCAGCTTATTAAATGTTCACGCAAATATTGTTCGGCATTAGAAGGAAGTGCAGTCCGTTTAAAAAACTTATTATAATCCGTAGTTGTTGATGAAGTAATCATTTTTATTGATTTTTGTTTATTGTATTTTGAAGGACACTTGTATCACAGTTGAAATAATTTTATAAAAATTATAAATATGTATTCTTTTTATTAAAAATAATTTGTAGGAACTTATTTTATTTTAAATATTTGGAATTATTTTTCTTTATTTTTGTAGAAATATCAGTCTTGCTGCATTGAATGTTAATACACAACTAATCGAAAAATCTAACTTCACAATTTTACACAGGTAATCTAACGTATTAAGAAGAATTTGACTAGAGAGTATTAAATTTTAATATCACAATAAATATATAATTAGGTACTGAATATAGCTGGGAAAAAAATGTTTGGCAATATCTGCGAAAGTATACAGGTAGAGATGATGGTTAAAAACAAAACCACTTTTCACAGCCGTAAATGTATGATAAGAAAATATTTTAGTTGCGTCTTATTATTTAAATATAAATTATTCAAGTACAAATAACATTTTATTTTTTTTGTTATAATAATCACAATTTTTGTTATGTTGAAAGGGAGAGGTATATTTTCCGGCAGTAATTTGGTAGCTTTAAGGTATTTCACACTACAACCCCTTTGGCAGTTTTTTGTTATTTTTTTTTTTATTATTTGTTATGATCACGTTCGCTTTTTTTTAATCACATAATTTTTTAATTCTTTTTGTTTAGTTATTTTTTAAATGTTTTTGTTTCCATTTTTGTTTTTCAGCTTTGCCGCGCTCTTTACAAAAGTTTGTTATTAAATTAATTATTAATCACAAATTTTGATTTTTCTCGAGTTATTTTTAAAATGTTTCTTTTTCCGTTTTTGTTTTTCAGCATTACGCTCTTCACGAATGTTTATTATTAAATGAATCGTACAAATTGTGTGTTCGTATGCTTAAGTAGCGGTTCATAAATAATTTTACCAAATATTTAAAAACTAACAAGTTTTTATACGTGCAAATGTACACACGAACATGCGCATTGTTAACAGTGCGCAAAGCAGAGAGCATGCAATGTTAACATATGAAAACAATTGAATATTTAGGGTAGAGAGGGGATTCTCCTTCACTTTACCAATCCAATTTTTCTCCGCTGTTAAGAGAGAAAAAATATTGGAAAACTAATATTTTGTGCAATTTTCAATAACATTTCATTGATAACCACTCTGACTAATATTATTTACCTCACATACATATGGTCACAGACATGGTTTTTTTGGGGGTGCTAAAAAATAATAGAGGAAGCTAAAACATTTTGCAATAACTTCCACAAATTGTGTGATAAAAAGATAATTTTTCATTACGGTGATTTACAAAACTAAGCTTCTGAATGACATTTAAATTTTTAATAAAATGGTTGTCTAGGTTTTTCTACTTTTAGACGCCTACGTGTGCAAAAATATAACAAAAAAAATCACAAAAAACATAAATTTAAAAATAATAAAATAAAGATATTAATATTTTAATTTTTTCACTTTTGGAAAACGATTTTTTATTAAAGTTTTATTACTTTTTTTTAATATCGTGGAGATTTATTGATTAAAAATAATCAAATATCTTTAAAAACTCATTCTAAATAATTTATTTCATTTATACATATAATAACTCTTTCCGTTATTATCATTTCTGTATTTCTCGCATCGATAAAACCACGTGAAACGCAACCTTGTTCTGTTTTCTATAGGGTGAGTCACAGGAAATGAAATCTATATAAATATAATGAAGATAAATAAGACGCTATACTCATGTTATTTCTCTATCTAATAAGTTTTACAAAATTAAATGTGTCCACAACTTTAAATGTTAAGAGCTCTAAAAAAATTCCCTATAAACTTCTCTTCAACTTTATCATCTATCAAGTCACCCTGTATGAAGTAGGGTGACTATGAGTTTCTCGTTTCGAAAACTCCTCGCATCAGATACTCACTATATTTGGCGTTATTAAACTTATTATTTATTTTTATTTTTTTTTATTTTATTGATTTTTTTAATTTAAGCGATTATTTGCTAAATTTTATCTGGGTTTATAAAAAATTAAAAATTAGGGGGGTCAGTCAGCCAGTAGAAATTTCTCAAAGGGTCCGTGAAGAAAAAGTTAGTGGGAACCGCTGTTCTAAAGAGTATGATAAAATCGAGGTTATTAAATTTTATTTTAAATGTTATTAATCTTATCAAAAATTCTAGATAATCGAAATTATTTAAAACAAAACGTAACCACAAAAAATTTTTAAATCCTATATGACATTTGATAGTTTCAGTATGAATAATCCAAATTAGAAGAGAGTTGACCTTGAAGGTCGGTAATGCAGTGACTAGAATATAGAAAGTGGAAAGCCTATATGACACTTGCTATTTTCAGTATTAATAATCCCAATTAGAAGAGAGGTCAAACTAACTTATGTGAAAAATAATGAGTATAAAGAGTTCAGCCATATAGAAAAAAGAGAAATCTGTCAAATTAAAGTCGGTAAGGCAGTGACATTGATATGATTTGAATTGACGGACAAAAAAAAAAACTTAAATCTAGAAACAAGCAAGTGTCATATAAGCTTAATATAGGCTTAACAAAAAGTAATTTGCTATTATCGAGTATTTGTCTTTTTTTTTTGGGTGGGTACTCGATATATAAAAGTAACTACTTAAAATTTTTAGTTTCATTTTTGACAGATAAAACACACAAAGTACAATTTTGCTACAAGTAACCAAAAGTTAAAAGCAAACAGTTTGAAAAATTATTGAACATGAAGACATAAAATATTTTAGTTGAAAAAAAAAATCAAAAATAGTTTAACCGAGTGTACCAGAACTTATAATATAGAAAATATAATGTACAGTTTATATATTAATAAACTCTTTTTTATTTTTTGATATTATGGCAACTCTATTAGTTAAATTATCAACTGCACATCAACAACAAACATTTACATTATGTACACAATGTTTTGTTATTGTTAATTGCAGAAAGAAATACAATTTATATTTGATTTGGTCTCTCTGTTTTCATTTATTCATAGCTTTACTCATATATACATTGCTTTTGACAGAGCTCTTTACCAGCTCTAACGCGCAACTAAGCACGTAGACATCTCCATCACAAGGTATTCAATGGTTTGCCATCTGGGGGGAATGATCGAATAACAAATACAAAAAAGTTTGTTTAGTAATTTGTATTAGGACCCATCAAACCACCTATTAACTTTAGGGTGACAAAACACTGTTGCCAACTTTTTTTTACAAAAAATGTCCTTAAATCAGATTAAAAAATCGCTCGCCGTTTTAAAAATATTTAGCTATAAATTGCTCATTTTGTTTGAACTTTACAAATTTTAATGAAAAATTAGCAAAATAAAGTAAATTTTTTAAATTAGACTAAAAAATAAATAAATATTCGCTTATTATTCGCTCTTTTGGAGTTTTCTTAAAAAAACGTGGAGATTGACTTGCAAAAATTCGGTAGATTTCCCGCTTAAGCATTGTAAGTATTTCGATTTTCATACTCCCTAAGTTTTTATAGTCCATATAAAAAAATTATGTTTCACCATAACGAATTTCGAACAAAAATTTAGTACAATTTGTTTTCAGGCATATTTAATTTAAAATTTAGTAAAACAAATTATTATTTAGCGAATCTTTTTGCTCTTTACATTTTGTAAATTACAGAATTTTTAGAAATTTATGTTGCTAGTTTCAGAAATCATTTTACAAATTTTTCAAAACCGATTTGCTAAAATTAGCAATAAAAAAAATACTAATTTTTAAAAAATGGATATTGAAGGATATGCTGCTTCTAATTAAAACCTACACCTACAAACTTAAATTTCCTTAAAATGTTACATATATTAAAAAAAAGGATCGGAGATGAAGATGCCGACTCATGTATAAAAATAGGACATCTACTTAAAAAAGCACTAAAAAGTTTTTTAGTTCTAAAAATCAGCTCTAAAATTTTAAACCTTTGATTTTTTAATTTTGTCTTACATATTTTTTGAAACAAATAATTAAAATAAAAAAATTTTGATGCTCAATAAAAAAAATAAATATGTAATTTTTAACTAATAATAATAATATATATTCATTTGTTTTGCTGATTATAGCAAACAGACTTTAAATTCCACTTTATAAAAAAAGTTTAATAAAATTAAGTGACAGCAGCTAATTTTTTCTACAAATTTCATTGTACTACACGTCAGCATGTGTTGCTAAGATTAGCAAAATATACTACTGGGCTCAAATTAGCAAATAGTTGCCATTACAGACTTTTTTTGGTGAGTGCAATTTCGAGTGAAAAACAATTTACTGTGCTTAATAGCTAAATCACATTTTGTCCCGCCAAATGCATTTAAAAATTGGAAACAGTGGTGAAAAGCCCAATATTATCGATGTCACATAAAACATCGGGCACGACATCGAACAAGACATAGGACATCTTGTTGCTTTTTTCAATTTTTTATTTTTTTAATTTTTAATTTTTTATTTTTATTTTTTTTTATTTTCAATATTTTATAACTTAAGCTTTTGCCATCAAAAACTCATTTTCTTAAGAAGCGTAGATGAACGAGGATGGCTTCCCTCATGAGGAGATACATTTGTAAAAACCGATTTTCCTGTATTTATATTTGTCATAATTTTTTAGTTCTTAGAGTTCATGAGGAGTACAAGAGTTTAATGGCGAATCGGAAACGCAAGCTTAAAACATTTTTATAGCATAAATAAGGTGATGTGAGACAGTTAGAAAATTATTATTTCTTTTTTAGTGAGGGATCCCTCGAACACGGAACCTTTTGGCTTCATAATATCCCACATCTTACCTACTAAACCAACAGCAATCATCAAATGAAAAAAACATGATATGAATTACATTCTATTAATATTTTGTGCTGATTTCAAAAAACTTTAGTGATTTACAATTCAAGTTGATATTCGATGCATAATCTCGGTTAAAATTCAAACAAAAATTTTTTCGATTCCTTGATATCTGGTAACCCTAATAAATATATAAGTATATGGGAAATGTTTGTTCGTATATGATTAATGATTATTAATAAATAAAAAATATATAAGGCATTTCACCCCAAATGTGTGGAATGTTTGCTTAATACGCTATGCTTATGCTTTGATATATCTCTTTATATATTCTAACTTCTGATCTTATCAAATGTTATGTATATTTTAAGAATCGAAAATAAGTAGACACCTCTTTCGCTAAAAACCATATATGGTCAAAATGTCGGTTATTATAATTTAGATATGACTTTACCCACACCATGTCTTTCACAAATTAGTAGTACGATGGCGGTTAAATAAGTCCGTGACTTTTCGAACTTCCCTCGTAGTTAAATGAAATGCAACACCTGTTAATAGACTACTGTCAAATTTTGAGCAAGTTCCGTCATTTACTTTGCGTTAACCAGCAGGATTTATAGAGGTCCATAGAATAGGCATTTGTTTGATAAATAATTTCATCGTTGGAGCTAAATCTCTTTCCACCGAGCCATTTATTTAGGTTTGGAAATAGGAAATAGTCACTGGGGGCTAAATCCGGAGAATAAGGCGAATTAGGGGGCAATTCGTAGTCTACTTCATGGATTTTTGTCATGGAAACTAAACTGTCACACAATTCTGTTGATGGTCGATTGTGAGCAAACGCAGCAGCCATCTTGCGGAAAGCTTTCTCATACTCAAGTGATCTATCAAAATTCAAAATACTGAGCCATGTGAGATACCTATGTCTTCCACAATCTATCACACATTCAATCTCCGATCGGCCAACACCATATAGTTAATTTTTTCAATTGTTTTGGGTGTAGAAGCCTCAACTGGGCGTCCAGAACGTTCGGAACCTTCCGTGCTTGCTTAAAATTTAACAGGTGGTACTTGATGGAAGCAGTGTTGCATTTTATATAACTACGAGGGAAGTTCGAAAAGTCACGGACTTATTGATCCGCCCTCGTAGTATTAAAAAATGATTTTGGACACATGAGTACCGCAACCACCCTTTTTAAAACGCATTCGGAAGAAACAATTTTAAATTTTTTATTCGGCTAAATGTGTCAGCCAAAAATTAATTTTTTCCAGATAAAATAAACTTTCCCTAATAAATTTTTAAACAATCTTGAACAGTTTATTCATATTGCAAATGTAGGGCAGTAGAAAAAATTACGCCATTTGCCATTTCTAAAAACCATAAAAAATTCACTACTCTTGCTCATAAATTGGTCCATACAAGAAAATTAATTTTAATAATGAGACTTAAGTATTAAAATAATAAATTGTCTTAAATATATTTTCAATTGAAAAATATATTTTTGTTTTTTTTTTTTATTTCGCAAATTTGTGTTTTATTTAAAATAAAAGTTCTCAACCTTTAAAAAGCACCCTATATATAACGACATGCCGTAAAGTTATATGATAGAGGGTACGATTTTAGCGGCCCAATCTAATTTTAAAGAATTAAAATGTAGTCAAAAATAACCCCATTTTTAGGTTTTTACGTTTTCGATTCGAAGAAACGATGACATTTCTAATGGGATTCTAAAAATAATAAGTTAAGAAACAAAACCGTTTCGAGCAACCTTAAAAGCCATTTTTCCTCCTAAATATGTGACTGGCCAAATATGTGACTGTTTATTTTCTTTTTTGTCTTTTATCCAAATTTCATTAAAATCATTAGGAACCTTTTGTATTTTTTTTAGGAAAAAATTAAAATTTTTCTGAAAATTTTCCAAAACTTTATTTTATTGATTTTTACGAATTTGTATTTAAATTAACTCTATAAAAATTTAATTTACGCTTATTTCGATCGTTAAAAAAGTTGTTTTGCGCATTATATGTGTATCAAGTGTGACATTGATCTGTTATACGTTTTCTGTAGCGGGCAGTTGGTGTGAAATATCTCACATGTTTTAAAATGCGTACACATAAAAATACCTAAAAATTCAAATGTAGCAGAGCTTAAAAAACATAATTCGTTTTTGAATCAATTCGCATAGAAATATATTTATTTTATGAATCAGTAAATAATTTATAAATCAATGATTTGATATTGAATAAAGAAAGAAAGTGATTTATTAAGTCTAATTTATATTGATTGGATTAAATAATTTTTATCGATTAATTTAGTGAAGTATAAATTAAATGAAACAATTTTAGTTGACACGATTGGTTAAAACTGAAAAAATTCGTTTGATTCTATTAAAAGAATCGATAAAGTAGAAAATTATAATGTGAATAAAAAGATTTTTGAGAATCGATTCGTTTAAAGGTCTGCTATGAACCTACGTAAAAGTTAAATGAAAAAGTTTAGAAATTGTCTTGTTTTCTCAATGAGGCTGGCAACGAACTAACGACCTTGACGGCGGTATAGAACAATACAACCATTTTTTCAAAATGTCAACTACTTTTTTTTAAAGTGGCTAGATCAGACCTTCAAAACGATAAAATCTCTGGATTTCAACACTAAAAACAATTTGCAATATTATCGCTAACCACCAAAAAACGAGATGCAAAGCCGGTAGAAAGAGGACTTCAATTAAATATTTAAATGTACTTCTTTTTTAACAAAAACTCTAAGGATTTTAAGGAGGGGAGACCTCCCAATTCAACATTTTTGCAACACTTTTTAAACGAGTGCAAAGCCACAGCCACATTAAGACGAAAATTTCAAAATGACGATTCCATAAAAAGTATGTCTTTTTTGTTTAACCGGGTTTATTGCGATACTTAACAGGTTTGATTTTGAAATATCTTAAACTACCATTAAAATAATAAAATTTGGTTCCGCCAGTATTCGAATCCGCGTTTATTTTTAGTAGTAGCATTACTTTTAGTAGTAATGCTTTAGAAGTAATAATTAAGATTTAATTTTCAGAATTACTTCTATAAACATAGAGTGGGTGATTGATTATATTTCATTAGTTATCAGACGAGTTGTAAACTTTAAATAGTGAAAAATTTTATAATTTACCGTCAAAATATCAATCAAGATTTTCGTTTAATTAATACTTTAATTTTTAATACGGCAAAAAATTACCACACTTCCCTTATCAAAATATGGACTTTTTATATAAAAATAGTAGAGGTTTCCAGTCGGTAAGATACCCACGGAAAAGCACAGGCAAGACACTTTAACAGGTGTTAGTACAAGTGCTGGCGAAAAGTGCATTCCCAATCCCAAAATGATATATCATTAGACAAAAATGCCGGCTGATCTGAAGACCGATTTTTGGCTGCCTTGGGCATTAGAGGGTTAATGCAATTCAACCAGTAAACAAGAATTCAGGTAAAAATGAATTTGCTAAACAACAAGTCAAATTGAAGTGAATTAGAAAAATAAACAAGTCGAATACTTAAAAGACAAGAAAATTGCAATAAAAATAAAAACAAAAATGTATCCGGCTAAAATTGACAGTTGCCTTTTCTGCGCATTTTTCTAAATTGTAATTGGTTGCAAAAATGCATGTAAATCAGAGATGATAAATGATCATTAAAAAAAGAGTAGATTTTTTGTTAATTTTTCAGTTTTTTATTAAAAAAAATCATCAAATTTCGAAATAAGACATCAAAACCCATTGAAGGAGTTACATACAGGGTGACTGTTGGGATGGCGTTTGCCTCAAAATCATCATTGGGCCATTTTTCTTCAGAGAAGGTGATATTGTCTATGTGAAACGATGTCGGTGGATGATGACTCATTATGCCTCCCCGAAAATACGTGAAAAAAAAGTCCGGACGGTTACTGGTTTTAGCAAGAGGATGCACCATATCACAATGCAATTTCTGCAACAAAAATTCCCTGAATGTGTGATTTCAAAAAAAGGCGACATTGACTTACCACTCAGATCTCCCGATTTGACTCCTCCTCTGAACTTCCTTTTGTGAGATTATTTGAAAAGCAAAGTATACACCACCAAGTCTCGAACCATTTACGAGCTCAAGGTAAACATTCGTGACGAAATCGTCGCTATACCGCCCATGATAGTCCATTAAACATTATTATTATTTTCAATAACATCCTGAAAATCTAAAAATACATTTTTCCTAATAAATTCTCATTCAATTCCGTTAACGAATATTGTTACATCAAGGGCAATATACTTAAAAATATGCTTTGTAACTTCCGACTTGTTTCCACCGTTTGCCAATTGGGAACTAGTTTCGTTTTAAATTACACGTACGCACTAAAAACTGTAATGTTTGTAATAAAATTATGAACAAAAATTATATTTGAAATACAACATATGTGCCGACGCACAGTGTCGTGTCGCGACCAAAAATAGTAAAACGTAATGTAAGAAATAAAAAAAAAGTGACACCATTAAATAGAAAACATTTCAGCTAATATATATAAAAAATATGTATAATTTTTAACAAAGTTGTAAACGCTTAAAGTTGCAATTAGTTAATCATTTTAGTTATTAAATTGTTGAGACCCTTCTGAGGGGTATTTAAAATAACCTTTAATAACACATCGGGTGAAAAGTCCGTAGAATAACCAATAAAACATTTCTTTTTTGGCAAAATCTCCTTCAAGAGCGATACAATTACTCCAACGCCTTTTAAAATTTGTATAGGTTGTTTTTAGAATGATTTTCGACAATCACCACTTCATTCGAGTCGGCGAGCATTTTTTTGAGGTCTGAAAACAGGTAAAAATCGCTTAGAGCCAAATATTGGCAAATACGGTGGGTGCGGAAGCAATTGAAATTGTAATTCGTGCAATTTAGCCAGTTCTAAGACTCATCGACACGTTGTTGTTTTTGGTGCACTGTGAGGAAACACGGCACCCATTTCGAAAACAACTTTCTCATGGAAAAAATAAAGCCGACACGTTCCTTCGATATCTTTAAGGTATCGGCTATCTCCTGCAACTTCACTTAACGGTCTGTCCAAACGATTTTGTAAACTTTTTTGATGTTTTACGGTATTATCACCTCTATTGGGCGACCAGAGCATTAAATTTTGACAGGTATATCTGAAGGTTGATAGTTCCCAAAAATCATATGGATTTTTTTTTTAATGACGCCATCCTACAGATTTTTCACCCGATGCTATATTTCTCAACATTAATAAACACAAATAAAAGGTAATTTTATTTAGAAATCAAATCCGCAAAAAACCATTAATTATTTTAAACTAGTTCTCCCCAACTTTGAACCATAAAAAATTTTCCACTGTGTAAAAGGTATTTCGGAAACGCGATTTGATGGATTTTTTTTTACTTCCGATTCATATTTAGAAGGCCAAAATACTTTTAAAAAAATTTAGTAGATGTCTGTGCAAAAACCTTTCTAAGGCATCAAAGCTTTTTTTATTTTTAAAATTCAAGGCATGAATTTGACCCTAAAAAGACGTGTTAATATAATCTTTAACAAAAATAAGGGTCAAAAAATAAAAATTTATGAAAATAAAGAAAATTTTCACACTACTTATGAACGCATGGACCGATTTTGATTATTTTTAATACTAAGCATTAACCAATACACAAAGCCGATGGTCCAAACATAGTGTACGATGTTAATTGTAAATAAAACAAAAAGTTTTCAGACAATTATCTTAATATTTTTTATTATGATAGAAGCATCTATGACAATTATGTGTGAAACAAAATATCGGTCAAATGCTTGCCACGGCTTTGATGGCATACCACTATCCAATGGCCCATATTTTCAATGACTCTGAGACATAATTGAGGTTCAATGTAGTTAATGTGCCCCGAATTATCTCATCGTTTAGCTCTTGAATTGCTCTTGGCTTATTGACGTACACTTTTTCTTTTAAATATCCGCAAAGAAAGAAGTCCAACGGT
The DNA here is from genome assembly GCA_949748255.1 of Eustalomyia histrio. NCBI lineage: Eukaryota > Metazoa > Arthropoda > Insecta > Diptera > Anthomyiidae > Eustalomyia > Eustalomyia histrio. Next base: position 236,171,540 of record OX456523.1, read on the forward strand.
GTCAAATCACATGATCGTGGCGACCAATTAACATCGCCACGACGTGAGATAATACGGCCATTGAATTTCTCACGCAAAAGAGCCATTGTTTCGTTGGCTGTGTGGCACTATTCTGTTTGAACCACATATCGTTCAAGTCCATATCCTTAATTTCTGGCCACAAGAAGTCCGTTATCCTCTCGCGATAGTGAACACCGACGGCAAGTCGAGGTTTACGACTCTTCTGCCACACTATCGCGAACAACAGCAATGTTTTCCGCAAAACAAACTGGGCCCGCATGCACAGGTGTTTTCACATTTCCTACAGTTCCGATTTGGTAAAATTTGCACACAGTTCTCCCGATTGTAGACACATTTGGTCGATTATGCTATACAAAAAAATTACGAAGTGCATTGTAATTTAAACGCCGATTTTCGTAAAATGCTTCAAGAATCTTAACGCGCTGTTCAATTGTGTGTTTGAAGCAAAGACATGTCAAATAAAGTTGAGCAAAAAACTTGACGTTAAGGTGTGACTCATTATGGTTGGACCACCCTTTATTAAGTAAAAGTTCGCCCAAATATTAGACAATTTTTGGATACATTTAAGATGAATATTCTAATTTCGGCAACGCATGTATTATTACGAAAGATACGAACTTACATTATTCATTCGCATATCAATTCTCAGTTTTTTTTAATAAAGAAATAAAGAAGTTATGACCCTATTTTACCACTGTGCAGCTACAGATGCTGTTAAAAAAGCTGAAACAATCAATCATTAATTGTGTGCGTACAAAAATAAAATGTGCGTCAGTTTATGGCAAATGAAATTCACTCCCATGTATTTACTTATATGCAGAGTTGTGACTTGTGGATATATTTTAAGTATTTTTGCACAACACATAATTTATTGTGAAAACGCAATGATTTACCAAGACAATTACGAATCTGGGTACCGATTCTAAATGGTTTTATCGCAGCGAAGTGATAAAAATTGCCGTTGGTTATCATTGTTTTAAAATAAATGAAGAGTAGTTTTTCATTGCTTCTCTGCTTCCCAAATCATTCGGAATTGGTGCCCTGTATTGATATTTTGCTATGGGTAATACAAATATGAATAAAATATCAATACCAATATTGTTATTCCCTTCGGAACCTTGGAAAGCAGCAATTTTTAAATCTTTTATTTGTTCTATTATATTCACAAGTCACAGCTATGCTTGTATGTTCATAAGTAAAAACTAGATAAATATTAATAATGAGATTGTTTAGTCTTATCAAATATCTCAGTATGTTTGCAATATATTCGCCCGCATAATTATTTTGGAAAGGATTTCAAAAATGCTATTTCATATGAACAAAAAGAAAAATAAATAAAATATCCCAGTTAATCGATTGCTTAACTTACCTTGTTAAATTGTGAAGGGAGATCCCCCAGAAACCTCGACTCACTGGGAACTGATTAATTTCGGAAGAGGGGTTCAAAAAGGTAAGACGATCAAATACTAGAACGAGCATTATACTAGAACAATCTAGACTGAAGTTTTAAAATCGAAAAATAAAAACAGTCAAAAACACCTCACGAAACTCTTCTGTGAACAGGTGCACAATGTCAGAGATGTATCTTAAAGTTGAAAACTAATACGCCGACCGAGAATGTAACTGTTAGAATCTATCGAATAAGCGATAATTCTAATTTCCTGGGAGGCAATGCTGTAAGTCGAAGATTTGGGAATGGTTGTAATGGCGTAACCACAACAACAAGGGAAGTGAATTGGACAGTATATAGTATTCAGATGGGATCACCCCGACCATTTTAACATGAAACAAGGGACAGGGTATGTCATGCAACAGGGAAGTATAATATTCCATGGGTTACCACCAGACAATGACTTTTGAATAATTTACGCGATGGTGGATTCCAACCCGACTGCAAGCAAATGATATAACTATTTTTCTGAGGGGAAAGACCGGAATTACATTTGAAGGAGGGGACCATTCGAATTACTCTTTAACTGGGCGATACTTAGAGGAGAGAATGTAAGCCCCAAGTATCTAGAAGATATTTTGGATAAAAAACTTCCTAGAGGAATAATTTTGCAAACAGGATGCCTAAAGCTTACCTTGTGAAGGCTGTGTTTATACCTATTTTGATGTATGCCGCTATTCTACGGTGACCGATGGTCTGAAGGAGTGTAACAAAGCGTAATTTATAAACGTACAACGTCCATCTATAAGACTAATGGCAGTATAGGAAGAGTGGATTTGTTAGGATCAATGTACCCAGCATATCATATTTCGGAATCTGAGTATGACAGAATCAATCTGTGACAGCAGATTATGAAATATTGAATTCAAACAGTCACTGTTCTATAATTTGCAGCGTTTCAAAAGGATATAGTGGCTCGATGAGAGTACATTAGGCTTCTGAATATGGATGATTTTTCTAAAGATGTAGTAATTTAGTGATAGAGCATTGTACTCGGAATACTTAAGATTCACGAATATTCTAAGATGCAAAGACAATTTTACGAAAAACAAACTTTCAGACTTCGAATTATAGGATTCATTATATTTCCTTCCCCATCAAGTATTTTGCAACGAATTGGACAGGACGCGAAGGTTGCTTCATATAATTCATATAATCAAAAATGCATATAAAAAAAGAACAACAAAAGGGCACTTAGTCACAAATTTGAGTTATACACAATTTTCGGTAAAGATGCAATAAATAGGAGGAAAATCGATTTAAGTCAACTATGTATTTCTTGCGCCTCTAAAAAAAATGCAAAATTATTTGAATGTTCGGTTGCTACAACTGTACTCTGCAGAAAAAAAGCATCAGTTGGGAATTGGGACCTGCCCCGTGATAGGTGAAAACTGCACCGGTTCCGAAAACACATATTACGAGATAAAAGAGGACCGGTTTCTAAAGTACCTACCACACGACCGGTTTAAAGGTTCTTTTACTTTGGTCCTGTTATATGTTCTTTCGGGTTAGTTGTGTGACAATGTCTTTAAGGCCTGTCCTGTGACATGTCATAGAGGCAATTGACAACCTCCTAGGACAAGCCAATGTCAGAGTGACCGGTCCTTTTCATATAAAAAACCGGTCCGGTGACCGGACCCTATCAGGATGAACCCTACACGTGCGTGTCCTGAGATAGGTCCTTTTACCGCAAGATAAATTCGGTTGTCACAATTCCAAATTAAGTCATTCCAACTCTATATCAGTTAAAAGAACAGAAATAGGGTTGTATTATATTCCCAATAAACTTTAATATAGAAGATGGAGAAGAGTTCCGAATATTCTCTGGACCTAAAAATTCCTTATTGAAAACTTTCCTCCTGTTCGTATGCTATACAACACACTCACACAAAATGTGGAAGGTTGTTTCGTCTCCCTCAAGACATAGCCGACACAGAGGCGATTCAAAAAAAAATCATCTTCCACAAATGGTAATTCAATACGTAGTTTCCGGTAAGAAACCCTGTTAGTAACCTAATGTTGTTCCTAGCAAGGTCCAAAACTTTCCCATTGGAAAAGGGGTTGAGCAATAGTTTCGCCTGTCTAATCCCCAAATATTTGTTCAAAGGTTCTTGGCCCTCCTTAACCAGGGCTGCTATGGTGGACCAATTCACCCCACAGTATGGTTCCGGTCTCACCAAAAGTGTGGAAGAACCTATTCTAGCTAGTTCGTCCGCTACCTCGTTACCAACCTACGATGACATGGTATCCAGTAAAGAGTATCCCTGTTACGCACAGCCAACTGTTGAAGAGTATCAACACACTCAGAGCTATTCCAGAAGTGAATGTCCAAGACGACAAAGCCTGAAGTGCCGCTCAGCTATCAGAGAAGATCGAAATATATGCTAAAGCGTGCATATATTACCAATACTTAGTCTAGCGCATATGAGTATAGCCTGTAGTTCAGCCTGGAATACCTCGGGTTGGGGCCAAAGACCCCCGCTCTCACACCGGAGTTCATTTTCGACCCGTTAGAGTGGGATTACATCCCCGAATTTCCTACCGAACCTCAATTCAGTGTTAATACGATCTGTCGGCATACCTAAGAATTCCTCGTTCCCTAAAGAATTCAAGATATTCGTATGACCCTTAACATAAAAAGAACCATCATGTTCAAAGTTCAATCTACGTGTAGCCAATGATGCTAAAGTTTTAATGAAGATATTTAAGGGGATTACACAACAACAACTTCCTACCACTCTGTAAGTAACAGAAGGTGATTAATTCTTCCGGACACACTAAAGCGATCCATGCAGTTGCATAAACATCATTAAGAAAGTAAATGAAATATCGTTACCAAAATAATCCAAAATAGCGGTGTTACCCTCACCGATAATCGCCTCTATTGCGTTACCAAAATTGTGTGGCAATCGGATAAACCAGAAAAAAAAGCAAACATTATTTTAAAAATCAATTCTGTAATATTTTGTTTTTAGCAATTATGATTCGATAAAATACACTGAGAATACAAAAAGGCCGCAGAAATATTATATTATTGTATTCAATAAATCTTGCGTGATAAAAAATATACTAAATGATTATCTTTAAAATACATTTTCTAAATTGTCATTTCACTATGGAATTTATAAAGTTATTTATTATACGCTGTGAAAAAAAAATACTCTTGAAGTAGCATGACAAATATCAAAATTCTGATAATTCATTTAATGCAAAACGTCATAAGTATACCAAGTACAATTCTTAATGCGCATTTAAGAGAAGTAGTGCATGTATAAACAATCGGAAAAAAAGAAAATGGTACGCAAAATATTTCCCAATATAAGTAGGTTATGATATTGAAAAAATATTAAAATGGTAAGTCAATGATAAAAAGAGAAATATGTATTATTGTTTTGCGCAGAATAAAAACAAAAAAGTTCAACATTTTAATTACAATCGCACCTCCTCATTATTATTAATAAATTTGGTGTACGTGCATTTTTTTCTTTTTCAAACAAAGTCAGCACATTTCAAAAACTAGAATTCTAAAATAAAAAATCAATAAAAATATTTACACCTGATTTGTCATATAGTAAACATTTTAAATTCATTGAATGCGTTTGCCAGACATAGTTTGCTACTCAACTGCTATTTAATAATATGTTAAAAGATATTTTTTCGAGAAGCGCTTATTCGGCGCTTAAACAGCGCTACTAAATTTTAGTAGCGTACAAAAGATTACAATACGAAAATGTTTTGCAATCGTGTCACCTGGTGGAAAAATTTTATTGCAGCAGAAAGTCAAATTCTTATTACGAAAGTTTTCCCTTTGGGAGTAAATGTACACTCTAGGGAGAAACTTCTTAGCAATACGAAATCAATATATGTATGATTGTTGTTTATTTTTATACCCTTTTCTTATAAGGACTGAGATCAAAATAGATTTAGCACACATTTTTAGCTACATATATCTTTTTTTATAGGCAAAAATTATATTTCTTGAGCAAGTTAACTTTCAAAAAGAAGTCAGATTATATCGGCTTATTACTTCCTTTCAAAATGGATTCTGAACAAAAAAAAAAAAGCGTAAACAAATAATTCAAACATATACAAATAATCCCAGTCGTAGTTACAAAACTATTACAAACGAGGCCAAAGTGTCACGACAAAAGGTTTCGCGTGTGATAAAAAAATTCAAGGAACATAAAATATACAAGGAACTATTAAAAGAATGCCTGGAGGTGGAAGAAAAAAAAGGTATTGTCAACCCAGAGAAAAACCAAAAAGAAAAATCCTAGCCTCTCAAACCGAAATGCCGCATTAAAAACCAACGGTTCCGATTTTTTAGTAAGGTCAAAAAAAAGGTTCAAAAAATGTCGGACAGGAAATCAAAGAAAAACTTGGATGCGAAAAATCGTGCTAAAAAATACTTTTAAACAAATTTATAAAAAAAAAATATGAGTGTTGCATTATGGACTATGAGACATACGTTCCTGGCAACTTTTCCCAGCTACCAGGGCAGAGGTTTTATGTGGCCGATGCTAGGACAATGTTGCGGAAGAATTTAAGTTTCAAAAAAAAACAAAGATTCCCAAGAAGTATTTAGTTTGGCAGGCTATATGCTCATGCGGTGATAGAAGCAATAAATTTATCACAACTGGTACAATCTACAGTGAATTTTACATCAAAGAGTACCTGGAAAAGATGTTGCTTATTCCATCAGCACAATAAGTCTACATTTGTTTTGCCCGCTACATGTTATTACAGAAAAACGGCTGCCGAGTGGTATAAAAGAAATAATATAGTAATAAATACAAAAGAAGCTAATCCACCAAATTGTCCCGAACTTAGACCAATCGAGCGATACTGGGCTTTAATCAAAAGAGTCATGAAAATATAAAACAAGTTGCCACAACTACCACAATTTTTTTTTGCGAAAATGGTCTGCTTCCAGCAAAAAGGTAACAAAAGATAGCATAAAATCCCTAATGTGCGGAATTTTAGAAAAAGTGCAAAAATGTATTTAAAACAATAGAATTTTTATTAAAACCTTTAAGACATGAATTGTTATTAAATTATTGTTATCTTAACGTTTTTTTTTTCAATAAAATTGGTTAATTAGTTCTTTAGTAGTTGTGTTTTATTCGTGCTAAAACTATTTTAATCCCAGTCCTTAGTTTACCAATCGACTCAGAATCACTTTCTCAGTCGATTTAGCATTTTCACTCAGATTCAGACGACATATTTCTTTAAAAAAAATTCTACAAATTCCCTAGATTGAAAAAAAAAATCCTTCAACAGAACAAATAAATTTGCAAGTTCTACATCTCAACAGTTGAGTAGCAGTTTTTCTGGTTACATACTTATATTTATAAAAAAAAATTACAACAATTGAAGTGCCATTAGTTACCAAAAATTACACAGTGCTACAAAATCGAACAAATTCATAAACTTAAGCGATCTAGTGTAGGTGTAGGTCTGGTTGAGTAGATCACAATGATAATCACTTAAGCCAATTATATTTCAGCTTTAAAACTCAACTAAAGTTCTAACTACAAGAACTAAAATTCTCCTTACAAGAACCTAGCGCCTTTAATGGGATGTGTCCAGAGAAATGTCGAAATGAGAGTTGTCCTATAGCATTATATGTTTAATTATCTGTGCTCCAAGAGGTGTTAACCAACGATTTCTCCTCTGAATATGCTAACATTTGTGGTATTAAAGGCTATCCAAAGTGACGCCCAGAGAGGTGGTGGACATCAGTCTACCATTTATGTAGATGATCAGTATCTCGCACTAGCAAAATGGTAGTTGATCAAAATTGGAGACAAGGTGTCCCTCCACCTAATGAGACACCTTGTTTGATCTTTCTATATTGCGATTTTTGGTCGCTGAACTTCACAAATAATTGCCTACTTTTCAAATAATTTTCCAGCGTTTGTTTGAGTTGGTAAGGTAGAGCAAATTGGATGGTGCGTGTACAAGGTTTTTTCTGATTCAAATCTTGAGTAACGTGCATAGTAATCTCTGTGAGGACGGCGGTGGTTCCATGCTATTTCTTGAACCCATGCTGGTAATCTGACAGTTGCAGTAGGGCTTGTAATGATGGTAGTATGAGTGCTTCTAATTACAAAACACAGCAAAGATATTGGACAGTACGAATCAACTAAATCAGTAGGTTTGTGTGTTTTGGAAAGTGGCAGAGTTTTCCCTACATTCCAAAGGTCTAGGATGTAATGTACATCTATTCATTTAATTGTGACCAGATAGCTAATGCCACTGGGGCCAATATATCTTAGCAAAATGGTTGAAATTCCATCAGGATTTTGAGAGTTTCGCAGTCTAAATCGCTGCCTCGAAATCGCAGTGTATGAAGATTAACGCGAGGTCATAAGGTACTGTGTTGTGGAGCTCTTTTGGACTTATCTCTTCTGCTAGTTACTTATGAGGGCTCAATCAAGAGAAATGGCAGAAAGTTCATTCATGTTGGTTTGTTCCTTAATTGTAGACCATAAGTTTCTCGAACCCTTCTCACATTTTGCAGATACTCCAGCCACTTCTTTTTACGCTGATGATCAATCAGGGAATTTATTTAGATGGGAAAGGAAGTTTGTGTTGCGGTCTTCTATCAAGAGCTAGGTATCTAGAAGTCGTATAAACTTCCCGATTAATGCAGCATTTTTCAGGTGGAAGTTCTGGAGACTAAAATGGCTTTTGACGTTGCTTTTGTCCCTGAGACAATTGGTTTCTACGATAATTTCTATAATGATATTCAAGTGGCTATTAAGGCGATGTTCGCCGAGTTGACATATCCATCGATTGGTTCAAGGATACAAGGACTCTTAGACTTTGTGTTTTGGGTTCGTGGACTTCGGGACAATGAGGGTAACGAAATTGCGGACGAGCTGCGAAGAGCTAAGTCCAATTGCCTGGCGAAAGGTCAATGAACATTCATGTGCTTCTTCAGTTCTTGATACGGGACGTAGACTCCACTGTAAAGGGCAGATCTAAGGCAGTTTGGTGGAATACCGGGACGTCCTCTAAACGAATTCTGGTGAGGCTACTGACGAGTCACTTGTAAACTGCGGTTGTAGTCAAGTGAGCTGGAAAGCTGGCGAGTGAAAATTGTAGATTCTGTGGGTGTACCTAGGTACAGAGAGACGATGGAGCATATTATGTGCCACTGTTTAATTCAGATATGACCTTTCTATTGGAGGTAAGTCTGAATATAGACCGATATTAACCAAATTCAATATGGTTCGTCCTTTTGTACCAAATTACATCTAATTAAGTTTATTTTTGAGACCTATAGTTTAATTAAAAGGTTTTCCTGGGCGCACGAATGGAAATACAGGCGGACGATTCTGATGATTCGGAGTCGACTTGTATACCTAATGTCTATACTACAACAGCATATTCTTATTATATTATTACCACGTAGCAGTAAAGCTAGGAAGTTTGAACATTATCGAAGAATATGCATTTAAATTTTAAAAATATGCATTTCGCATCAAGAAATTTATAGTCACCCTATTTTCTACAAGGTGACTTAATATATAATAAAGTTGATTGCATTTTTACTGGAAATTTTTTCGAGCTTCTAACTTTTAAAGCTGTGGCACATTTAATTTCGTAAAATTTCTTATTAAATAGAGAAATGACAAGAATACAGTGCCTTATTATCTTCTTTAGATTAATATTTATTTAATTGTCTATGAGTCACCCTATAAACAGAACAGGGATGCGTTTTTTATGTTTCTTGCGAAAACTTTATCGATGCGAGATATACAGAAACGAGGTGCAGCTTTAGTATTTTTTGTTTTAAAAGGGATTTAAAATTACCGTTAATCATCATTAGTATTTAAAGTGTTTTGTTATTTTTGTCTTCATAATAGAACAAAATACAAAATTACAATATTTTTGCTAATAAAATATGTAAATAGTATCATGAATTATTAGCACAATATGCAATAAAAATATGTAATGCATTAAATTATGCAGGAATATGCAATAAAATATGAATTTATAGCAGAATATGCATTTATATATCGATGCCATTTCCTTTTAAATTTGTTGATACCCAATGAAATTTGGTTAACATAATTCTCCAGCTAACAACAACAAACATGAACTTCCGAGCCCTATTAATAAGTCAAAAAGTCAATATAAAAATGCGTACATGCACAATTAATATAACTGTAATCTAATCACAATACAAATATTTGATTATATTAATTGCAAGTAGTCCTCATAAACAGATGTTAAAATTTGTGTCCACATTTAAGTCATTCAAACAACTTATTTCTCATGAAAAATTAAATATAAAAAAAAAAAACTAAAAAGATCACTTTAACCCTATAAAGGCGGACATACACTTTGGTCTTGTCTGGCAGTTTTAATACATAGCACGGGTAAAACTGTATGGTTAAAAACAAACAACGACCATATCCACATACTGGACGTTGTTTACTTCAATTCAAGTCAAAAAATTAGAGCAAAAAATTATCTGCTGGCGTTTTAATATTACCTGGTATTAAACTGACAAAAATCGTAATTTTTAACAGCGTAATCACACACACGAGCAGTTTTGAACGAACACGTTTGAAAATGGACGGTTGAAATCAAGTTGCGATAGATATTTTTGAACACGTTTAAGAAGAACGGTTGTTTGACGCACACACCGACGGTTTTACCCGTACAGTTTTATTAACCCGTGCGGTTAAAACTGCCAGAAAAGAACGAAGTGTATGGCCGCCTTAACAGGCTAACTGTCTTTCGCAATGAATTACACAGGTTTACAAATTTTTAATTTGAAAAAAAAATACCAAGAACGCCACATGCCTAGATAAGTTAATTGGGACCTCCTGAACACGAAAAACGCTGTTATTTTTTTTTTCTAAGTACCGTTTTTTAGATAACGGTACTTTTGTGTTTTTCGGTGTATGGTCCCACTCAAACCCTTGTGGAGTCCAACCGAAGTGGCATATCGATGGAAAGGTAATTGAATGCCTTTTCCGTCGATATGCTGCAATATTCTATCTGATAAGAAATGGCTGAGATATGGCACCTTCAAAATTTGCCTATTTTTTCAAAATTTTTCATTTTTATTTAATTTTTTTTTCTACGTTATATTGAAGATCTGGAATGTTTTATTTTTTTACCAAATAGTTTATTTAATTGCCAATATATAAATCGGATGAAAAGTAAAGTTTTTATTAAGGATCGGTTAATACCTATTTTTGGTCACAACTGAATATTAGCTGCTTGTTAGAAATAAATTTTTTACAAAAACAAGGATCAATTTTATAAAAAAAGAAAATTTTTTATTAGTTTCCACAACAAAATTTGATTAATACAACTAAATTATGATTGCAACATTAGTAAAAAAACAGTTGGTCGTAAAAAGCTTTCTCCCAAAAAAGGATCAATTTTATAAAAATATTAAAAACTATTACACAAAATCAATAAAAAATATGGCTGGAAACCGGACTCAAACTCAAAACCTTCAATATTTTTTTTATCTAAAATTTTCGTTAAACAAATATGTATTGGTAAAACGCTTTTTGCAAACTCTAGTAAGGCGTCCCAAATAAGTGCTCTGCCAGTAATTATTTCTTAATTAAATATTTACCAGTGTTTTTTTACCACTGGCAATATCTGACTGGGCAAACCCAATTAAAAAAAATTAATCTTGCGCAATATTTAATCATATCCAATTTGATATTCTTTAATATCTGCGATAGTATCTAGCTGATCTTATTTGATCCGAAAAATGGCAGATGAAATTATATCCAGCAATATATTTAGGGATTAAGTACGATCCAAGATGTTAGATCGAATTGCATCAGATTATATCCCATAATAGAAAACGTATAAAAAAATTTTAAATTAAAAAAATTAAACTAATTTGGTTTTGTACTTATCTGATTATATATAACTATATGTAATATTATATATAATTATATAAAGTTATATATAATTATATAAAGTTATATATAATTATATATATCTTATGGGCTTATGGAAAAATAATTATACTCGTAATATTTAAAACAAGCAAAAAAATATATTAATTTTTACCACTTATAAGAGTTTAGAAAATAATGATCGTATATAATTATATGTACCTTAGGTTATTATAAACTAATTATATCTTATATTCTATCAAAAATTTCTAGGTGTTGTTGTTCCGAATTGGGTTAAAATTTAATAATCTATATAAATAAAAATGAAATGATGTTCGTTGGTAAGCGCATAACTCGGGAACGGATGGACCGATTTGGCTAATTTTTTAAATGTTTGTTATGGCCCGAACTTGGTTTTTACGGAAAGAAAATTTAAAGAAGCTCGCCGGAAAGTTAGATAATTTTCCAAAAACTTAATTTCCTAAAATTTAAGAACTTTTAAGTAGTTTTTCTGAAATTATGCGGAATTAACCTGGAAAATCCATGCTTCTCTCACGGTCAATTATACGTAGCCTGTTCCCGTGTTGGAAAACCATCAGCTTTGTATGTATACGCTCCAGACAAAAAAACCAAAAACGTCGTGTATTACAAAGCGTTGCAATAAACGAATTGGTGATGCTACACCAAACCAATAAATTTTTGGCATCAAGTTGCCTGTTCTTATCTTGATAAATTCATCATAGGATCAGTCATTGAGTGTTTCCGGTACTAATCTTTAAAATCAATGCTTCCCTTACTGAAATTATTCCTTGAATTATTATTGCAATAAAGTGTTCTTACCTTAAAATTAATAAAAAAAACGTTGTTTTCCTTATTAACAATTTATTCCTAGGCAGAACAACGTTTGCCGGGTCAGCTAGTTTTGTAATAAAATATTGCCATAAAAAATAAAAAACAATAAACAAAACTGCATCTCCCTGACTGGGATTCAAATACATTGACATGGAACCATATATAATTATATCTTATACCATATCAAAAAATATTTCTCATATTGGACCATATATTGAATCATATACAATTATATCTCATACCATATTAAAAAAAATATTTTTAATAATGGAATATATTTCAAATATTAGATAGCATATATAATTATGTATGGTTCTGTATAAGCAATATATAAGTATTTATGGTTCTGTGTAAGTAATATATAAGAAAATATGGTCCATAATAATATATGATACAATTTAATAAAGGTCAATATATAATTGGATGTGGTAATATATGGCGCAATATAAATCTTACATACCCTTCACCATGGTTGAAAAAAAACTGAAGCTTATATATGGACATATATGGAATGGACAGATTTATATACGGACGCCTTTAAGAGGAAATTATTCATTTAGTTTGGTGATAAAACTTGGACTCGGGAAGATTTATAGTTCCAGAAAATAGGTATTTAAAAAAATTTATGTTTTGGGCATAACTTTTTTGTATCTGAACCGATATTTCCGAGTTTTTCAGCAAATATGTTATACTTATGATTTTCAATCTTTTGCAATATAAGACGTATCCATAGGTCATATTACAGCTCTAAAATAATATATGAGAAATAAAATAATATATGAGAAATAAAAATATATGAGAAATAAAATGGTTTAAAAATCTTTTTATAAATTCTTTTAAATCGGAGCAAAAAATAGAAATAAACCGTTTGTATTTTGTTTGTATCAGAGGGTTTTTATAAAAATTTTGATGTTTTTAGCCTATTTATGGATTATTTAATTATTAATTTAAAATTTTATTTAAATTAATTATTTAATGTTAAAAAAACAAAAAAAAAAAGTCTTAAGAAAATATAAAAAAATTGTACAAAAAAAAACGTTGAATAGACGGGGAATCGAACCCGCGCCTAAGAGAAAAAAAGTATTTGTGGCATACCGTTTAGACAACTGAGCTTTTGAAGCTCATACAAAATCATCGTTAATAGAGGTACATATATAAAAAGTCTTCGTTCATTAGAGATTTGTTTGGTTTTTATTTAAATGACAAATCTTTGTATGTGTTTGTTGTTTGTGTATTAAAGGTGAAAAAGTGAAAGAAAAGAATTTCAACAAATGTATGTGTTTGTTATGCGTAATATTCAACATACATATAAAAACAAAGGGATTTTACGGAAAAAATTAGAGGTAGTCGTGGTTTTTCACTAATATCTCAGCCATTTATTAACCGATCTGTCTGATTTTCAATAGCAAACAGAAATGGATCACATGTAACAGAAATATTAACAATCAAGTCCTCATCATGTCTGGGGTCTTCGGAAAACCCATTTCAACAACTTCGCTCTTCATAAGGACCCAGAATATATATACTTTATAGGGTCTAAGATCAATATTGTAGAAATTACAAACGGAATGACAAACTTATATATACCCTTCCACCTGTGGTGAAGGGTACAATTAATATAATATATAATTAGATATGGTAATTCATACTGACATATGTAAATAAAATATATATGAAAATATATTATTAGATAAGGCCACATATAATAATATATAAACTTTTTTACTCGGGCAATTAACAAAAATATATATTTAAAAAAAAAAAATCTCACCTTGTTCCTGTATCTCTAGGCTCTCTAAATTTTTCAAGAAAAACATGTTAAATCAAACCTTGGTCTGCTTTCTATAGGGTGAGTCAGAGACAATTATATAAATCTAAAGAAGATAATGCGCTTGATATATGTTATTTCTCTATCTATTAAGGTATTTTATACCCCTTTTGTTCTGTCAGCAATTAATCTTAATCAGTTTTATGTCAGTTAAAAAAATTTGCATAAAAGTTTTCGCAAAGCACGCTTTTCTAACGTTGGCAAATTATCTAAAATTATTAAAAAGGTTATTATTCAATATTTTAACTGCAATGACAAATTTACCGCTTATCTTATTTTGTAGAGTGTATAAAAAGTGAAAAACGACAACACTTAAAAGTTAAGAATTGTCTACAGCTCACGTATTCTGTTATCAGTTTAAAATAATATATTCACACGAAAATAAAATCTGAAATATATATATTGTCTATTAGGGCGACAGCATTTTTTATTTCTGGGATATTCGAGAATTGCCGGACAGAATTTTGAGTCTACTAAGTCTATTTCTATTTCAGAACACGAACATGTAAAAATAAAATCGGGCAGAGTTTTCGAGATATCTTCAATTATATCCGATTTTTTGCTCGATTTTAGCTATAGACCATTTTAAGGCAAATTTTTGGGATATTTCATATTCACATAAATTCTTTTTATTTATTTTTGTTCATGAGCGCCCCGGTAGGCTAGTTGGTAGCGTGCTAGCTTATCAGTGCGGGGTCGTGGGTTCAATTCCCACCAGAGGCTCTGGTCTGTTTTCGCTACAACGAGCCGAAGGCCTTTGTTGCTAGTGCTCGGTTAGGATATTTACATATATTTTGTAATTATATGATTAATAAATAAAATAAATAAATAAATATTTTTGTTCAAAACCCGATAACCTTATCTGATTTGGCCCAAATTTGCAGCATAAATATTTTGACCGACAAACCACAGAATTATACCAAAATTTGTTTCCCATACAAATCGCTGTCATCCTAATGTCCATTTGTATGACAATTACTTACTAGTACAAAACTTTCGGCATTCTAAAGTAATTGCATTAAAGTCTTACTAATAGTATTTTACGATAGGAATCCATTGAAGAAATATTTCCGAAAACCTAAGACTTATCTTTACAGCACTCAAAACAAAAAGTCAGTACAAATAATTTAGGCAAGTCATGGTTAAATGTGTAGACAATTACGGGTAGTTAAAGGTTGTAAAAGATTTTAACTAACAGGAGGAGTCGTATATACTTTCCGATTACTGCAGCATATTTCAGGCGGAAGTTCTGGGGGCAACAATGGCTGCTGACTTTGTTTTTTCCGGTGAATAGATTGTTACTTATGATAATTTCTATATTTACAGTCAAGCGGCTTTTAGGGCGATGTCCGCAAGGACTTTGTACTATTCGAAGAGTCCAGTTACCTGGCCAAAGGGTAATGGACATATGTCCATTAAGGACGTATGTCACTCCAGTTTTTGAAATGAGACAAAGACTTCACTGTACTGTAATAGGTAGATCTCAGACGGTTTTGCGATAGTGTGCCGTGGACTGTCTTATATTCTGTTATCTTTAACAAGGAGCTATTGTAGAACTCTAGTGGGGGTACTGAGGGATTACTTCTAGACTGCGGTTCTTGCCAAGAGAGCGGGAAAGCTGACGAGTGAGTATTGTAGGTTTTATGTAGTACCGGTAGACAGAGAGACGGTGGAGCATATTTTGTGGCAATATCTATTCTGCGATTTGGAATCTGCATTCTAAGACACCTGGTATTTGCTAGTATAGCGTGGGGCACCCTGAGTGTCATCACATATGGGTGATATTTTTTTATGCGGGTTATCGTTTCTTATCTGATACCGCTAGAGACCCAATTTATCTATGCGAGGTCTTTGACCAGCCAGCTTAACCTTACCTAACCTTTTAGCTAACAGGAAAAGTATACCCGTGATAAATCGCAGATTTCGCGGAAATTTTGATAAGTGATAAAGGAGAGTAATCTCATGTCTAAGAGGTAAAAACATTATTTTGTATGAATTGATTACCACAAGCAAATTAACTATGATATTGGGCCGCTAAAAAAATTAGGTTTTCATTAATATTCTCTGATCTACGTATCACACAATCAAATTTTAGTGAAATCGTTGTGTTACCCTGGATAAAAAATATACATTTTTGTTACCAAAACTTTTTTACTTAATAAAATTCAAAATAAAAAAATAAATGAGTTTTAAACATTTTAAACTGACTTTTTTAATTGAGTGTAGAAACGGACTTTTAAAGAAAAATTTCCTTTTGCTGGTATTCGAAAATTATTCATTAGTTAATATTTAAAGTGATAGCATACATAATTTGAAGAAGTTTTTAATTACACCTAAATGTAACTTAAATAAGTATATTTTTTAATATAAAACTTGCGGCAGTGAAAGATTTTTAAATACTTTTAATTTTTAAATAATTTTAATTTTTCTAATTTAATTTTTTTTTTTTGATTTAAAAATAAACAAGTTCGGAAAATTTTTGTGTTAAAAAATATTAAACGTCATAAATTAAAATTATTGTTTTAGCTGAATCAATAAATATTAGTTTCAATAGATTTTTGTTTTACAAAAACAAATTATATCATTTTAATTTTAAATTTCGATCAAAAAAAAAATTACTGAAACTTCAAAAATCGCTGATTTTTATGGAATTATCTTTATGGTTTATCGACTTTCATTTTCTGATAAAAAATCGGGACATTTTTTAAGTTTGAATTTCTTGTTAAGGCCTGACTGAATGTGCCGTTTAAATAAAAAAAAGGGTTGAAATCAAAATTCATATATACAATAAATGTGTCAGTTGAAGTCCCAGTAAAGGGACACATGTGAATATTCCTACGAAAAATTCTGGGACTATAGTTGTGTTTGTATTCTCCTATTTTGTTATTGCAAAAGTCCTAAAAATGTTTATTCGAAAATTTGTAAAAAACTTTCAAAATCAACAATATTAACATACATATAAAATTTAAAATTTTCGTGAAATATTGCCTGAAGTCCTAAAAATGTTTATTCGAAAATTTGTAAAAAACTTTCAAAATCAACAATATTAACATACATATAAAATTTAAAATTTTCGTGAAATATTGCCTGAAATGTTGAATAGGCATGAAAATGTTGTTCATGGAAGTTTCTTACTTCCTGGGGTCAAGTGTCTCCAAGTCACCACTTTTGTCGACTATTTTAGATGACTTTATTGGTGACATAGTCAACAAAGCGTTTACTACACTTTTTACATTATATTCATTGCAGATACAAAACTGTGCTTCCATAGCTGCTAGCAAAATTAATGTTTTTATTAAAAATATAAAGAAAAGTGAATTTCAAAATAAATATGCATATAATTTGAAAAAAAAATATAACGAGCAAAAGCAATTACAAAAGACTTGTGAAAAAACAGTCAATTTTGTAGAAAAATAACGAGAAATAGACAACAATTTTTGAAGAAAGTTGTAACTCTAGGCATTTTGTGGAGCTATGGAAGATTTTGTACAGTCTTTTGATGATTTGTCTACTCTAAAATTAAATTTGCGCGAAAAACTTATGTACTTTAATGAAATTTATAAAAAATTTTATTATTAAAATATCTAATTTTCCGAAATAAATGCACCTTTTTTTCCTTCATAATGTGGGAATTTAGTAAAAAGTTCCAAAAGTTAAGACTAGAATTACTAAATTTTACTAGTGAATTTTGGGTTCTAATGTCTACACATAGTCAATAGTTGTGTAGATCCGCAATGACAAGCACATGTTAAAAGTCTACAGCAGAAAGCGTTGCCTGGGGCATAAATAGTCAGTAGTACTGGTAACAAAGTCAATAGTGAATCAGTACAGTTCCACTATCGACATTTACTTCAGGGTTTGTACTTATTAGCCTCTCTCCGTTATTCGCCTCTCTTTGTTATTCGTCTCTCTTTATAGGGCAGTATGGCCTTTTTGAAAGCAAAATAGGGCGTTCAGATTAAAAATTTGTTTAAACAAAATATTGAAATCCGAATCGATTGTTTTTGAGCTCAAATTGTTGGTAATTAACGTGCTCAAAAAGTTGGCATAATAGATTGGTGAAATCCATCAAGGAGACTACCGTTTTTTACCCCTAACTTCCTCTTTTTAAATCTTGAGTTTTAATAACTAAGAATTTTATCTGATTATTATGAATACCTACAAAATCCAAAATGACGGCTCCAAAGAACCTCAAAAAGTAATAAATCCAGTAAAAAACAGTAAAATTTAGATGGAAACAGTCATGTATTGAATTATATTGGTTTATAAAGTGTTGGATCCGCCATGATGGATTTTACCAACCTCTCATACCAAATTTAAGCCCAAAAGCAATCAATTCGAACGTAATTTTTTTTTAAAGATTTTTAAACTGAACTCCCGATTATCCTTTGGTTTCAAGCCGCCATGTGGGAACATTTTAATCTCAAGATCATTAAAATCCATCAACATGAATTTCGAACAGTTTGTTACGTTTGACAATCATATGGGAATTTATTTTTATCGGGAACTCAAGTAAAGATTATATAAATGTAGTTAGGCCCAGCACTTTGACTAAAATATTATATAAAACATTTTGTTTAAAAATTTCTTAATAAAACAAAATTAAAATCCTACTATGTGCTGACTATAAATCTCGCCCTAAATTACTTAAAAAAATGATTAAACTTTATATTTCTGTAGATTTTTGACATAAGACCATATTTAAACAAGTTTTAAGGCCATTTTAATTTTATAAAATTTAATCCTTTTTTGTGCAATTTTTAGAAGATCAAGGAAGACGATGTTATAAAATTTTATGATCTTTTAAAAAATGCATGCAAAAAAAGATTCTTAATAAAAAAATTTTATTAAAACAACTTAAAACGATTTAATTTGTTTTATCATAAGTCCACAGATTTTATTTTAAAAGCCTTAGATACAAAATTTTATTGAAAGATAAAGTAGGCATTTGAAAACTGTGATGTCAAATGGTTGATGTACAATATTTATTATTTTTTAATTATTCGGCCTTATTAAGGTTGTCGTAGTCAAATTCGACAGTAAGTAAAATTTGCTGAAAAGTCATTAAAAAACAATATTTTAAAGAATTTTCCTCTGAATTTATTATAAATAACAATCGAATAATAAAAATTTTGCAATCAGAATTTCTTTATAATTTTTAATTTACACAAAACCATTTTGTGTGGAGTCGAAAATCTCGACTAGAAATTCGCCATCCGTAATAAGGCCGATTGTAATATAATCCAATTTTTTTTTTTAATTTTTCCAAGTATTTAGTGCCGATAAAAAATAGTTTTATCTTTAAGATCATACCAACTACTGGGATAAATATGGTCTAACAGTCCAAAACTATTTTTTATCATAAGTATATTTTTCTTTTAAATTCAGCACCATTCTATTGTAGGTTTCAGAAACAATAAGATATATGAATTGATTATAAAAATTTCCTTCAAAACGCTAATGCAAAATGTTCAATTGTTTGGCAAATGCAAAAATAGCAAAGTTTTAAATATTTCTATTTCGTATTGAAATTAAGGTTATTTTTGTAAAAAGAGACTTAAATAGATTCCACATCTGTCCAAAGCGTACCAAAACTAATTAGATATGATGTGTCACATGACATAAACAAGCTGTACTAAGAAATAAATTCGACACTTAACTCACTATTATTTGTGTAAAGTACGTGTTCATAAATTTTCACCATTGACAATATATATAAAAGTATTTGTCAAATGGTTAATAGTTATATTATTTAAAAATGTTCAGCTCTTTAACTTTTGTGGTGAAAAGGTTTATCAAGATTGCAGAATACTTCGACGAAAGGAGTAAATAAAATAAGTGCATTCATGTGACACAAAGTAACTTATTTCTTTTACTTTTTTTTTTTTTGAATCTAAGTCAAAAATGTGTTTGTATATAAATTATAAAATATTTTTTCAACTTACTTTGAATTTTCAAAAACACTTTCATCAAAAGCAGCAGTACCAATTTGATAGCTGGAACTTTTTTCATGTTGATTAATTAAATGATTGCTAAGTTGAGGCACAGGATATTGAAGAGTTTGCTGCTGTTGCTGTTGCTCTTGATTAACATAAACCTGCTGTTGCTGCTGTGGTTGATGAAAAATCTTTTGTTGCCGCTCTTGTAGTGGAGGTTGAATTGTAGCATCTACCGGCAATAGTGCTGCATCATTAAATTGTTGTTGTTGTTCTTCCGGTAATTGTTGCTGTGTTGCTTGTATTTGATATAAATAATTATTATCAATATATTCTTGATTACTATTATCAATCAGATCTAAGAGATTTAAATCGTTTTGTCCCATAATATGCATTTGATCTGTTGTCGTTGAATTTGCATCAAAATTTCCCACATATTCAGTTCTATTTGAGTTTTGAGTCACAGACTCAGCTTTACTATTAAGAATTTCATGTTCATTGGTACCCAAAATAAAAGTCCCATCAATGTTATAAGAATTAAGATTATCTAAAGGTTGCGGGTGTTGTTGCTGTTGATGCGGCAAATGAACAGTGGATAAATTATTTGTGGACAATCTCGATGAGGAGGTTGGTAGCGTATTAATTGAATTTATATGGGAATTTATATTTATAGCACCACAGCCATTTGTTAATTGTGTTAAACGATTATTGATTTGCCTATGTTTGGCCAACTGGCGACATTCTTGTTTGTGTGTGGGCCAATCTAGATGTTGATGATTGGTGGAACAATAGTAGATGGCTTTGCATTTAGCACAACGCAATAATTTTTGTGTTGTCCCACAAATACCACATTGTGGCTGCTGTAAGGGTTGTGGCATCATTTGTGTAGTGCATTTTTGTGGTTGACGGTGATGAAGTGTAGAGTTGGTAGCAGGTAATGGTGGTACCTGAGCTTCCAAAAACACTTGTTGAGAATCCATATTGTACAATTTCTTTAAAATTTATTTATTATTATTATTTTTATTATATTTACTAGTTTTAGAACATATTCAAGTTGTAATTTCTATAGTAATTTGTTAAAAAAGAAATATATAGAAATATTGTCCTTGTGTTGCCCTTTCTCATAATTATGTTTTAGTATATTCACAATACCGCCAATGATATTCGCTTTAGCAGCATACATGTACATCAACGAGTATGTTCTTTCTGCCGCCACCTGCTCTACTTTCTGTTCACTTGGCTTTTTTTATTTAGCTTTTCTTATCTATATATCATGTTAACCTTGGAAGGGGTCTGGCGGTCAATTAGGGGATACAATTGTTGCTCATTGCTTTTGTGGTTGTTGCAATAATTGTTACAACTTTATTAATGAAACACACACAACTGTTCTTTGGAAAACTCTAAAATTGTTGTTTTCTTATATCGTTATTTTGAATAATCTATAGAATTTTTAACAAAATTAAATATTTATAATAACACACAGAGGCATACTTTATAAAATTAGTAATAAAATATTTACGCCACCATGATTAAGCAAGATAACTTTTTCTATATTTCCTTAATATATCTTTTTACGAGATTTTTGTATTGCAATTTAATGATTTTTTGTGTATTTTCTTTTATTGTTGTTGTTATCTTATTTTTCTGTGTTGTATTTTTGTTTTTGTTGTAGTTTTTTATTCTATTTTTATTGTTTTTAATTATTTCTTCTTTTGGTTTTATTTTTCGTTGGAACCCCCTAGAATTTTTTTGTTTTAATTTTTTTATAAATTCCTCATAAACATCTTACTTTGGTATACATTTTTTGTTTTATTTATTTACTGTAACTATATAATTTTATTAGTATCACACTTAATTGCAAAAATAAATATATTTTTTACAAAAATTTTTCAATAATTCTCCATTGATGAAAATTAAACTTTCACGTACTTTTCCTAGTTTTCTCAATAAAAATTTTCGTTGATAGAAATGTCATTTTTGTAAATTTGACATTTTATGACTTTAAACGAGTCTCGTTTGGGAAAATACAAAGAGCAAATGCAAATTAGTGTTGTCAAAAGAGTTTAAAATATACCATATTGCTTTATAGAAATGGCAAAAAACCAGGGCTCACAAAATATCAAATACATACACTTCTGCCGCTCCAAATACTATTTAAGAGCTAACTATATTATACTTTTGCTAGCTTAAGCAAATGTGCGAATACATGTAATCAAATGTGTATGACTATATTGTACTTAACAAACTTTTCGTTAAGTTTCGTCAAGTGTCATTTGCTTAAGCAAACAGCGAAACTGACCGCACTTTACTTAAGGAATCATGTGTTTTTAAGAAAAACTGTTTATGAAAAAAAAACAAATTTCAATGTACGCGGAAAATATTTTTATAGAAAATTTAATTGAAAATGTTAAAAAACAAACGTCCATGTATAACAAAAGGGGTGGGTTTTGTATTTGTTTTTCGATTGAGATGCAAGCACTGTTGCATTTTTTAGTACTTTTTATTTATGTTTTCATTTGATTATTTTAATTATTTAAAATTAATATAGATTTACTTGTTAATTGTAAAATATTTGTAAATTGAACACATTAAATAATATTTTTCGAAAAGATACATATATTTTGGAAATATAAGAAGAAAACAGTTTTTGCAAAAGTACATATATTTGCAACTAAGTGTAGTAAGTATTTAAGTTAAAAAGTACATTGTAGCCACCAAAAAGTCTTCAATAAGTTGATTAAGCATTTGACAGACTTTTCGTTAATTTTTGACAGTAGCTTAAGTTAGCAAAAGTATAATACAGTTAGCCCTTTACATCCATGGCTTAACAATACCAAGTCGAATTTACACCAAGTGGTGTTATTAACACAGGTGAGCTACTTTTTTTACATAATTGGATAATGAAATGTCAAAAGTTGTTTATGTTTGCAATTGTGTTTGTTTTAAAGTGTATACATATATATCTACATACCCATATACACAAGGAAAATTTTGGGTTTTTTATTTATTGTAATCGAGTAAACATTTATATTAATATGGCTACCTGGTATTGTTGTGCCATGATTTACGTCTAGTAAATTAAATATTGTGGGTGTAAAAATAAACTAGGTGTATTTGCAGAAATGTACCTTAAAAATTGCATAACAAATATTATTCTACATTTTCTTAAAAAATATACTTTATACTAAAAATATTTAAAATAATTATTCATTTATATTTTCAGGATGTTTAAAACCTAGAAATCAGAAACAAAAAAAATGGAATGAATTTGCGAATATGGTAAATCATTTATGACATTAGCTTTTTTTATGCGGCAAGCTAGCAAAGTTGGACTTTAGGCCACAAATGAACTTACAAACAACAAAAAAATTAAAAATTGAAATTTTAAAAGTTTTATATCATGTTGAAAGAAAGCTCCTGAAAGTAATGTTGAAAATTTGTTAAGGGGCCCATAGATTATCAAGCATGCTGTACAACATCTCCAGCATTTGATAATACACAAATACACGGAGTCATCAAGCATGCATGCTTGATGTGTAATGGCGGCTTTAGATTTAAACAGCTGTTTGTAAATACCAAATATAAGAAAATAAGTTTAATCCTTAATATTCATTACCTTTAATATATAAACAAAAAAATCGCTTAATATTTTATTTAACTAAAAATAGAAGAATATGTTTTTTTTACTTACAAATTCGTTCTACTAAAAATTTATCCAGTAAAAACTTTTTTATATTTGTACAGATTTTTAAATAGGCAAACAGACTTAAGGGCTAACTATATTATACTTTTGCTAACTTAAGCTACTGTCAAAAATTAACGAAAAGTCTGTCAAATGCTTTATCAACTTATTGACGACTTCTGGGTGGCTACAATGTACTTTTTAAACTTAAATACTTACTACACTTAGTTGCAAATATTTGTACTTTTGCAAAAACTGTTTTCTTCTTATATTTCCAAAATATATGTATCTTTTCGAAAAATATTATTTAATGTGTTCAATTTATAAATATTTTACAATTAACAAGTAAATCTATATTAATTTTAAATAATTTAAAGAAACAAATGAAAACATAAATAAAAAAGTACTAAAAAATGCAACAGTGCTTGCATCTCAATCGAAAAACAAATACAAAACCCACCCCTTTTGTTATACATGCACGTTTGTTTTTTAACATTTTCAATTAAATTTTCTAAAAAAAATATTGACGGCGTACATTGCAATTTGTTTTTTTTTCATAAACAGTTTTTCTAAAAACACATGATTCCTTAAGTAAAGTGCGGTCAGTTTCGCTGTTTGCTTAAGCAAATGACACTTGACGAAACTTAACGAAAAGTTTGTTAAGTACAATATAGTCATACACATTTGATTACATGTATTCGCACATTTGCTTAAGCTAGCAAAAGTATAATATAAGGGCTAACTATATTATACTTTTGCTAACTTAAGCTACTGTCAAAAATTAACGAAAAGTCTGTCAAATACTTAATCAACTTATTGAAGACTTTTGGGTGGCTACAATGTACTTTTTAAACTTAAATACTTACTACACTTAGTTGCAAATATTTGTACTTTTGCAAAAACTGTTTTCTTCTTATATTTCCAAAATATATGTATCTTTTCGAAAAATATTATTTAATGTATGCAATTTATAAATATTTTACAATTAACAAGTAAATCTATATAAATTTTAAATAATTTAAAGAATCAAATGATAACAAATAAAAAAGTACTTAAAAATGCAACAGTGCTTGCATCTCAATCAAAAAACAAATACAAAACCCACCCCTTTTGTTATACATGCACGTTTTTTTTAACATTTTCAATTAAATTTTCTATAAAAATGTTTTCCGAGTACATTGCAATTTGTTTTTTTTTTTTTTTCATATACAGTTTTTCTAAAAACACATGATTCCTTAAGTAAAGTGCGGTCAGTTTCGCTGTTTTCTTAAGCAAATGACACTTGACGAAACTTAACGAAAAGTTTGTTAAGTACAATATAGTCATACACATTTGATTACATGTATTCGCACATTTGCTTAAGCTAGCAAAAGTATAATATAGTTAGCTCTATAGTTAGCTCTTTAATATTTATAACAGCTGTGCAGGCCGTTATTACTCAATGAATATTGAATTTCCTTAAAAAATCGTCAGTTTTTCGGAAGAATCGTTAAATTCTTCATTTATATATATCGTCGTTTGACTATTTAAAGTGGCGTAAACAAAGCTTTTTTGAATGAATTCCCCATGAATGTATTGCATGTTTATCCCAGATGAAAGATTTAAGTGTTAAAACCAATCAAGTGAATTCATTTAATTGAACGTGTTTAATTGCAATAATGATTTCAGAATTCATTCAATTGTTTGTTCTTTTTCTGAAATCGAATTAATTTATTCACTGAATAAATTGCAAACAATAACCAAAACAGGAAAAAACAACAGGATTTTATTTTACATATATATTTCTGGTTAATCTAGGCTTAAAACTGCTGCATGGGATTTTTTGTTGCTTAAGCGAAATGAATTTGATATAATGAATTGTTACATTTAAAATATATATTTTAAAAGGAAATTGTATGGAACCGTATGCAAATTAAACCCATTTAATGATTTAAATTTTTCGATTGAACTCATCAAATTTCAATTCAGAAATAAACAAATAAAAGTAATTCATCAATTCAGTTTTTGAATTCAATCTTCGAATCTTAAAAAGTATTTATCGAGCACTACATTAATTTTGTTATAAATTTATATGATACATTTTCTTTATTTTTGACATAACTAACTTAAGTTTAAATAAAAAAATACTTATTTCATCGTTAAAAAATATATATAACTGTATATTTTCTGGCCAAATATTTGTTCTAAACTTTTTGAATAAAACGCAAATTTTTTAACAAAACTCTGTAAAATCAACAATCGTCTTATTTCATTTCAATTATCGTTAAAATTAGGACAAATCGTCAAAGTTGGCAGCGCTGGTAATAATGCTTTATCAAATTTCTTATCAGTTTTATTATTATTTTCATTTAAAATTTATATTTTTAAAATAAAATGTGTGAATTTACCGTATAAAATATATTAACTGATATTAAGGTACTATTATTAAGGTATTATTGGCAGCGCTGGTAATTATGCTTTAACAAATTTCTTATCAGTTTTATTATTATTTTTATTTAAAATTTATATTTTTAAAATAAAATGTGTGAATTTGCCGTATAAAATATATTAACTGATATTAAGGTACTATTATTAAGGTATTAAATTAATAAAACAAATTCTACAAAGACTAAAAAATTCTAAATTTTCTGGCCAAATATTTGTTCTCAAATTTTTGAATAAAACGCTAATTTTTTTCCCTAGTTAGATTCTGTAAAATCAAAAATCGTCTAATTACATTTCAGTTATCGGTAAAATGAGGACAAATCGTCAAACTTGGCAGCGCTGGTAATTATGTTTTAACAAATTTCTTATCAGTTTTATTATTTTTTTCGTTTAAAATTTATATTTCTGAATTAAAATGTGTGAATTTACCGTCAAAAATATATTAACTGATATTGAGGGTACCACAACTTCTATAAGTTTCGTTAAGGTACAAAAATAACAAAACAAATTCGATTAAAATTAAAAATTTCTTTAATTCAAATAGGATATTCTATTTCCCTATGCCAAACAACATGCCGAAAAATATCTGCGAGACACATACTCCACAAAAGAAACTCAACAAATAATTGCTGATCTTGTGGCATTGCCACAATTTGAGGAATTTCAAAAAAGATCAACAGTAGTCAGAGATAACAAAATCGATGTAGTGGAAATAAGCAAATTTGTCAACTATTTAATAGATCAGGATTTAAAGTTGGGACCCTTAAAAAACCTACAAGGTTTAGTATGGGCTGAGGGATATAAAAATGGAAATATTAGGGGCCAGTAAGTATACACTACAACTAATAAATTGTGCAAGTGATTTAATGCTTTTGGCAGTGTTTATCCCGATGTCCATATAGCATTTAAACGTTGGCATGATGCTGGCATCCATTTAGCCATTTATTCCAGTGGCAGCATTAAAGCACAGCAATTACTTTTTGGTCAAACTGAATTGGGTAATCTCCTACCATTTATATCTGCCAATTTTGATACCACTAGTGGTCATAAACAAGAACAACAATCCTATACAACTATTGCCCGAGCTTTAAATACTGAACCAAAAGATATTTTATTCCTAACCGATGTTGTTAAAGGTATGGTATGCCTTCATAGACAACTTAAAATTAATTAAACATGAATTTTATTTACGTTTATTTCTTACATATTGGTGTATAGAAGCAGAAGCAGCCCGCTTAGCTGGTTATCAAACTGTTATCCTCTCTAGACCCGGTAATGCTCCTTTAACTGATGATGACAAATCTCATTTTACTATTGTTAATGATTTTGAGGCTCTAAAAATTATTGTCAAATAAATATACTAAAAGTTGTGAGGTATGTTATATTTTTTTTTGATATATGTATGTATAGATTCATTATGTATATAAATTTTTACATATTTAACAAATAAATAGTTTAATTACACTCAAAACAATCTTGAGTTCAACTGAAAAACTGCAATCCATAGATGAGGTACAGTCCAAATTGTTAAGTAGTATTCCCTAATTTCAACATGTTAATAAAGAATATGGTGTCAAAGGTTAAAAAGTAAATATGTAAGAATACCAAGTAATTGTTGCAAGAACGGTTCCTTGTACTTCAACGTACAAAATTGTTGTTTTACATGTTATTTTTGTCTAATTTGACACACAACTATAAGCTCATTTAGCAATACGTAACCTGACTTATCTCCATACGGTTGTTTTTTAAAACTCGTTTTTTTTTAGATTAAATGCGCTGTGTCGTCACGCTATGTAAAGCTAATTCTGACTTAAAACAAGACAGAATTAGCCATACGTAACGTGACGAATCTAAAGGAATGAGTTAGAAAGAGAAAAACTATGTGGAGATACGAAATTGAATCAGCTGATCCGTCACGTTACGTTTAAGTAATTCTAACTTACAAATCTAGAATCAACTTACTGATTCAATCTTAATAAGATATGCGTCACATTACGTATGGCTAAGTCTAGCTTCAATTCTAATTTAACGCAAACAACCTGATATTGGTTATACTTATAAACCTCCTATAACTTTATAAAGCTCTTAAAAATTAAAGAGTAAATTTTTTGAAATACATAATTAATTTAAAATAAAATCTATTTGAATTACAAAAATGCTCTATCCAAACTTGACAACTCATCTCCACTATCATTTTCCACTGTCAAATGTTCTTGTTTAGTTGATTTCATCTCATTTGATGACTTCTTTTTACATTGAGTTTTAAATGATTGCTCCGTATTTGTACTAAGATTAGAACAACGTGATTGTGTTTTTGTACTATTGCCAACACCATAAATTTTACGTAATGTATTCAGTTTCTGAGACTGTCGGGACTCTTGTTGCACTCGAAGCGTATTTGCTGAAATGTCCAAATTATCATAATCTAACGCGGGAGATGAACTATGAAATAAATTACGTCTACAACTTTGACTACGTGTTGAATTCTTTTTACGCTTCATACGTTGTTGATTTGATTGACACATATGACGTCTGGCTTCTCTTTGACACGTATGAGTTAGTTTTCCCACATGAGGTCCCCAATAGGTTGGTCCCTCTAACAAGAGGGGTGCTGATTTAACACGTTGACGCATTAATTCCATATTAAGTTCATATTCACGTTGTTGTAAAGCTTGTTCCGCTTTACGTGTAGCCAAACGTAATGATAATATATCTTTGTGGGTTTCACTATGTAAAATTTATTAAACTTTAAATAATTTTGTAAACTATTTATGTGTGTACTCACTTTAAAGATAAAATCTTCCAAGCTGGTGTTTTGCGAACTTCCCAATCAATTTGAGGCGTGACATCATGATAAGTGCAGGTATTTTTAAGTTGATTTATTTTCTTTTTAGTACTTTCTGCTCTTAAAGTGGCTGCAAGATTTGGTCTGGCAACTGGATGAACCGGTGATGGCGTGGATTGCTGTAGATATATTAGTACATGTGAAAAAAAAAAAACAATAATCCAATATATTCATGCTAAAAATAATATTTACCTTAACAGACCCATCTTTCTTAATTTTATCCAAATCAAATACTTTGAACGGTACTTTATAGTCTTCATTTTTAGTTTTCTTCTTTTTGGATTTCTTTCCACCATACGTTCGATCGGTCGATGGTTCGGTATTGGGTGTATCAATAATTATTTTTGGTACATTCCTATAAAATTAAAAACGTTCTTAGTGGATTTCAATACTCAGAAGTACAACTCGTATATTTACCTGGTTATTACATATTTTGGATTTTCTTTAAAATAATTACTTAATTTATTTGGATCCTGAAAAGAGTTGTAGTTCCCTTGAAATGATAATTTCTGTAAAGTTTGGTTTTTGTTCCGTAATTCTTTAAGCTCGATAGGCTCCGGAATCGAATGCAAATCATTAAAGGATAAAGATTTGCGTAATCTTTCGCGTAATGTTGTGCGAACAGGTACTCTGTAAAATAAAGAAATATTTTACACATTCAAAAAAAGATTGATGTTAGAATCTACTCCAAATGGCAGTTAAAACAATAATGTTTGCACTTAGAAAGGCCACCTTTAAAATAACTCAAAATTTAGTTATTTTTATTTTTATCCTACTGAAAATGTTAAGTCCAAACTCCACAAGGTTCTTTAGTACCGTTAGAGCTTAGTACCTTAGAGTTACTGTAACTTTTCCAAATGGCTGCAACTGCCAGTTTTGTTTTAATATTAGTGAAGTAATAAACGCTAAACTCTAGGTCGCGAAATACTTGCGGCAATTTCGCAATGGACGATTTTCTGGCCTAATTTAGCATGAGCAATTTTTATTTGAACGGATACCTAAACAAAAAGAAATTGCGCTTCTGGGGCCCTAAAAATTCACGTATCATTCATGAAGAGCCATTACATCCTCTTAAAGTCACTGCACCGTGCGCCATTTACGCCGGAGGTGGGTAACTTGGTTACGGTGAGTGGTGTGCCATCGTGAGTACCATTATTTAAAAATTATTTACATTTGAAGAATAATCTCTTACTTTTCTTGGTGATTCTTATTTATATCCTCATCTCTCATCTTAGGTTCGCTGGCAGAACATCGTATTAAAGAACGTGATTCACTTTCATTCACTGAAGAAGTCAATGGACATTTAAATTCAGCTTCAAAATCTTTTAAAGATTTTTTAAAACTTTCAATTTCTTCATTCAAGTCTTTTTTTAAACTGAAATTTAAATTGATTAAAATTATAAATAAAATATTTAAATCAAAACTTACTCCTTTGTCAATGAACTCTCATGAATTTTCTTTTTATTCTTGTAACATGGTTCCATAAAGTTTGTACTTTGACTGTTTATATGCTCTTGTGTATAACTCGCATTTTGTGATTCAAAACTTTTTCGATTTTTCTTCTTTTTGGTTTTCTTAGACTGTTTGCTGCGCCTTCCATTATGGGTGCAATGGGATGATATTAACGAAGAGCTAGTCGTACTGCTACGATCTTCTAAAATATGACAAGTGTTTACTGATTTAACCTTCAATTCTCGACAAGTTGTTCTTAGTGTATCCAAAGTAGAGTAGAATTCTTCTTCAGTTAAATGATTTATTTCCCCATAATCTAATTATGAGATAAATAAAAACAAGTGTTTATTATTATTATGAAAGAAGTATTTGTAATATTAAAAACCTGGTATGCTATCATAGAATTTTGCCAAGGACTTAATGCCACTACAGGGCCACTTTGGATCAGTTTCTCCTGAGTCGAAGTGTTTTGTTGCAGTTGTAGGTGTCTCAGACAATCTTCCCAAATACATTTTGGGTCTATTATACACAGGTGCTGGACAATTGTTACAAGGATCGATGGGCACCTGTAAACATGTGTTTAAATAAGATCTTCCTGTGTGAGAAGTCATTTTAATTAACTTTTAGCCAGACTTTAAATACTATTTAGTCCTTTATTTTTTTCATTTTGTTTTATCAATATGTTACCTATATTTTGTTGCCATGGACAACAGTTGTTATTGTTTATTAATTTCAGTAGTTTCCTTCTGCCACATCTGAATTTTGTTGTGGTAAAACATTAATATAGCAAAAGATAATAAAGGATTTTTTGTGTTAGAATAAACAAGTGGCTGGCCTGAAAAAAATATACAGTTTTTTCGAATTTTACAACAATAACTACTTGTTGAAAACGACTATCCCTTCGTATTTGACATTGTGTTGATTCAGTTAGAAATTTAAAAAAGTCCCTTTTTATGAACAGAAAATTATGATGTCCTTAAAATATTTGTTTGTATTATTAATCATATACATATATAATCACAAATTATATCGTAATACTTTAACCGAGCATTAGCAATGAAAAGCCTCTGGTTAGAATCGCTGACATTTAGCCTACCGGGGTGCTCATTCCTTAAAATAAGCTTAAGATTTACTTATAACTCCGTTAATTTAATGTTATTTCGTGGGTGATAGTTGAATCGATAACGGTATTTTAGTGTTATCACTTCCTGGTGAAGTAATTAAATTCAAGCAGAGCCTCTAAAGAATTTAATCCTTCATTCGACTTTCAGTTCTGATTGACTATATGAAACTTAAATTTAAAAGACTTCATTCGTTTTTCATCATTCGATTTGTCAATCACTGAATTCAATCGATTTACCAATTTGGGAATTCAATCGATTTATTGTTTATGTGATTGAGTAATTTGGGAATGACATTCGAATTTCTTCCTTCGATTTTAAAACTTGGAAAATAAATAACTACATTAAAAGAAATAAAATCCAAATTTAAAGAAATTACTAAAAATGAAAAATTGTTAAAATTGAAAAAAATCACTTAAAATTTAAAACTCGCCAAATTGGAATGTATATTTTTTCTTTACAAACGTAAATTTATTATTTAAACTTTCCTTTAAAAGGCGACTTTATATCCTTTCTCGTTGTCCTTCTTATATATGTGCACAAAATTCGCTATAATATTAACTCCCATTGCAACAAATAAATAAATTAATATAAAACTCAGTACTCGGCAACTCCGTTTTTCGTTTTGTCATTCTACTTGCATCAACTGTCAAAAATCCACTTGCTTCATAATTTTACATTTTTTTTTTTAATTAAGGTGAATTTTATTTTTTTTTTTATTTGAATTTTGTGTATAATGTTTTTTTTTATTTTGCCGATTTTTTAATTTTTGAGATATTATCATTTTGGTAGCTTGCCGCATAGCTATTCTTATAAGCTGACTTTTTGCTGATTTTTTCTTTGAGCAGGGGTACAGATTCCGAACGGTTTTATCATTGCAATGTGATAAATTATGACATATTGTATATTAGTCAATACATTTTGACTAATTGTATATAGTTTTGTTCAAATTTTTAGAAAAAAATAAAGTAAACCTTCTCTATCGTCTTTAATGCTACCGACTTTTTTTGTCATATAGGGCAAACTAATAATAAGCACTCCTTAAAAGCAAATTTTTTCGTCTTGTTGGTCTACTCTCTACATATAACGACTTGATGACATTTTTTCTGACACTTGTTTTAACTATCCTTTCTATTCAAATAGTGTTTTATGTTTTGTGTCAGTTGTTTTGTGATTTTAGCCAGTTGAAGCTTTTAAAGCGGACAAATATAAAGTGCACAAAGAATAAACATAAGTAATCTTAATATTTTGTGTAAAATTTTTTTTTGAAATAAATTACAATAATTAGTGACAAGCATTTTTAATTAGGTGCTTTAGTTAATGATCAAATAAAAAAATATACGAAAGTTGTTATATATTAAACGGAAAATTATTAAAGTTATTTAACTAAATTTGTATTAACTACAAAAGAAACTAGAAATAAAAATGCGATTTTACGCAATTGGAGCAACAGTTGCGCTCCTTTTTATATTGGTAGCAAATGGCCAAGACGCTAATGTAGAGGTAAGTGTAACACATCGGCATTTCTTTTAATAAATGCAAATTTAATAAGAATTTATTTGCCTGGCTAATGCTTTAACTAAACACACATAGACTTTATAAAATGGTTGATGTCATGTTTTTATATTTAACAAATATTTGGAAAAATGTAGTGTGACGGAATTCATCATATTGGCAAACTGAATTACTAATCTCTTATAATGTGCATATAAAACGAAAAAATTGGCTAATTGGAATTACTGCGCAAATTAACATTATTTTTTTTATTAGAAGGTGATTCACGATGGTGCTTTGCACACAATGCAAAAAAACATTGTTTTCTTCGTCTTAACTACTCTATGCTGACAAATTGCAAATAAATAAGCTGATCTTTGTTACATTGTGTAAAAATTACGATCTTGAATACCCTCAATGTATTAATTTTAGTATGAATTAGTGAATAACAATAGATATTTCCTTTGTTTTGAATTTGAGGTTATGTTGTGGGCGACTGTTTGTTTTTCTTTTATATCTATAACTTTGTTATCAACGTCAAATTTTGTATCGCCACAAGTGCTGGACTGCAAGTCTGTGTTTTTGTTTTTCTTATCATCTAAAACAAATGAATGTGTTGCCCGAATAAAGGCGTAAATTACAATTTTTACTGGTACGATATTTGAGCTAAAAATACAGTGGAAACGCTATAATTCGTACCCCGATAATTCAAAAATCTTGATAAAACGTTACAAACTGTCGGTCATGATTTTATTCTACAGTGAATTTCGTTGAATTATTAAAAGTGAACAAGAATTTTTGTGTATGATTAAATCAAGAAAAAAGTTGATTTTGCAGTTCTCTGATAATTAAAACAGAGAGGTTAAATAATATATACAAAATTTAAAAAAATAAACTATTTTTTTTCAACATATTTTTTTTTTTGTAAACAAATTTTTTTTTATTCCTCTGCTAACAATGAAAATCAAGAGCTAGATTTTTAAAATTATTTTTATTTTTCAATATAATCTCAGGAAACATCAATACACTTAATCCAACGCTTTTCTATCCGTTGATTAAAATAATTTTCCTGAAGCTTTGCAAAATAATCATTTACAGCTCCGATTGCATGGTCTTTCAAAGTAAAAGGCTTTCCCAGAAGGTATTTTTTAAGATAAAATATTCACAGGGAGCTAAGTAAAGAGAATAAGGTGGGTAATTGAACAATTAGTTGATTTTTGCAATTGTCATATTCATGCGTTATTTTGATAAAAAAAAATAATTTTATTTGTTTTGTAAAACAGCTAATTTTCCTCGAATTTTCATATTCAATCGATACAAAAAGTAACAATAATATTCTGAATTTATTGTTTTCAATTTTTGAAGATAGTCGATTAATAAAATACCTTTGTAATTCCAGAAAAACGTTGCCATAACATTACTAACCAATTGAATTGTTTTTTGCCTTCTTTGGTTCATTTGAATGCGTTTTTTGATCAACTGTTAACAAATGCGGCACACATCTGGCAGAAAGTTTTTTCATCTGTAACTCTAGATGCAAAAAAAATAAAATAAAATAAAAATCACTGTAGCATCTTTTTCGAACATATCCCTAATATTGGGAAATAGTAGATAAGGGTGGACAGTAGACCGTACCGTAAAAAAGTTCACCGTACACTCTCAAATATAAAGTATTTTAACAAGAAAATTTCGAGATTTTTTTTTTTTTTTGGCCGAACGTAGGTGTCGCCATTTTATATTTTTCGTTATATCTTCGCCATTTGCCGTCGGATCTTAAAGTGTTGTATATCAATGTTTTTTGTCTCGCGGAGACCGATCCTCGAAGGAGCCATTGCCCTCAAATAACCCGTTCTAGTAGTAACCACCAGAACTCAGTTGCTACCACCTTAATGTACTACCCTTATATTTTAGAATAAAAGCTCGCAAAAAAGCAATAAACTTTTGCTAGGAAAGTATTCCAATAATTCCAGCGGAACTATTATTTTATTTTTTTTTTTAAATTTTTTTGTTGCCGAATGTAGGGCATTTTTAATTTTTTTTGTCATATCTTCTGTATTTACAGTCGGATCTTAAAGGGTTATATATCAATGTTTTTGTCGCAATGATACCAATTTGTTACATCAAAAATCATTGACCTCAAGCAACCTTTTATACTACTTAAGGGGTAACACCTATGTAAAAAGCCTACATATAAAAACTTCATTTTTTTATTTTCTATATTTACGGAGATGTGTTAACAAAGATTGGTTTTCACAAGATTTATGAAGGAGTACAAAAAAATATTTGTTTTACACAAAGTTTTACAAAATGATAGTATATTTGCAATAGAGGTCACCGGCACGCAGCATTACTTAATCAATTTTTGGTGGATTTCTCTGAAATTTATAATGCATGTGGAAAACTAAATTATCTTTAAGATCCGACGGTAAATGGCGAAGATATAACGAAAAATATAAAATGGTGACCCCTACGTTCGGCAAAAAAAAAACATTTTCGAAATTTTCTTGTTAAAATACTTTATATTTGAGGGTGTACGGTGAACTTATTTTTTGAGGTACTGTCTAGTGGACAGGAATGGTCAGCGTGTAAATAAACTGTTTCCCTTATTTTTTTCATCTCCTGTAAAATGCTTACAGCGGCATTCATAAAAAAATCTTAATTCAAGTTTCAAATACAAAGTAGTTAAAAAAAAATTTAAGCCTAAAAAGTTTTATAAAAAATTCGTATTCATAATCAGTAAGAAACGATTTAATGTTTTTTTTAACTTGACGATGGCAACACTATATTTAATGTCACACGAATCGTAATGATGCAAATCAATGATTACTTTACCATAAGGTACTCGTTTCTATGCATTGTTTTGTCGTTTTTCAGGAAAATATTGTTTTTATAAAATAAAAAATTTATGAAAACTTGTTTATTTATTAAAAAAAGAAAAAGAGTCAAAACAAAATGCCCAGTAAAAGTGTTACATAGATAATGATTTTATTGGAGATAAAAATGTATTCAAATAACCGGTTTTATTTTATTTGTTTTGATTAAACAACACACCACTAGTTTACTTTCAATAAATAATATCAAAAAATATTATTATTTCTGCTTAAATTCTTTATCCGGAATTGAAAACGGGTCGTTCCTTTTTTTTTTTGTAAATTTTCGTCAGAAGATTGTTTTAAATTTGGGCAATAATTTCTATAATAAACAAATTATAATTAAAAATATCACATTTTTAAATAAAAATGATTCTTATCAATTCTTTTGGTCAAATATAGAATGTCTATTATTTATTAAACAAAAACAAATAACTTCTTTGGATAAATGACAAATTTTTGTCAAAAATGTTTAAAATGAAAATAAACACAAAGCAAAAGTGTATTTTTAAAATAGGTTTAAAATAGGGTCGAACCAATTTTAAAATTCATTTATTTTATCAAGGTTTAAAAAAAGGTATTTTAAGCTAATATTTGTTTGAAACGCTAAAATGTTTATGAATACCGCTGTTAAAATGGGTTTAATACCCTTATTCGAGCGAGACATTCAAATGATATTAAATTATATATTCTAGATTTTTTGTTTATTGACACAAATATTTTTTTCTTTTATATCCCAGTTAAATATGACTGCAGTGGCAATTTTTGTTCCACAATCTTGTATTTATAGTTTTTTTTTTTTTTTGCATATTACGTCTTATTATTTGAATAATTGAATTTCTTTCTCTCGCCACATTACATTGTATTCTAGCAATCATTTTGCATTTGTTGCTATTTAATTTTCCATCTTTCTATTTTTTGTGTTTATCTCCTCCCTTGTGCCCGTTTTCCCACTGCAATAAGTATTTGAAGATGATGAAAAAGTAGCATCGGCAGCAGTTGTTATTAAATGTAGCATTCAACCTACTTGTCTACAAATTAAGCTTCATTTATTTCTCCTTCAGATTTTCTATTGTATTTCTCCACTAGAGATTGTATGGTGTTCCTGGTGTTTTAAATCCATATTTTTATTTGTTGTGGTTAGCTGGTTAGTCGATCGTTTGGTTTATTTGAAAAGTATTTAAATTATTTTTCTTTTTTCAAAATGGCATTTAAATGAAAATTAATCTGTGTTTTTCTGTAAATAAGCATGAAATCTTTTTTTTATGTTGTAAATTGATTCTTTTGTTGAAATTAATTGTAAATAGTACAGCATAAAGACAATTTGTATGGTTGAATTATTTGGATTAAATTTTAAAACATGTAGTAGTTTGTTTTAACTGCAATTAACCCATTAACGCACAAATAAAAACTATTGTTGAAAATTTAATACAATATAAATTAGAAAAATTTACTACAACGATTCATAACATAAAATACCAAATTAAGAAATATATATTAAAAAAAAAAAAATCATTGATGGCGTTAGTTGATGATATGTCTTTAAATTGGAACAAATAGTCTCAAGTGATATGCAATTTTTCTAAACATACATTTTCGATTTAAATTTTTATTTATAAAACCTTTGCCTAGTCGGGATTTATAGATAAAAACTGACATAAACTAAACCATATAAAAACATAATTATTTTAGAAAGACTTAATTTTTATAAAAAATATTACTGATCTTGCACAGAAAAAAGTATCACAAAATTTTAAGAAATTTAAAATATTTGTTAATGTTTAAATTCGATTTATAAAAATTTTTTGTTTTGAAATGTTTCTTGTAGATTGTAATTTTTTATTTAAATATTCTTTGAAAATAAAAATTGAAGTTACATAAAAATAACACAAAGTTTTTTGTATTTACAAATTCCATTTTTATTTGTATTAAAAAAAATATTCTATGAAATTTGTTCAATATTACAAACAGAATTTTGTAATTTTATCGCCTAATTTGAAAAATTTATAAATCTTAGATTTCTATAAAAAAGAACCTTTTTTAAAAACATTTTTTTAAGAGGTTAAGCTAGTTTTAAAGGCTCAAAAAAGCGTATTTTAACCGATTTTTTTTAAATATATCAAATGAAATATTTTATGCAAACACTTTAGCATATCAAAGATGCATATTTAACAAGTATTGTACTATGTGAAATTTTTATTTAAAAATTTTGTAAATTCAGCCATTGAGATCTTATTTCCCTTGACCTCTCAAAAAAAGTTCTTTCGGTGTAGTCAGGATAATTCAAGAAAAATTCATGTTCAAAAATTGTGCTTGTACGAAGAAAAAAATAAAAACAATTAAATTGGAGTTTTTGACCACGTCCCATTTTTTGGTCAAATTCTCACCACGTATTGCCTCATGAAATCGTTGTGGCAAAAAAAAAAAATATTTCTTTAAAATATGGCAACTCTGGAGAATTTGGAATTTTAATTCCGCTCGTTTCCCATTTCATTCTGTTCAATTCCACTTATTATATGTTCCACTCCATTTCGTTCCCTGCCTAGTGGTTCAGTTCCACTCGTACCCCTCCTCCTAGAGAGCGTTGTGGTGTAATGGTTAGCGCGTTGCAGGTTCAATCCTCAGCGACGGCAACATGAATTTAAAAAAAATAAAATGTATTTGTTTTTATCTCTCATACATATCAAAACGTCCTCTCTCGGTGTTCCCACAGCAAATAACTCCACCGAGGCAAAATAACATAACAGGGCTAACAACTAAAAAGCTTCCTCAATTTCGCTAACACTTCATCATATGGCGGGCAACTACTGTTTTAAGAATTATTATCTAGAGCTATTACTGTGTTGCCATCTTTCAAGCCCTGCATATTTCACCACCTTTCATCTCTTCTCGATCCCCTTTCCAAAAAAGTAACTAATTTATTAGTAGAACTAATTCCCTGTGTTGCTTCACTTTCAAAAAACAAAAAAAATAGTCTTGACATTCCTCTTTCTTTCTAAAAATAACCGTAGAAATTTTCAAAAATTTTATCTTGTCAGCGCTTAGGTCATACTTGAAGAAAAATCTATATCAGTTTTCTTCCAAAATGGAAAATTCGTCAAGGGAAAATTCCCATTTTTTTTGTATTTATGATGCGATATTTTTAAAATTTTTGGTTTCTACATGACCGCAACTGTATATGAGTTTAATCATTTTCTTAAATAGTTAACACAAAACATAATTTTTACAATTTTCTCTTGTTTTTAGAGCTTTATGTTTGACCTCTTTGGCAATAAAATACTTTGACCATAAAAAAACTTCTTGTATTATTGACCTTTGAGTAATATAAAACTATAAAAAAAAATCTGTACAAAAACACATTTGTATTACATACATATTTATATTAAATTAAATGCAGTGCATATAAAAAGTTTATAAACTCATGTAGTTCGATTTTGTCCAATAAATATTTAAAATTATGTATATACTCGTACTATATTGCTGCATTCATATACACAGTTGAATTCAAAAATACTTTATAAACTACAATAATCTTCATTTTTAACAAAAAAAAAAAAGTTTAATTCAAATGTGTCAAAACCACACTTTTACTACTATTCATTCCAATTATTTAAATATTAAAACGTATGTAAATGATTTCTATCATTGGCTTTCATTTTTCATTAGCACAAAAAAAAATGATTCTGTTCGACTGCAATTGAAATTTTATTCACATGAGATGCTGTGTTGTCTATTTTTGCTTTCAATTAGTACCAATTTAAAATAAATTTCAAGTTATTTAGGTTCAGGATGGTAGGGAGGGCATATACTCTAGTAAACAAAATTTTCTGTTTTTAATTCCATAAGAAAACTTGATAATTAAACATTTAAAAAAAATGCGACGATCAAAAAAAACGTTCTTTATTAAATATCTAATTTAATTTTTTGACATAAAAATGTAAAGCAAATATTTTTCTTAAGTAGAATATTTAAAAAAAAAACTTTGAAATAAGTCTACAATTAACAGCCCTAAGCCAAAATTAAGGCTTTATTACTTGAGCGTAAACGTAACGTTTCGTAAACGTAAACGGGAAACTTTTGTATAAGAACTTACTCAAATTACGGAAACGAGTCATATGGTTTGACAATAACAAAGTAAACAAACAAAAAAACTTTTATGCTCTGTGGTTATTTCCAATAATTTATAATAAAAAATTAATTATATTAATTTATATTAAAAAATTAATTTAATTAAAAAAAAAATATTGTAAGCATAAATCACTTCTTCATGATATATGTATGTGAACAAAATTTTTTGACATAGCTGAATTGGGTTTTGTTACGATGGGGAAAGTTTCCATGGATGACATTAAACAAATATTTGATGAATTTTGTGAAAATTCGACGTTTGATGGTAGTGGAGATTGAGTTTCCGAAGATGATGGAATTAGTGGGAAGAATGACGATAATGATGGAAAAAATTCTTCTAAAATATTTCTAAAATATAAAATTAAAAAATTGAAAACTGCGTTTTATTTCATTAAAAAGTTTTATATTTCATACTTACGGACGAAAAGCTACATGTGGTGCTAAAAATGCCAAACTGTTCATTAGTGGCCACCGATATTTAAAGGTAGCACCACAGCCTGCGGGAAGATTTTCCTGACGTTTTTCCTTAACATATCGGTCGCGAAGGGATGTCCACCTTTTGGAACATATTTCCTCATCAGTACAAACTTATTTCTTATATACATAGTTTTTTTTTTTTTATTTACCTGGACTTCCATTTGCTTTGCAACTTCCATCCAAGTTTTTTTTGTCCGGCAATCTATAAGGTTGGCTTCTTTTATTATACAGCACATCATTGCCCTGGACCAACAATATCAGCTTGTATGTATTTTTATGTTTTTCAGAATGTGTTTTAAATATGTTAAACTTTTTTATTTCTTTTCTATTTGTTTTTTTTTCACATAAACAAAAACTAATCAGCTGTGTTATACTGTTTTTAACAGAATAGTCCGCAAAGTTACGAATTTGGGCTTTACTCTGACGTAAATGTAAAAGTGCGGAATCAGCTGATCCGTAGGCTTTATGAAGGGAATATTAATATAAGTACTCGAACGTTTACGTTTCGTAACTTTGAGGACTATTCTGTTAAAAACAAATTTTCTATCCGTTTTTACGTGAAAGTAAAAACAGCTGATTAGTTAGCAAAGAAATAAAAAAGTTTAACACACCTAAACACATTCAGAAAAACATAAAAAAAACATATAATGTATGATGAAAAGCTGTAAAAAATAAACCTTAAGCTCAAAAAATAAATTAGTTTTTAAGATTTTCTACTAACAAGAAATAAATCTTTTAACGGTTTTAACACAAAAAATAAAGAAAAAATTAAGGAAATTCACTCACTCGCAAAGTTTGCGAAAATTAAAATCAAATAAAATGGCATTATTTTTGAAGAATTTTATTTTATTAATTTTATTTTCAAAGAATTTTTATATGAAAAATTACAATTTACAAACATTCAAACAAAAAATTGTTAGAAATTGAATTTGAGTTTTAACAAATATTTTTAATTACTTAAAATTTTTGCGATACTTTTTTCTGTGTATGTAATAGTCTTGAAAAGGTCGTAATTTTTAATTAAACTATATATTTTATAGTTTATTTATTTTTGTGTTTTTTCATTTGCTTGCATTTTATTTTTATAAACACAAATATCGATGGCCATAAGTTGAAGTTTCTTAATTGACATCTTGTTATAAATTCAGATGAAAATATATAGTAACGAGAGGAGCATCATTTAAATAAATGCATAATTGAAGTCAGTAGCCCAAAAACTAGTTTGACCAATTTAGTATAAATTGTTTCGGGTTTTTGTGCATAAAAGTTGCTGCCTTGCTAATGACATTTGCTTAATAGAGTAATCGTTAAGGCCATACGACGGTAGTTTCCATCATTTTTGCTAGAAGGAAACAGCAAATGTTTGACAGAAACATAATCATCATCGTGTAAAAAAAAAACAATGAAATGCATAATTTGTATTATAAATAGTACCAAAAGCACTAAGTTGGCATCACTGCATGTAATTTCCAGCAGCTTATCTCAAATTAAAGTTGGAAATTTTTGGATTGAACGATAAATAAATTTAAAAATTAAAAGTTTCTAGGTTTTTACAAATATACTCATTAAAATTTCTCATTAGCTTAAGAGAAATAAGAGTTGCCAATATATGACCATCTATATAGTTTATTGAAGCAGGTCAAAGCTGATGATTGATAAGACTTGTACTTTTTAGATTGTTTTGTGTTATTTGCTTTTTTTTTTAATTAAACTAAAATTTCTTTAATTTTTTTTAATTAATAATAAAAAAAATGCATATTTATATTTAACATTATTTGTTTAGTTTATGTTTTTATGCTATTTTTAATATTTTTGCAAAATACATACATTTGTTTTATACAAACAGGTTTTATTATTTATTTTACGGAAGCTTTTGACATTTTGTGTATAATTCATGGGAAGTGTGTTGTGTGATGACATGTTTATTTATTTCGTTAGTCATTCCTTAATGCTAAATGAATGCTACATCTTTATTTAAAAAAAAAAATTCAAAAATATTGTGATGAATGTACGAATGAATGCAATGAGCGACGTATAGTAAAACAAATCAATAAATTTAGCAAAATTGTGTTTATGAGATATTAATTTGAATTTAAACATTTTGTCATTGAGAAAAGTATTGGATAAGAAAATGAAATAAATTTATTTTGTTTTATTTCCTTAAATAAAATTATTATGTATTGTATAAGTAAGAAAGCCTACTAATACCATAATGGCGCCCAAACAAATGAAATATTTACAATATACATATGTACATACACTCACCAAAAAAAAATCTGTAATAACACTCAAAAAAAAAATGAACTAGAATTTAGAAAAAATAACTTTTTTTAAAGAAAAATTGAAATGAAAACGGCGCCAGACTCTTTTTACCAATATTTAATAAATTTTTTCTTGAAATTAAGAAACAAATTGTACTTAAAATTTGGTAAAAATTTCTAAATTATAGAAAAATTTTACTACTGAGAACTAAAATTTTATTAGAAAACAGTAAAATTTCCTTCTAATTAGTTTATACATCATCTAAAATGTTACTGTTATCTATGAAATGTTTCCTTGGTTTTAAGAAAAATTTTATTTTATTTAAGTTCATTAGATAATTTTTTTTTAACGTCAAGTTAAAATTATCCTTATCCTGTTTCTATGGTGAAGGTAATATATTTTACATTTATACTTTAAAGCACTTTACACTCATTGAGTAAGTATTTTCCCACGTTCGGAGAACTTCCGCTTTGGGAGAACACTGTTCTTAACAAGCTTTTGTCTTAAAATTTAATTCATGTATTTAAAATATAAATTAAATTTCATTAGCAAAAAGGTAAAAAAATAAAAAAATGTACTGCAGGATATCCTGAAACGTAATAAATTGTGACAGTCAGATCATTTTCGTAGTTAATTAACAGTTCTGCTTGAGAAAACTACGAAAAGAGACGCCCTAAGTGACACACGGCATCTATGGCTAAGGAACACTGGGGGTTCTTTGTCTTCTTAAATTAACTAATTTGAGGAAATTGTTGCAATAATACAAAATATCACAGTTACATTTCTTGTTATTATTGAAAAATGAAAAAATGTCATAAGTTTATTTTATGGGATTTTTAGCTTAAACTTTATTTGACATATACAAATTTTAACTGTTTCTAAAATTAGCATCAAAAATTTGTAAATATTCTTTAAAAAAATCTGTTATTTGTAATACATAAATAGCAAAAAAAAAAACTAAATAATAATTTGGTTAATATTTACATATTTTTCTATTGTATTAACTATTTTTTCTGAGTGTACACAATAGTAACATTGTGTATATCTTATGTATCCACTTATTACTCTATTTACTTTCTAATTTAATGTTTTTCTGGTTGAACATTTTCTTCCATTTATTTTTAATTTTTTGTTTGCCAGCAACCTTTGATTCTCAGTCACTAATTGACTGGGTTGCCAGTACATACAAATTTTAACTTTTTCTAAAATTAGCAACAAAAATTTGTAAATATTCTTTAAAAAAATCTGTTATTTGTAATACATAAATAGCAAAAAAAAAAAAACTAAATAATAATTTGGTTAATATTTACATATTTTTCTATTGTACTAACTATTTTTTCTGAGTGTACACAATAGTAACATTGTGTATATCTAACGTATCCACTTATTACTCTATTTACTTTCTAATTTAATGTTTTTCTGGTTGAGCTTTTTATTCCATTCATTTTAAATGTTTTTTTTTTTTTGCCAACCACCTATGATTCTCAGTCACTAATTTACTGGGTTGCCAGTCCAACTGTTAATGTTGCCATTTCTGGGATCAAATTTGGGAA
The DNA here is from genome assembly GCA_949748255.1 of Eustalomyia histrio. Classification (NCBI taxonomy): domain Eukaryota; kingdom Metazoa; phylum Arthropoda; class Insecta; order Diptera; family Anthomyiidae; genus Eustalomyia; species Eustalomyia histrio. The sequence goes on from OX456523.1 coordinate 236,215,819, forward strand.
TCTGGCATGTATAATCACTTACATTTATAATTTAGTGTTATCTATTTAACAGGAACATTAAAACATGTGGAGATCATCCACATTATTTATTTTTTATTTAAGCAAAATTTCTACTCGAAATAATAATCGAATTTTTTTCCTTGTAACTGCCAATTACATGTTGCTAAATTAATATTATACCTCAGATGCATGGTAACGAAGAGTAACAGTTTAATAAATACAATATCAAATTCCACTTAATTCAGTTTAAAAATTCACCTGACAGTTTTGTTATGCTTTTATATTTTTATTTTATTTTTGTATGTATCGACTCTTTTAGGTTTAAACAATGCTATTATTTTGTGCTTATGTCTTTATAGTGTATATAAAAATATATTGTTCATTTATTACAAATCGATTTTATGGCCTAAATTTATATGTTATTTTTAAACTAATATATTTACGTATCAACCAGCGGTAACAATAACAATATTATGACTACGGGTTTAATATAACAAATAGTGAATCTTGTTTAATTTCAATTTGTAGGTGAAATCTTCTAATAGCGGACAGCGGCGCCCGTAATTGGAAGGTGTGTGCTATTGGGAGGGATTAAATTTATAACTTCCTTAAAAAAGGTTGTGTATTTGTATTAAACAAATGTTAGGGGATTAAAAATGTTTCCCAAATATTTCTCAAAAATAATTTAAATTTCAATATCATAAAGCTTCCAATCTTTATCATGGCAATTTATTTTGTTATATTTTTACACACAGAATAAATAATTAAATTTGGTAATCATGGATTGCATTTTCTGGTCAGTTAAGATCTTCATCAACATTCGTCGTGCCTTAAAGTATTAATTGTAAATATGTATTTTTTAACTCACAACTTAAATGGAAAAGGTTATATGAGAAAGCTATATGAGTTAAGAAAAAACATCTCACATAAAATGTATACAGATCAACAACAAACTTCACTATAAAATCATTTTTGGGTAAAATAATCTGCATTTTATAAAATTAAAGAAAATTGGCGAGAACTTTTTGTTTTGATTCTCGAATTTCTGTACATATTTTAATCTTTAAAATTTCTTGATATTAAATAAAAATTTTATTTCAGTAGGAGTAAATTTAATATTGACGTTGAAATGGTTATTAAATATATTTTTTCAATGAAATTTTATTGCTAACAAAAATATATAAGACAACAATTAATTCGGAAATTATAAACGAACAATTTAAATTCGTGAATTGAAAAAAATAAAAACAAATTCATGCGAATAAAAAAAACATGATTTAATTCGTAAATCAAAAACAATTTTTATTGATTCCTTTTGGGAAATTTGATTGTTATTGAAGTAATAAGTATTTTGTGTAACGCTCCCTTAAGGGAAAAGGACCTTTCCGAGGACACGTCACGGAATTGTTTTTTTAGATGGACTTGTCCTAGGTGAAATTTTGGATATGAATTTTGGAACCGGTCCAGTTTTCACCTATCACGGGACAGGTCCCAATTCCCAACTGACATTTTTTTCTCGCTTTAGCCACCGCCAATTCGGGTCAGATTTCCATCTTAGTGTGTTATTAATCAAAGCTTTAAAAATATAATTCCTAAATTCAATTTTTAAATTTGATTTACATTTTGACGAATTAATTCGCGAATTAATTTTTCTGATTGAATTATTTACTACCATAATTCAGCTTTTATCTTATTAAAATAATAATAATAATAAATAAAACGAAATAATTCCATTTTAAATCAAAGAATCAAATCAATTTTGATCAAAAATATAATTATTTTGATTCTCAAATATGATTTGATTCGCGAATTATGTATAAATTTTTTTTTGTTTAAATCACGATTAATTTAATTTCATACCCGAAGGGTTTCATGGAATTTATATAAAACAGCCACAGGCCTATTTTTATTATCCCAGTAAACTTAGAAAGATAGCGCAAAACGGACAAAATTTTTGCAAAGCTCGACAAAGGTTACGCTTTGATAGAATAGATTCGAAGGGTTTTATGAAATTTTTGTAAAACAGCCAGAGTGTGACTATGATAATATAAATTAACACACTCCTATAACACAAATTTCGTTTTACGTTCCATTGCGTTTGTATAAAAATTGGTCACCCTGTGGCTGTTTTAAAAAAACAGATACCCCGGGATGTCTTCCGAACCTGGCCTATTTTTTATAGTCGTATTATCGACTCTATTTTGTTCGCGTTACCCTATCTCGCTTAGTTTTCGAGATACCAAAATACCATTTTACAAAATGGCGAATATCTAGAAAACTATTTTTAATGTTTTTTCGTTTTGTTTTAATTCGCAAATCAAATCAATATTTTTTTAATTCAGAATTATTTTTAAAATGATTGAATTTAATTGAATCAAAAAATTACTCAAATGAAATTAATTAATCAATTATGATTTTAATCTTATATATTAAACTAATTTATAAAATATTGAATCATCTCGCTGATTTAAAAAAAAATATTTTTTTTTTCGCGAATTAATTCAATAAAGATTTATATTTTTCAAGGTCTGGTAATAATAGAAACATCAGACAAACGATGGCGACATCGGCGACGGCGGCAACAACACTTGTTTAAAGCCAATAATATGCAAATGAGAGAGTAAATGCAAACAAGCGTGTGAATTTCTTATTTACCATCAAATACTTCCTTTTATCAGCAAATATGGATATTGATAGTTGTGCATATATGTTATGGCTGGTGTATCCATCTCAATCACATTAATAGTGCTTGTTTATCAATCTTGGCGTTTGTCTGGCTGCTTGTTTCTTGGAGGGTTTTCTATATTTGCCTGTCATGGCGTTGCCCGTTAAACACTATTTTCTTTGAATTTGTATTAATATTAAAGAATTAATATAAATTTATCTATTTTATTTCGTTATTGTTAGGGCTAGGAAGTTAATATGTACATTTATAATTTAAGTACTTAATGCATTTATAATTTATAATTATGTACATAAAACAATTAAAAATTAAAAAAATATGCATTTATTTTTTCAACGTTTTAAATATCATCAATTCAATTTTGACATTTTTTTTTGTCTTAAAAATGCCAGAAACTTATGGCGTTTTCTTTTCTGACAAAAAAGGTAACATTTCATCTGTTTTACTAGAAAAGTGCACTTTTTGCGTTTCTTTTTTAAAGGCGAGAATTTGAAAGGATAACGTGTTCTGTTATTTTTTGTGCACTTTTTATATTTTTTTTTATTTTTCTCAATAAAAACTTATCAAAAAAAGCAATGTATTTTTTCACCTAAACCGCCAACAGTGCTCTCAGGCATTCTTTTTCACCTTTTTTCCTCCAAACCTAATTAGAAAATGACTTGCTGATCAACAATTTACTTCGAAAATACCGTTGAAAGTAGATGTTTATTATATGGGGTATACAAGTTAATAATGTCGATTTGGACAACAGATGGCATAACTATCACATATGGTTTGTGTCAATAATAACAAATATGTTTTTTTTTATTATAATTCAGTATTCGATAGATGTCAAAGTTTAATCACACATTTTTTCAATCGCTATAATAATGTCGAAGATGTTTTGCGGGAAAGTCTGATAACCTTCTTTCACTTGGAAAAAACGGCTGCAGAAAGTTATCGATTGTTGATAGAAGCTTACGGTCAACATGCACCAATTTAAAAAGCTTGTAAACGATGGTTTGCACGATTCAAAAGTGATGATTTCGACACAGAAGACAAGGAGAGGCCGAAAATTTTTGAAGATAAGGAATCGGAAGCATTACTCGCCGAAGATTGTTGTCAAACGCAAGAAGAACTTGCATTATCATTGGAAGTCACACAACAAGCCATTTCCCTACGTTTAAAAGCATTGGGACTCATTCAAAAGCAAGGAAATCGGGTCCCATATGAATTGAAGCCGAGAGACGTTGAAAGGCGATTTTGCATGTCGAAAATGCTGCTTGAATACTACAAAAAGAAGTAATTTTTGCAACGTTTTGTTACTGGTGATAAAAAATTAATACATTACGATAACCCAAGCCCAAAAAGTCATATGTAAAGCCCGGTCAAACAGCCAAATCAACACTGAAGCCGATATCCATTGCGCCAAGGTTATGCTCTGTATTTGGTGGGATCAGAAGGGTGTTTTGTGTTATGAGCTGTTGAAATCGGGTTAGACGATCACAGGGGACATGTACCAAACACAATTGATTCGTTTGAAGAGAGCAATCAACGAAAACCGACCAGACCCGAGGCCAAAATCTTCCAACATGACAACGCTCGGCCACATGTTGAGAGACCGGTCAAAAACTTTTTGGAAAACAGTGAATGGGAAGTTTTAGCTCAGCCGCCTTATAGTCTAGACCTGGCCCCTTCTGACTACCATTTGTTTCGATCTATGCAGAACGCCCTTACTGGAATACGCTTCACTTCAGAACAGGGCATCAGAAATTGGCTTGATGTATTCTTTACCTCAAAACCGGAGCAGTTTTTTTTGGCGCGGAATACATTTGCTACCAGAAAGATGGAAAAAATTAGTGGCTAACGATGGACAATACTTTGAATATTGTATCAATTCATTATGTTGTTATAATTAATGCATCTTTCAAGCAAAAAAATCGACACTATTAACTTGTATACCCAATAATATAAAAAATAAATGCTTTAAAACAACAGTTACGAAATGTAGTACTTTCCCTGTAGAAAGCCTAGGGTCAAGTGTCTACAAGTCACCACTTTTGTCAACTATTTTGGGTGACTTTTTGGTGACGTGTCCACAAAGCATATATATTTTTTACATTCCTTTTTTGCAGCTGCAAAGATGTACTTGTTCTAGATTTTTTTTATTGTTTTATTTTGATTAAAATACATGTGCATAGATGCATGCAAAATTAAAGTTTTTAATAAAAAATATAAAGAAAAATGAATTTAAAAGTTAAATATACAAATTTTAACAAAATACATAATGAGCAAAAGAAATTACAAAAAATTTAGGAAAAAACAATCAATTTTGTATAAAAATAAAACAACAAGAAAAAGGCAACAATTTTTAGTGAAAATTTCAAATTAAGAGATTTTGAGGAGCCTATTGAAGATTTTTTGGAGCCTGTAGATGATTTTGTGCAGTCTTTTGAAGATTTGTCTAATCCAAAATTAAATTTGCACGAAAATTTTTTTACTTTAATGAAATCTATCAAAAAAATTTTTTTTAATAAAATCTCTAATTAAACAAAATAAATGCACCTGTTTAATCTTATTTTCTTCCTAGTGTGGAAATCTAGTAAAAAGTTACAAAAGTGTAGACTAGACTTACTAAAATGTACTAGTGAATCTCTGGTTTCAATGTCAACACCTAGTCAATAGTTGTGTAGATTCGCAATGACACGCACATGTTAAATGTCTACAGCAGAAAGCGTTGCCTGGGGCATAATTAGTCAGTAGTACTGGTGACAAAGTCAATAGTGAATCAGTACAGTTTCACTATTGACATTTCCTACAGGGTTACGTTGTTTTTTTATTAAAATAAATATGATATTTATTTTGCATTTTTCCCATAAAAAGCAACTGTAAATACAGTTAAAATCAACCACTACCAATGTTGTAACTGTCAAACATTCTATGTGTGTACACTTCCTCACCCTAGCTATTATATATTTTGTAAATGTGTTTTAGTTTCAGATTTTTTTTTTTTTTTGCTGAGTTGAATTTTGCATATTCACCCCCCTCGATGGTTTGTAATTTATTATTAACAATATCTTTGTATATTAATCTGTTTGGAAAACAACACAAACAAACAACAACAACAACAACAACAACAAAATCATGGTGTATATAATTTATCTTTTAATTTTATGTACTTTGTATTTATATGTTTGGTTTAATTTTTGGTGGTATGAGAGATGATTACTCAATAAACGAATCAATGAAACATTTATTTAAATAAACAACAATTAAAGTGACACAAACACAACAAACTCTGTAGTTTTAAAGCTGCTTTTGCTGTTTTATTTATTTATTTTTATTTATTTATTTTTATTTATTTACACGCACCTCAAAACCACAAAAATTCATTTTACAGTTTTTAATCGTTGCAATCAAAATACAAAAACAATATATGTAGCAGTATGTTGTAGTAATTTAATCTTAACTCATCATTCATTAATCGGTGTGGAATATTTATTGGCAGAATTTTGCACAACTCATCAACATTGTCATCGTCATTGTCATTGTCATTGACCATATTGACCACAACAATGGAAGGTAGTTGGTGTTGGTTGCTTTTTGATGCTTGTTCCACGAATTTACGCACTTACTTATTACTTACATTACACAACACCAGACATACAGACAGACAGACAGGCATACATACCCAGACCCATAGCAAATGCCATGTAGTTTGTTGCTTATAAATAGATAATACAACCACATTGCATCAAACAAACAACTTGATTAAACCACATTTTAATCATTGAACCAAGTGTGTTGCTTATAGATTTGCCAATTAACCAGTTTTTATTTTGTGATGAACTTTTATAATTCTCTTTAATTACATATTAAATAATTCCATATGTGTAATTATCAAATATTTTCATCATCTAAATAACCTTGGGATATATTTAGGTCTTTCGAATAGTGCTGTGGTTCTTCTACATCTGGATAAATCATATACAGAGAGAGCATTCTTTTTTTGTATAGATAAATTTGATTAAATGGAAGGTTGGAATGCAGCAAAATTAATCTACAACCGAGAGACCGAGTGTTACTGGAAAGTTATTTATAATATTCTTGTTATGTTAACATCTAGATCCTTAAACCAAATATAGGTACAACGCTTCTAATTAAAAATTCCAACGAAAATAATATGCCGTAGTTTTGGAAGTAGTGCTCTTATTCAAGGTCTAATTCACTTTCTCGTACTTGGGACTTCTGACATGACATAAAACCAAATTGTCGAAACTAAAAATGCAAAAATAGCAACACTGAGGAAATTGTTTCCATTAATTAATATGTTGCTTTCTTTGAAAATGAGACATGAAAGGTGCTGACCAATGAAGGGCTTCAAATATTTTGTTTTATTCTAAAGATATCCTTTCGGGCTCAAACAGGTTAAATGGTTTTTGTTGACGATAATGTAAATAAGTTAAACTTTTCAGTACTTCGTACCGTGAGGAAGTCTTCCTCTCGGGTTAGATTAGGTGACATTCAAATGACACTATGCACCGCGACAAGCATAGGTCTTTTGTGCTGCCTAGAGCTCCCCTAAAAATCCAAGCGTTGTGGTGTAATGGTTAGCACGTTGGACTGTTACACAGAAGGTTGCGGGTTCAATTCCTTGCGATGGCAACATCAATTTAGAAAAAATAATATGTATTATTTTTCTCTTCCTCATACATATCGCAACGTCCTCCTTCGGTGTTTTGATAGCACTCAACCCCACTGAAGTAAAATAACAAAACTACAAAGCTTCGACAGTTTTTGCAAACTTCCTATCAGATGGCGAGCACAAACTGTTCTAAGGTTTATCATCTCGCGCAATTACAGTGTTGCCATATATGAATCTGTCACCAACTTTCATCTCTCCTCTATCCCCTTTCCAAAGAAAGCAACACATAACGAGTTATAAGCAGGAAAAAATTCCTGAGCTAAGAATCCTACCATGTGAAATATTCCAAACGTCCGAAGGCTACACGAGACGGTCACCCAGAAACTTAAGTCTCCTACCACAAAGCCTGCGACATTCGTAGAGAACATGCTCCGACATCTCCGATTACAAATCGCAAAATGTACAAATATCAGGGACCGATTGACCCTTCTTGTATCATTGGTACCGGAGGTCGCAGTGCACATTAAAGTACCCCGTTAAGGTCTGTAAGTCCTTTCTACCAAGGGCCAATAGTCGCCCCGATCGTCTACTGAAAAGAGAAATAAATCTCTCGGCCTGACTTTGACCACGAGAATTTCTCCAATAGCCTTACTCTCTCTCCACAACCCGATCTTCCGCCCAATGTAGCCAATGAGTACCCCACAAAAAGCTTCAGGAACGATGAAGGGCCCACGGGCCCCACATTTGGCCAGACAGTCCGCATTTTCGTTTCCCCCGTGCCCCTTATGGCTAGGAATCCACCCCAGGGTTAGGTAGTTCTTTCGACCAAGTCTATCGAGAGCCTGAATGCATTCCATCACCAGTCCAGAAGACACCTCGTAGGCCATAAGAGTTTTGAGTGCAGCTTGACTGTCAGATAAAATGAAGATACGAGATCTAACTGAGATACGAGCTCAGCCTGAAAAATGGAGAGATATTTGCCCATAGGAAAAGCACGCTGGAACCTTACCTGGGCTCCCCGTTCAGGTTCCCAAGATCGGTTTGTTTACATGCTCCTATTTATAGAAGAGACCAAGAAATTTGTCCGTCTATGGAAGCTGTCCGGCTGCAGGAGCTGTCCGTTAGTAGAGCTTTCAGTGTATATGATCTAAAATCCTATTAAAAACATTAATTTGCCCTCGGTTTGGGAGTAATAAAGACAATGTCCTTAATATAGCGTTTTTGTATTCCTCAAGATGAATTCGATTAAAGCTTATATGAAACTTGCTAGTTTCTGCATTCTAGGTTTTCTGAACTAGCAATGCAAATAAGCTGGTGCAACAGGCATGGGATATCTGTTAGTCCGAACAAGATAACGCTTGTGTTGTTTACGCGTAGGATAAGACCTGGTGGTCTAAGACTTCCGATGTTAAAGTGGATTACTCTCCAACTGTTTACAGGGGTTAAACATCTAGAGATGACTTCGGATAGTAAATTGATGTGGACTTTTCGGTTGCGAATTTTTCGGTTGCCATTTCGAGTCGGTTTTCAACTTACAAGGAGACTTCGTTGGAGGGTTTCCTCAGATTTCAATTAAATTTGGATATGTGATGCAGAGGAATTTTCTTTCTAATTGGCAAACAATGTTTAGTTTCTCTTTGCACAACATTCTTCTTAATTTTAGGAGTATTGACCCTTACACTATTATGAAAGTAAAACAAAGTTTTCATTTAACACATCTGAAAATATTTTTAAGTTTATAAACGCATAATACACCAAGTGAAGTTCTTTAATATTTTTTTTTTTTTTTTGAATAAAGTTTATCCAAAGTAACTTTTCCTCTTACCAAACATAAATACATATGTTACATACATATTTGACTGACATTTTCATAAAACTCCATCATATTTATGGTACACTGAAACTGAAAAGAAACGCTTGCAACATCTAACACAACATACATCGCTTGAGTCTTAAAAACTTTGAATGTGCTTTTGTAATTGTCTTAAAGAAATTTGCTTAAAATCCTTTGTTTTGTTTCTTTATACTTTATATCATCATTTTCCCTTCACCACAACTTCAACGAAAACTATTTAAAACATCTTGCAAAAATTTTGCAACAATATTAACGAAACATAAAATTTACTCTTATAAATGTAACACATTTGTGTAAATGTTACAAACACCCCTCTTCGTCACACATCTTTTTCACTATGACGACGACGGTGATGATGATGATGAAACAATATTATCACTTTACACCAAACATAGGAACAAGATGAAACACAAACAGTGCAACCTGTTTCAGAGGAACCCTTTAAATTTGTGCATAAATTGAATCCTGGTGAACGTGAATATCTTTCTCCAAATTTAATTGGAGTACAAAATATTGCCATGACATTTTTGCCACTCTCAATGAATTTTATCAATATAATCGATGCTTTTAGAGAAATTGTCAATGGTGTCAGATATGAAATTATATTGAATGCTGTCAACACTCAGGATAACAATGCAGATATAATATGTCGTTTGGTTATATTAGAAAAGCCATGGTTGCGTACCGACTGGGGTGATAAGGTACGCGAATTGCAACATTCCAATTGTACCGACGAGGCAACAGCAACACCAATGCCAAATGTAATAAATGATAAGTATGCTAAAAGTACTGTATTTAATGGAGGTTCACGTAATGAACTCTCCGCTGATGATATGAAAAGATTAGAAGATCAAATATTTCCTTCTGCCATTAGTTACAAACGTATGCCATCCGTAATATTTAATACTGGAACAACCAGTACTACCACCACCACCACACCCACGACTGAGAAAACAATTGATAATGTTGACGAAGCACAGAATGAAGGAGATGCAACAACGGTCAAAACAGACAACAACTATAACAATAATAATGGTCAAATAGACGATACAGCAGCAGCAACCACATTACAATCAGTGGATGATGTTACTGTTACTGCCCCAACAGAATTGCCGCAAACGCCATCAACGACAACCACAGGTGTACCAGAATTAAGTGCTGATGAAATGAAATATTTAGATGATATTTTCTCAGTTGGTGCATTAAATTTTGAAAATAATTTAAATTCTATGCCTGTATTATCAACTGGTGAGAATGATGATACAACTCATGATAATCTTCAGCAACAAGAGCAGGTAAACTTTTCTTATATTTTGTTGTTTGTTTTGTTAATTTAGAAACTCCATTACCGTTACTGTTGTTATACGACGGGTTAGTATTATTGTTATTTATGTTTTGCAAATTTTCATTAACTATTCCCGTGTTGCTCATTATTTGAACGTATAAAACTACAGACTTTTTAGAATTGTATCTTTCTTTTGTGTATAATTCCGTGTAATTTTTGTTATTCAGATTTATTTTTATACTCCATTCACTCCTCATTCACTTAAGAAAACAAAAAAAAAAAAAAACAAACACATTCATTAAATGTTTAATTACGAAATTACTTAGCAAAACGTGTTGGTGTCTATGAAGAAATTGCTGTTTGCTGTTGTATTCATTTTGTCATTTTTATTATTATTATTATTACATTTTATGTTGAAAGTGTACTAGTATAAATATTCAGTGGTAATACACTGACAATATATTTACAGTAAAGGTTCAATGGTTGTTATAAAAGAAAATGAGTGGAGTAAATAGTTAATTTACAAAGTAAAATATTTTTAAATTTTTCTTCGAGTTGTTCAATAATACACGAAATTGCTGACTTTGTGTATTGGTTAAAATGTTCAGTTAATATTTTCTTTTAAGAACAGCTGTTATTTTATATTGAATATTCAAATACACGAAAAATCTACTATTTTTACTGATTTCATTAAATAATTTATAAATAATTAAAAATAAACGATTTAATAAAGATTGATTTTTTTAATTGGTTTTTCTGGGTAAAACAAGTAAAAAATCTTTGAATTCGCTCCACCAATGTCCTAAAAAAAATGTTCTATACTGTTTTTGATACGAATAATATATATTATTACTATTTAAAGTCATTATCTGGCCCCACGGCCGGCACTGCGACCCATATGGATCTTTTGTACCAGGGATCATAAAACTAAACCAAATTCTGTATTATATTCCCAATAAACTTTAATATAGAAGAGAGAGAAGAGGTCCTCTGGACCTAAAAATTCCTTATTGAAAACTTTCCTCCTGTTCCTATGCAATTCAACACACACAAAATGTGTATAGTTGTTTCGTCTCCCTCAAGACATAGCCGACACAGAGGCGATATCAACAGATTCATCTTCCACCAATGGTAGTTCAATCCAAAGAGTCCGGTAAGAAATGCTGTCCTAGCAAGGTCCAAAATTTTCCCATTGGAAAAGGGGTTGACCAATAGTTTCATCCCCAAAGAATTGTTCCAAAGATCCTTTGCGACCAATTACCCTCCCTAACCAGGGCTACTATGGTAGACCAATTCGAATAATGTAAAAAACTTTTGAAGTAAAATTGTGGAGGTGAAAAACTTTTTTGGATGTGAAAACAAATTCGTGGTTGGAAAAAAAATTTTGAGGTGAAAAATATTTTTGAGGCGAGAAAATTTTTTTGATGTGAAAAAAAATTTTTGATAGAGAAAAAATGATTCGAGGTAAAAAATATTATTTAATTATAAGGGACTGGTTTAAAAAGAAGAAAATCTATTTCACTTTATAAATATACTTTATGGACCTTAAACCTATATTTCGATATGTTACCTCCACCATAATATACCATGACAAACTGACATGGTATATTACACAGTGCAGCATTTTTAGGGTCATCGTGTGGTTCCTCCCATACCCGTTTTTTTTTTAAGTATATATCGAAACTAAAAAAAACCTGCAAAGGACTTGGCCAGATTACATCGAATTTTTTTTTATGGACACCCTAAGTTTTTGTACCCAAACACGATTTTTTTAAAAAAGGAAAATTTTTATGGAATCCATATATCATAAACCGTTCGGAATTTTGTTTTTATGTCTTTGGCAAAGTTGTAGATCCAAACCAAAGCAAAAAAATTCTCATATGGACCGACCCAAAAAAATTGCATCCACTGCATCAAAATTGCAAAAAATTGGGAAAAAATGCTATTTTTTCATGATAATATGGAAATATATATATAATAAATATAATAAATATATTCATTTTTTCAAAAACATATCAGCATTACAACAATAAAATGTTTAAATAGTAAATTTGAAAACAAGTAACAACAAAAACGGCATTAACCTATATAGTCTTTCTTTGTCGAAACGACAAACATTGGCTATGCAAAATAAGTGTGAGCAAAAAGATGTGCTTTCTAGGGTTAAGGAATGTTCGTATTAAGATGACATGTACTAGAGAGTTGTTTATATTGTTGTTAGATATAATTTAGCTGAAGAAAGATTTCTTAAATTCCCAGTATTTAAGCCATTTCAGGACAAAATCATGAAAAAATCATAAAAAAATAGCATTTTTTCCCAATTTTTTGCAATTTTGATGCAGTGGATGCAATTTTTTTGGGTCGGTCCATGTGAGAATTTTTTTGCTTTGGTTTGGATCTACAACTTTGCCAAAGACATAAAAACAAAATTCCGAACGGTTTATGATATATGGATTCCATAAAAATTTTCCCTTTTTAAAAAAATCATGTTTGGGTGCAAAAACTTAGGGTGTCCATAAAAAAAAATTTCGATGTAATCTGGCCAAGTCCGTTGCGGATTTTTTTTTAGTTTCGATATACACTTCAAAAAAAACCGGGTACGAAAGAGGAACCAATTTATGTGTTGCACTGTGTTATAGTGGAGGGTATAAAAAAGATTTGGGACATGTGAGAATGCCAAAAATGGTTTGCCATTTCACCATGAATAGACTAAAAAACGAACATGGTCTGCAAATCATTGAATTTTATTATCAAAATTCTGAGCAATGTGTTTCGTAAATGACGTCAATTTTATGGTCGTCATAATCGGCCAAACAGGCTACTCAAGCAGTTGTGACCAAATTTCGCACTAGTTTCGCTTTATTGGATATTAATCCACCAACCCGTATGCGAAGAGTGGGTACTAGTATTAATGAAGATAGCGAAATGTCGTCGCCGTTGTTAACAATTGCGCTTGTGTTGTTCGACCACCTGGAAAATTTTACATAAGGACCTAGGTATAAAACCATATAAAATACAGCTGCTGCTAGAACTGAAGCCAGGTGAGGTACCACAACGTTGTGTGTTAGGAAAGTTGAATGAAGATCCATTTTTCTATCGAAAAATTGTCTTCAGCGACAAAGCTCATTTTTGGCTCAATGGGTACGTCAACAAACAGAATTGCCGAATTTGGTGTAAAGAGCAGCCAGAACTGAACAAGGAAGGTCTAGCATATATGGTTCACTCCGATATTTATTAAATTTAGATATGTCACAGAGGGATGGAAAAAAAGCACATTATAAAGAATTCGAACTTTAGAGCTTATTCTGCGTCACCCTGTAGTAGTCTTGTACATGAAAAACAATTAAGGGTGCCGCTGAAAATTTTAAATTGATTATCATATATCTCATATATAGGGACCTGTTAAGCGACAAAAAGTGCGCATAAATTATTCTGCACCTCAAGTCCAAGTTTCTAAAATGATGCGTTTACGATTATGTATGTAACGTTTCAAATTTTTTCGTGAAATGTCTAAACATGTTAGTTTAAAACGTTCTCACCGAATATATAGCAGTTTATTAACAGGAGTGACACTTATCGTTATTCCCCTTTTGTTGATAATGTCAAACTTTAATTACCCATGCAAAAATCGAAATATATGGATCATATCGTACATGAGTAAACATGACCATATACGACCACGCATAGGTAAATATGTGACCATGCATGATCTTATACATTACCATATATCTTCGGGTACGAAGATATATGGCCAAGTATGATTATATATGCTCACATATATGAAATTGTCAAGTAAAAATAGATGGAAAAAAATATAATATAATGTGACCGGATCCGAAGATATATGATATATACCATATGTTGCACTATGTGATGATGTATATAATCATGAAATATATCGATTTTTACATGGGTACTTTAATCCCTTTTCTTAAACTTTTATGTGTACTTTAATTCCCTTTTCTTAAAATCAATCATGTGCAATATAATTCCATCAGATTATTCGTGTTGGTAGCAATAAACAGTTGTTGAAGATGAATGAGAATATAAACAATATGATTTTTAATTTTATTTATATTATAGGTTGTAGCAAACATATACGAGGGTTGTAATTTAGCGAATAGCAAAAAAAAATATATATACATATTTTTGTAAAGATTGAAAAACTTTCGTACACGTTTGAACTAATCTTAATAGCACTTTTTCTATTCCGATTGATGTATTTCCAATAATAAAAGCAATAAAAGCAACAACCGTTTTTCCCGAGTCGAAAAACTTTTACATCATACATAGAAAGCATTTTCGGAGCACCCTGTGCAATAAAAATGTCCCAATATTTTAGATTTGACCGGTAAAAATATATATGTGACCTTCTCCGATAAAAGGGACCTAGTGTGTGAAAATGAAGTTTTGAGAAAAACGCATTTTAAGTTTCATAACGCATTATCACTGTGAACACACCTTCAGTTGGGAGATACGATTTGGTATGGTTAGTTATGATTGGATGCCAACTTTGGTGACGTCATGCCTATGTGTTGACGTATTTTTTTCGCTTTTAGTGTGACAATAGCTTTGCCATTGTTGCTGCTCTGTTCGTTCTCAGATATCTGTTCGCTCTCAGCAAAGGTTTGATGTGCGTATACGTTTTTATGGGGTAAATAAATTTGTATCAGAAATCTAACTCATTTCATCTTTTTCTACACCCTTTTATGTACCAGAATCCACTCTTAAGTCCAAACCAGTTGTTTGACACACTAGGTTCCTTTTCTCGGAGAAGGTCACATATATGTACATTAAAATCGGTGCAACGCTTAGCATGACTTTTCATTACTGGTAAAATGAGAAATTGTTATACTTTGGTCGAGGAAGCCATTATAGAACTGGCTTCTTTTGATTTATATATCAAAAATTTTCCAAATCTGGTTAATCAAAGACTGATTATTGAACATCGAGATTTACGAATCAAAAAGAATATTGTAATATATTCGACTCTGCTGAGGTTAGGGGCTGTGGTAGGGGTTTATTATGTAGTAGACCGTCATTGTCTGAAGTGATATAGTGACGATTCGAAGATTGCCTTCGGAACTTATGTGTATGTGGCTCACCGATTTTTAGGCGAAAACTTAGATTAATATCTTGTGTGCTTAGTTTAATGTTGATTTAGAACTTAGGGATTTTTTGATAGCCAGGCGGTACTATATGCGTTGGTCTCACACATCTTGAGGATAGTTCTGGTGTGTTTTAAAATGTTGCAGCTATTGACTGCACGGACATATATAGTAGTCATGCTGGCAAAGAGGCTGTAGATAAATTTGTCTGGGGGCTTAAGTGGAACAATTGCTAAGCCAAGAGTCTGTGAGGTAAACTTGATTGTTAAGGACATACCGATGGGATCCTACCTAGGAATTATGCCAGGTAAAGGCTGTTGAAAATCACTTCTCTTTGAGAGATGACATCAGGCTGCATTTAGGTATCCTAACTGAAGACATGACAACACTTGTCTGGTGTGAGTGGCCTGAGGGTCAATTCTCGTTCTGTGAAATGAAAAGTTTTTTCACGTTTTCATAGTACTTTTGATTCGCGTTCTGTGAAAAAATGTAAAGAAATATCAAAACGTTTTCATATGAAAAAAAAAAGTGGAACGAAACAAGATTTTTTCACGATTGCACAGCACTGGCGATTCTTGTTTTGTGTAACAGTGCAAACAACTGTCAAAATATTTTCATATGAAAAAATTGTTTACACAGACTATTTATAAGTGAAATAAACATGGAGAAGATTGTAAGAGGAAAGCGTGCCAGCGAAAGCCAAAAGAAGTATTTTATTAATTATTAAGAAAAGCATGTGGACATTGCAAACGATAAGTAAGTAGCTTAATAACCATAATCACACTTTTATTAATCCCATATTTACAGATTTGTAACTGCAGAGCCTTAACAGTTTTAGTGGGACCCAAAAGGACAGTGAAAAATGGCAAAAGTATGGCATATTTATTTATAGTTTATTTATATTCTTTATGAAATTTTTTTTCTTTAAATAATATTAGACTTAATACGCGCACCAAATATAGTTCACTTAAAGTAAGCGGATATAAATCCATGAAGTGCTTGTCGGTTGTCATCTCGAATGGATTGTGGTCAGCACGAAGTATGCGTCTCTCTCAAAAAATTCCTATAAATTATTAAATTATTTACTGTAATGAAATGCTTGTAACATCATTGTAACATCATTGTCTTTGAGTAATATCTAATAATACAATTAATCCAGATATTTTTATATAATTATTTAAAATAAATTTTACGAACTTAATTCACATTTGTTTACGTTTTTCTCTGTTTTGACATTTGCTTTAAATTTTGGATAACACAGTTAGAAAATTTTCATGGGTACAGTGCGAATGAAACATTTTTTTCATAATACAGACGAGAATCGCAATTTATGTATTTGTGAAAAGTTCGAGTGAAAAGTGCCTATGAAAATGAAAATGAAAAGTTTTTTTTCACTTCACATTATCACAGAACGAGAATTGACCCTCTGGAGTCGACATTGTTAAAAGACTTTAATAAAAAAATACTTTATTTCATTTCGAAATCTACTTCGTTATTTTCATATTAATATTTTAATAAAGGATCAAATATTTCTTCAGATATTGATGACATCCTTTGTTTAGATCGTATTATTTCAACATCATTTAACTTCACAAAACCAAATGGCGCCTAATAACACTAGGGTGTAATATTTCAAATACATAAATAGCAACCCTCGTACGGGTGCAAGTATATGCGTACCACACATTGTTTTTCCTCCATAAATTTACATCAGTCATCAGAATGATGACTTTTTACCATCATTACTTTGGAAGAGTAATACATTTTAGAAACTTTGAAGTAAATTCGTAATAATAATAAAAGTAATTACAAACTAAAAAGTGGGGAAAAACAATGGGAAAATACATACAATATGTTACTTAATCTTTTAACTTATTAAGATTTATTCTCCCCTTTTTCATGTGCTTCAAGGATAAAAAGTACATGGTGTAGTTTCTAAGTATTTATAATTTACAAACTTCTTTAATTGTATTTTAAGATTTGTCTGTGTTACGCTGATCTGTGTAAAGAAATTTATATTAATTTATAAATGTATTAAAATCAATGGATTATGTAGAGTAGTAAGATTTATTTTCCATCTCATTAAATTAAATGATTCAGAGTAGTGCGCACTACTCTGAACTTGCCTAAACTCATTACTGTTATTTTAGTCGAGTCTGCACTATTATGAGGCGGCTTAAATAAATTGCAGCCATTTATCTGAAGAATTCGTTCTTTTTCCGAAGGCATCCCAGATAGTTTTAAATTTACGAGGCAACGCTCTTTTATTTTTGAAGCATTTTTTAATAAGATCTGTTTAGTGTGACAAGTTGACAGGAAGTACCGTTGATGGGTTCTCTTCGATTGCGATGAAATTCAGATCAGGGACTATGTAACAATCATAAAGCCACCAAGCTATAAATATACTCAGTTCGCAACTGATGCACGAGTTGCAAAACTTCGAATACATTGATTTTAGCAAGAACTATGAAACTTTCAGGATGTACAGAGTTAAAAGTATCGATTCCAGAAACTCACTCCAACCATACAAATTAATTTTTCAGTGGATTTGGATTCAGAACTTCCCATCAACCTCCTCCATCAGAAAACAGCATCAAATTCAAAAAAGACCTGACTGGTAAAGGGTTAAATTTTCTCTTCTATCTACTTTCACTTACTGAGGACTGATCATATTTTTAAAGCCAAGAACGAATCAAGCCAATTTCAAATGCCCTTTTCTAATGTGAAGCGTATTACAGTAAGAGCGTTCTGTATCGATCGAAACAAATGGTAGTCGGATGGGGCAAGGTCTGGACTTTAATGCGGGTGAGGAAAAACTTCCCAACCACTTTTTTCTAAACTGTTTGTAACCGGTCTTGCAGCATGCGGCCGAGCGTTGTTATGATGAAAATAACGGCTTCATTTCTGGTCACTTTTTCCGGGCGTTTTTCGGCCAATGCTCGCTTTAACGAATCATTTGTGTTCGGTATAGGTACTCTGTGATCATCTGGCCCATTTTCAGCAGCCCACCAAATACAGAGCATTATCTTGGCGCCAAGGATACTCAATTTGGTTGATTGGCCGGGCTTCTCGAACGATTTCTTACGCTTCGGGTTGCCGTAATGGATCTATTTTTCATCGACAGTAATGATACGATGCAAAAATTAATTATTTTTATTGCGTTCAAGAAGCAATTCAGATATGCAAAACCGTCTCAACGTTTCTCGGCTTCATCTCGTGTGTTACCCAATTTTCTTGCTTTTTGATGAATCCTGCTGCTCTCGCACGTTGAAATCGATGGAACATATTCAGAATATCGATG
Organism: Eustalomyia histrio; assembly: GCA_949748255.1. NCBI lineage: Eukaryota > Metazoa > Arthropoda > Insecta > Diptera > Anthomyiidae > Eustalomyia > Eustalomyia histrio. Next base: position 236,234,675 of record OX456523.1, read on the forward strand.
TGCTTCACGTGCATTTTTTTTTTAATTGAAAAAGTAAAGCAAAACTTCCCGAAAATAGTGCTTTATTCGTTATTTTCGAAGCAAAAAAAAAAAAAAACAATACGCCGTCTGTTGTAAATCCTGTACCATTAAAAATCCAAGATGAAGATTTAAGAGGCATGAGAGACAATTGGCCTTAATTAGCTGATGGAGTTCCTTCTGATTTGGCACGGGTTTAATTGTAGAATCAATATTCACATTTAGACGAGTTCGTAAATTAAGGCCAGTTTACGAAACGAGCTCTTATTCTGATATAAAACAACATTGGAATATAATTTAAATTTAAGCAAGTTGCTATTGGTAAGCAACGGCCGGCGAGCGATTATTTGTTTGCAAAATCGACAATAAGTATGCCGCACCGGTCGTTTAAGATTTAATTTCTCTTGTTGGGAGCCTTAAATCTCCTAGTATAATTCTGTTATCCAATCATACTTTTTTTTTTAAGATATGGGTGTAGATTCCATAAGACGATTATCGTTTATCGTCCACTTTCAAAGTTAAATAATTGTCAATCCTATAGTTAAACAGTTTGGTAAGTAACATCTTTAAAACGATAGAATTTTAACTTTGAACGTGGACGATAATCGTCGCTCACCTTATAGAATCTGGACACAGAGTCCTATAGGTATCATTCCCTACACGAAAATACTCTATGAGTAGATTGCTGAGTACAATATGCTTATAGATTATCTACATGTTGGGAACCATTTCTATAGTTCTCCCCAATAAAATTTAAATAATGGTAAGCTTCTTACTTGTTTTTAATCCAGTTACAATTTGTATTTACTACTATACATTTTTGTCGTCATACCGTTTACAAAAGCTTTAAATATTAATAGAATATAAATATTATCTAAAGTAATGAACCATGTGATATCGTATAAGAATATTTTATTTATAAAATGAGAAAATCGTTCAAGCAGAAGTTACAGACCTGACATGAGAGATTTATTCGAATTAAATAAAAAATGTTAAAAATTTTACTTAAAACTATAATTCCACTGTTTAAATAAACAATTCAGTATAGAAAATGTTGCCTACATTAAAATCGTGTTAAAGGGCATTAAAAAAATCGACTTTATCAAATCCAAAACATTTTTATTGGATTTGTTTGTTCATCTTGTAGCACTTTTTCTTTTTATTCTCATCCTTATGTTAGGTAACATTTGTACATTTTTTGAAAAAAAAAAAATTTATATTTACGGTATTGTATATTAATACCAAGGATGGTAAACAAAACAAATATAAGATACGGTTTTTCTACTTTATTTCAGTTACTTTTACAAAGAGTTTAGAAAATAAAAAGATTTAATAATTTAAGTGCATATATAAAATGTGGCTAGAAATAGGAAATTGAAATTATTTTCTTGTCCGGACGACTGAATTTTAGCTGTTTTAAAGACTTGTGAAAAAAAACAGCATAAGATTTTTTAATTCTGTTTTTTTTTTTGTTTTTGGTTGCACAATTCATCAAGTAAAATACAAAACTTACAATTTTTCAATAAGTTCTCCGCTTCCAAAGTAGGATTAACCAAAAAAGGTGTGTTGTTGGTACGGAACCTTTCGAAACTCACTGTTATCTGAAAGCAAAGCGGGGAATTGGTTAGTATGAATGCCTTTATCGTCCCATGCTCAATTTTTTAAAAAATAAAAATCATTAATCAAAATGACGGCTGTTTGAAAGTGAAAAATCGATATTTGAACATTTTTTTCTTGTAGCCTAGTGTAAAAAACAAATAGTAAATAATTTCTTCCTTGGGACAATAGCCACATTATTTCTGCGTCGATAAAGCCCTATATCATAAAAATCGGTTTAGTAAAACTTAAGAAACCCTGCGTACTATTTTGAAAACGTGAATTTGAGAATAACCCGTTTAAGTTTTAAGTTAATTTTTCTTGCACACAATAAAAAGTAAACGTATACATTTCGATGTTCCCTACTTTTTTAAAGAAAAAATCACAGAAAATTCAAATTAAATGGGGAATGTTTATTATTATCATTTGCTCACCGAAGTGCTCTCAATAAATCCATTGATTGATGCCATCTGTGGGAAGTGGCGCCGTCTTGTTGAAACCAAATGTCGCCGAGATCACGAGCTTTAATTTCAGGCATCAAATAGTCGGTTATCATGGCACGATTACGGTCGCCATTTACGGTTACGTTCGCACCGGTCTTCGTGTACACTCTCAGCTACGGCCGCTATATTTTCTTCACAGCGTGCTGGACGTGGTCTATTCGGTCGAAAATTATCCAATAAGGAATGCTGGGTCTCAAAATGGGTGATGGTGTTGTGAATATGTAGTACGCTCAGTAGGCCGATTATGTTGACCATAAGTTGAGCAAAGTGCACGAAACACATTCCTCTTAGAACGTGAATTTTCGTAATAAAGTTGAACGATTTGTAAACGTTGTTCAGGCGTGAGTCTTTCCACTATGAAATGCCAAACAATACTAAACAAAAATAACATAACAACATTACACGACTCACACGTGATCTGTCAAAAAAAGGCTATTGAAAAAAGTATCTACTTGGATCACCCTATATATGTTATATATTTGATGCAATACTTACATAATCTAATCAGCTATTCCAGCTCCATATAGTACACCATCCTCCTCAAAAATCAATTATCAGCGGCTCTGGGGGCAGTACGCCCCTCTTTTGAAGATGAGGGCGTTTTCAAAAAGTATTTTGTAAATTCCTCATTTATGCAAAAACATTGCTTTTCAAAAATGGCTGTATCCTCCAAACTATTTCGGACTTCAAAAAATTCTTTTGGGATAATATTTTTGAATATCTAAGCTTAATGCAAAAAAAAAGTCGAAAAAATTTTTAACAAATCAGAAGATCCCCTTAATATTACTACTGATATTTTTCGCAATATTTATTATAATAAAAACATAGAATTTATCAGTACACCATTGGTTTTCCTTAAAAATTTTCCGATTTTTGTTAGCTGGCAAAATGTGTTAACAAGGAGTGATGGAATTACATAGCGGTTGCTTTTACAGATAACGTTTTAGAAAAATAACGGTAACGGCGCTACTTCAATAGGTTATGCTCTTCAATTTGAATCGGTATTTCCAATCCAAGGATGCCAAACAAAACTAATTTCAGTTGCAATATAATTTTCTTCTTTATTTCGGTTTCAGTTAAGATATTTGCTGAAAACGATTACTGTATTTTAATCGGTTACGATTTTTAATTTGAATCGGTATTTTAGCGGCTACAAAATCCATACTTGGTTAATTCATATCTATGTATGTATGAGCAGTTTGTCCCTTTATATGTTTGGTTTCATATCTGTTTGTTGTTTGTTGGCGGTTCATGTTTTCCTGTAACTGTCTGTCTATTGAAATATTTGTGATTTATTTTTCTGTGTTCATTGCAACAATACTCATCTCTACTCATCATCATCCATATGTGCACTGTCTGTTCCAAATCCGCGATATGGATATTGTCATACCCATGCCAGATGCGAAAAGGACCCGCTACTTTTACTTGTTAAACTAGTGACATGTCACAGAACTAAGCTGTGTTTTTAAGAGAGTTCAGTAACAAAAAGTAGCCAAGTTCTCTGATATGCCAATGGGATCAATAACCATTATTAAAAAAATTTCAATGAAAATGAAAAATTAATATGAGTTTTACTGTTAGTTAAAATGTAGTACATCTCGTCATCTTTCCAGTAATATTTTATGTTCCGATTCTAACACAATCGGAATAACCGATTCTTTAATTATAAACTAGAAACATTTTCTGAACTTATAGTTCTAAATAGGGACTACTGGATCTGTTAAGCCTTATATTATGGTTCCGAGGAACAATTTTTGGAACCTGGTTTTAGTTTCAAAAACCGTAGTCGTATTCCACTTGGTACAGACAGATTGTCTGATTTGTAGATACATTTTGATGACGATGTCTGTAGGATGAATGGTGGGGGGATTAAACTTTTTACATGATAACCTGATTATTTTAATTAAACCTCAAGCAAAAGATAGAGTAAGAGTTTGGGAAAAGAAAAACAGCCGTGTCAAGCAATGATTTTTCATTACAAACACTTATTGTGTAATGAATGCTATGTGCGAATGTTTTTAAAATGTACATTATTTCACAGTTTTTCTTTTTTGTTAATTTACTGATTAAATTTTGTTTTAACATTTTGCCACCTTTAATCAAATGGTGTTATATGTAATTAAGAGAATTTTTAAAAATGTGTGATATTTTAGACAAGTTATGTTATTTATTTGAAAGAATAATTGTTACCATATTTAATGACATGTAATTCACAAAAAAAGGTATTAACCCGAGTAATAAATTTTTATATATAATCATATGTGGCTATATCTAATAATATATTTTCATACATCGTTAAAAATAATCTAAAATACATATTAAATTAATCAAAAATACAATTATTGTTTAATAATTGACAAAAGTAGTAAAAACAATAGAAAGTTGTTTAAAATAACCATAAATTTTTAACTGGGCTTGTTTTTTATTACATTTTTAAAAAAAGCCACGAGGTTGTATGTTTTGAACAGCTGTTAAACGCAAAGTAAATAACGGAACTTGCTTAAAATTTGACAGTATTCTATTAACAGGTGGTACTTAATGGGAGCAGTGTTGCATTTCATATAACTACGAGGGAAGTTCGAAAAGTCACGAACTTATTGATCCGCCCTCGTATCGCAAAAGTAGCGTCACTAAAATAGCTGTAATTTGTTCATTTATGAACAAATCGAGCGCCCCGGTAGGCTAGTTGGTAGCGTGCTAGCTTATCAGTGCGGGGGTCGTGGGTTCAATTCCCACCAGAGGCTCTGGTCTGTTTTCGCTACAACGAGCCGAAGGCCTTTGTTGCTAGTGCTCGGTTAGGGTATTAGGATATAATTTGTAATTATATGATTAATGTAAATAAAATAAAAAAATAAATATGAACAAATTGTCATTAAATTTTGACAGGCATCATTTGAAGGTTGGTAGTTTCAAAAAATCATATGGATTTTTTATAAGTAGCGCCACGGATTTTTCAACCGATGTAATAGGTTCATATTGAACCCCAAAATTGTACGTAATTTCTTGATAAAACTTGATAAAAACGAAATTACCTACAATTTGGGGTTCAAGATAAACGTATTACATCGGGATTAAATCGAAAAAAATATGAATTTTGGGATTCAGTATGAACGCAGCATTATTTTTATACCCTTCACCACAGGTGGAAGGGTATATATAAGTTTGTCATTCCGTTTGTAATTTCTACAATATTGATCTTAGACCCTATAAAGTATATATATTCTGGGTCCTTATGAAGAGCGAAGTTGATTTAACGATGTCCGTCTGTCCGTCTGTCCGTCTGTGTGTTGAAATGGGTTTTCCGAAGAACCCAGACGTGATGAGGACTTGATTCTTTTTTATTTCTGTTACATGTGATCCATTTCTGTTTGCTATTAAAAATCAGACAGATCGGTTAATAAATGGCTGAGATATTAGCAAAAAACCAGGACTACCTCTAATTTTTCCAGTAAAATCCCTTTGTTTAATATGTATGTAGAATTTTACGCATAACAACATGTGTTAAAATTCTTTTCTTTTATTTATCTCCACCTTTTATACACAAACAACACACATACAAAGATTTGTCATTTAAATAAAAACGATGATTTTGTGTGAGCTTCAATAGCTCAGTTGTCTAGACGCCATGTCACAAATACTTTTTTTCTCTAACCGTGGAGTTCGAGGTTCAAATCTCGCTCAGGTCAATTCACTTTTTATACCCTTCACCACAGGTGGAAGGGTATATATAAGTTTGTCATTCCGTTTGTAATTTCTACAATATTGATCTTAGACCCTATAAAGTATATATATTCTGGGTCCTTATGAAGAGCGAAGTTGATTTAACGATGTCCGTCTGTCCGTCTGTCCGTCTGTGTGTTGAAATGGGTTTTCCGAAGAACCCAGACGTGATGAGGACTTGATTCTTTTTTATTTCTGTTACATGTAATCCATTTCTGTTTGCTATTAAAAATCAGACAGATCGGTTAATAAATGGCTGAGATATTAGCAAAAAACCAGGACCACCTCTAATTTTTCCAGTAAAATCCCTTTGTTTAATATGTATGTAGAATTTTGAGCATTTTTTACTAACTTTGTTGTTTTTTTTTTTTTCTTTCATCTCCACCATTTATACACAAACAACACACATACAAAGATTTGTCATTTAAATAAAAATAAACAAATCCCTAATGACGAAGACTTTTATATATGTACATCTATTGACGATGATTTTGTGTAAGCTTCAATAGCTCAGTTGTCTAGACGCCATGTCACAAATACTTTTTTTCTCTAAGCCCGCGGAGTTCTAGGTTCAAATCTCGGTAAGGTCAATTCACTTTTTTTTTGTACATTTTTTTTTTATTATTTTCTTAATATATTTTTTTTTGCTTATTTTTGGTTTTTTTTTTAACATTTAATAATTAATTTATATAAAATTTTATATTAATAATTAAAATTATTTTCTTTCATCTCCACATTTTATACACAAACAACACACATACAAAGATTTGTCATTTAAATAAAAACTAAACAAATCCCTAATGAACGAAGACTTTTATATATGTACATCTATTGACGATGATTTTGTGTGAGCTTCAATAGCTCAGTTGTCTAGACGCCATGTCACAAATACTTTTTTTCTCTAAGGCCGCGGGTTCGAATCTCGGTCAGGTCAATTCACTTTTTTTTTGTACATTTTTTTTTATTTTCTTAAGATTTTTTTTTGTTTTTTTTTTACATTTAATAATTAATTTAAATAAAATTTTATATTAATAATTAAATAATCCATAAATAGGCTAAAAACATCAAAATTTTTATAAAAACCCTCTGATACAAACAAAATACAAACGGTTTTATTTCTTTTTTTTGCTCCGATTTAAAAGAATTTATAAAAAGATTTTTAAACCATTTTATTTCTCACATATTAAGAACATTTTATACATAATTTACCTTTGAGTGCAACTATTTTAGGTCATAACTTATAACAATTTATAAAAAAAATTATAAACTATTTTCCTTCAAATTTTTAAAATTAAGCTAAAGAAATTACAAATATTTCTAATAAAAAAGCGAAATAAAATCCCAAATGTAAATTTGCCAGCTAAATCAAACTATTTTGTAGAAATAAAACACATGCAGTTGTAGTGATTTCTTTTAACGATTTGTTGAAATTTTTTTCTTTCACCTCTTCACCTTTTATACACAAACAACAAACACTATTCTAGAGCTGTATTATGACCTATGGATACGTCTTATATAGCAAAAGATCAAAAATCTTTAGTATAACATATTTGCTGAAAAACTCGGAAATATCGGTTCAGATACAAAAAAGTTATGCCCAAAACATACATTTTTTTAAAGTACCTATATTCCCGAGTCCAAGTTTTATCTCCAAACTAAATGGTTAATTTCCTCTTAAAGGCGTCCGTATATAAATCTGTCCATTTCATATATGTCCATATATAAACTTCAGTTTTTTCCCAACCATGGTGAAGGGTATATAAGATTCGGCATAGCCGAATTTAGCCGCTCTTACTTGTTAAAACTTATTCTTGATCTTGAAATCGAAACTAGTGATAAAGAAAGCCTGGGTTTTTCCCCTTAAAAGGTTTTAGATTATTAAAGCATTAGCACTTCTTGAAGGAAACAATTTTTTAACATAATTTAAATTTTTTTTAATACAGATTGAAGAACCACACATTCGTGTCATACGTAGTTATGATAATTCAATGACAGGTCAAGTTTCTTCATTTAGCAACGACGAAGCAAAAACACTATTAGACAAAACTTTGTCTAAATTAACCGCTGGTGATGGCCCTTCTTATAAGTATGTTGATGTCTCGTAGTCTCTCCAAAATATTAACAATTTATTTGTAATCTTTTACTTTTCAGAGCTTCAAAAGTACATGGTGCCACAAGACAAACTGTTGCTGGTACTTTAACGAAAATCGACTGTGATCTTATGGATTCAGAGGGTAAAGAAGAACGTTGTGAGGTGCAAATTTGGTCACGTGCTTGGATTAAAGATAACGGCAATGAAATTACTATCAATTGTCCCAGTAAACAATTGGTTACAAAGCGTCACAGCCGTTCTGTTGAGTATGCCGAAAAGAAAACACATAAAAAACAAAATCATCATAGTCTTAGCAAAGTAGAGCATTTATTTTTAAAATTTCAAGTTAAATTCAATCGTCGCTATCACACCTCAATGGAACGACAAATGCGTTTAAGAATTTTTAAACAAAATTTAAAAGTTATTGAGGAATTGAACAAAAATGAAATGGGTATGTCGTCCATCATCTTACTCTCGCTAACTTAATAATTTATTTGCGTATAAATCTTATATAACAGGCAGTGCTAAGTATGGTATTACAGAATTTGCTGATATGACTAGCACTGAATATAAACGACGTACTGGTTTATGGCAAAGAGATCCCGTTAAAGCCGCTTCCACTCCTAAAGCTTTAATACCCGATGTTGAGTTACCCAAAGAATTTGATTGGAGATCTCAAAATGTTATATCACCCGTAAGTTTACTACAGATTTCAGCTAAACTTAACTATTAAACTAAAGTAAATGTCAAAGACTTACATACAAATCGCATGGAAAGAAACATTAATTTTCGTATTGCGGAAGTTCCTTCCTTCGGTAGGAACTGTTGCCCGAATGCAAAACTTGTCAGCAATATTATAATAATAAATAAATAAAAAGAAAATATTTCTTTTCATATCATATCTTGCAATAATTTCTGGACAACATATCTTCCAAATGTTTGCCGGGGTTTTTTTGTAGTATTAAAAGAAAACATTGCATTTAAAAATTGTGTTGTCAAAGAAAGAATCATTTTGTAAATACAATTAATTTGTTTGTTAATACAAAACAAAAAACATTCAATTAATGATAACCTAACAATAAAATTTTTTATTTTTCATAAAATTACTTTACATTTTTTAAAACTTTAAAATTAAATCTCGTTTCTATTGTTGTTATTATTGTTTAGGTAAAAAATCAAGGCAATTGTGGTTCTTGCTGGGCTTTTAGTGTAACTGGTAATGTTGAAGGTTTACATGCTGTTAAAACTGGTAAAATGGAACAATACTCAGAACAAGAGCTATTAGATTGTGATACTACTGATGCTGCTTGTAATGGTGGTTTACCAGATAATGCTTATGAGTAAGTAAAACTTATTTATTTTTTTAAGTCAGCTGGGCACTGAAATTTTAGGCTGACCGCTGGAATTTTAAGAACATTGTTTCGTTATTTCTTAAATTTCGGCCCTGCAAAAAGTCTGTTAAGGAAGGTTTCCTAAGGGATTCCAGAGATTGCAATTAAATTTAGATAGACTGCAGTTATATAAAAAATCCATTCTAACTCCGTAAAATTACAAAAGAAAAAAAAATTATCTAATCAGAAACCGATGTTTTGGAAGAATATTTTTGATTCCTTTTGGTCTTCTAATCAACCACATAGCTACGAATTTTCCCTAACAAGCACTATGACGGTACTAAAATTTTAAGCCCAAAAATTTCCTATTTTTTTTTTAAATAGTACTCTGGCTTAAGTAATACATCGAGTTATATCAATACTGGAACACATAAAACTGTAATATTGGGTATACAAGTTAATATCGTCGATTTGGACAACAGATGGCATAACTATCACATATGGTTTATGCCAATAATAACAAATATGGTATTTTGGAGGGTAAACATCTGTCATTATAATTCAGTATTCGATAGACGCCAAAGTGTAAACACACATTTTTTCAATCGCCATAATAAAGTCGAATTTTGTGCCTAAAAAAGATGTTTTGCGGGGATGTCTGATAACCTTCTTACATTTGAAGAAAACCGCTGCTGAAAGTTATAGATTGTCGATCGATCTATTATGCACCAACTCTGAAAACTTGCGAACGATGGTTTGCGCGATTCAAAAGTGGTGATTTCGGCAAAGAAGACAAGGAGAGGCCTGGTCAGCCGAAAAAGAAGATGAATTGGAAGCATTACTCGACGAAGATTGTTGTCAAACACAAGAAGAACTTGCAATATCATTGGAAGTCACACAAAAAAAGCATTAGGATTCATTCAAAAGCAAGGAATTTGGACCCCATATGAATTGAAGCCGAGAGACGTTAAAAGGTGATTTTGTATGTCGGAAATGCTGCTTGAACGCTACAAAAAGAAGTCATATTTGCATCGTATTGTTACCGGCGATGAAAAATGGATACATTACGATAACCCCAAGCGGAAAAAGTCATGTAAAGCCCGGCCAACCAGCAAAATCAACGCCGAAGCCGAATATCCATGGCGCCAAGGTAATGCTCTGTATTTGGTGGGATCAGAAGGATGTTTTGTATTATGAACTGTTGAAATCGGATCTGACGATAACAGGGGACCTGTACCAATCAACTTAAAACGACTAGACGCGAGGCCACAATCTTCCATCATGACACATGTTGCTAGACCGGTCAAAAACTATTTGGAAAACAGTGGATGGGAAGTTTTGGCCCACCCGGCTTATTGCCCAGACCTTGCCCCTTCTGACTGCGATTTGTTTCGAGCGATGCAGAACGCCCTTACTGGAATACGCTTCACTTCAGAACAGGTTATCAGAAAATGGCTTGATTTATGCTTTACCTCAAAACCGGAGCAGTTCTTTTGGCGCGGAATCCATATGCTGCCAGAAAGATGGGAAAAAGTAGTTGCTAACGATGGAAAATACTTTGAATAATGTATGAATTCATTTTGTTATAATAATAAATCAATTTTTCAAGCAAAAAAATCGACATTATTAACTGGTATACCCAATATTCATACAGTTTTCTTTTGTTTTTAAATATATCCGATGTTTTGTTTATTTATAATAACCTTTAACCTCCGATCCGGCAAAAGATCTCATTAGAAATCGGGTTCTTTTGTAGGAAAATATGGATTATTTCCTGTTCAGTAAGAGTTTCGGCGACTGCCAATCCAGATCCTAGATATGAGTAAGACGTTCGGACTGCCCGTCCGATGGCATTCCAATAGGAACTGCTTCCTCACTTTTGCTATATCTATTACTCCCTCTCGGGAATCACATGGGCGCAACATAATTTGCCGCTGACCGGCTAATTCTTTTATATGTAGACCACGAGTGCCGTCAGCTAGTGATTTGAGGATCTTATCACTAATTCGCAAGTTGCAGTAACGAGCGCCGACGATTATGTGTAGAGAGCGTAAAATGTTACCCAAAGTATTTTGACACTATCGATTTCAGCATCCAGTTCCAGCCTTCGTTGCTGATATTTTGATGGGAGATAGCTGCATAAACTGCATCAGGTAGAGTCTCTTTGTTAAATTCCACAAAATTTCGACTGACGGCCATACACGGTTTCTTAGTTATGGTGGGTAAATTGGAGCTGTTGATATCTCTGAAGAGGATAATGTTCATGTTGAGGCCGTGACATATAACACACTCGTAGGTGTTGTGTTGACAGTTGAAGCTGGTATCGTGTAATGCTTTTTTCGGCATATACGTGTGCTGATGTTCTGCTGCGAGAATCTTTTCTTTGTAATGTTTATTACAGAGTGCTTCAGATCGCAATAGTTGCTATAATTAAAGCAGCTGAGTGTTTCAGATATCAGTGAACATTTACGTTGATAGTCAAGACGTGGTGAAAGCTTTAAACAGATTTTTTATTACATCGAAATTATTATATGTTATGAATACTACGAGAATCTGCGCGAATTATGCAATTATTATCATAAATATTGTTACGATTATTTGGATAGCTGTTCATAGATTGAGTTCATGGTTTTAGAACAGATACTCACGAAACAGGCGTAAATAATGGACAGCAAAATTGAGAGAGCTAACCATCAGCTGAATAACCTGAACACTAGCTATCTATTTTCAGTTCCCAGAGAGGACCAAAGTGTACTTACTGGATTGATAACTGGACACTAGGGTTATAATTTTTTTTTTGCAAAAATTTTACCTATCACTTCGTGGTAGGCAAGTATGTATTATTAAAAAAATGTTTTTTTCAGGTCATTTTGGAACAAAACTATAAAATGCAATTTGTAAAAGTACTCTGAAATTTTTTAATAAAATATTTTATTAATAAATTAATATGTACATAGTTAAGGAAATAATTAATATTACTTATATTAAATTTTGATTTGCACAAAGGTTACATATTTTAAACCACTTTGATGGCACGTTCTGCACAAATATTACTACCCTTCTGCTTTGGTATAACCGATTCTGCCACTACCCAATGTCTGATAAAACACTTATGAGCTTTTTTAAACGGCGTCAAAGATAAATTTAAGGATGCAAAATTTTCTTCACGAAAATGATGATCTGAAAACCAAATATCGAACCATGGACCGCTTATAAACTGATATACTTCATATAAGTCGGGTCGGTATTAAGGTATGAGAATGAATGCTAAAATAGCAAAAATTCCACCGAGCATTGTCCTCGTCACTCAGCAAATTTTGATACCGTTATCGCAAAAAAATTCAATAATATTTTTTAACAAAAAACGCGAAACCTTCAAATTTAAAATCTTATGCCTAAAATTAAAATGGATTAAAATTATTTGAACTTTTTGCTGAAATATTAATTTTTGGTTGAAATAAATAAAAAATATATAGTACAAACTTCAAGAAGGTTTATGCGGAAACTTTTTTGAAGACAGCGAAAAAGTAATATCGCAATTCTTTATGATTTTTTATGTACGAGGGCGGATCAATAAGTCCATGACTTTTTGAATGAAACACAGTTTTTTTTTGCAAAAAAAAAAGAAACATAATCTCCTTTTAGCTCAATACACTTAGTCCAACGTTTCTCCAATTTTTGTATCCCTTCCAAAAAAATATAATTTTTCGAGGTCCATAAAATAGGCATTTGTTTGATCAATAATTTCATCGGAGCTTAATCTGTTTCCACCGAGCCATTTCTTTAGGTTTGGAAATCCTAAGAATATGGCTAAATCCGGAGAATATGGCGGATTAGGTACCAATTCGTAGCCCAATTCATGGAATTTTGCCAATCCTTTAAAGTTGTCACACGATTACGTTTATGGTCAATTGAGAGCACAGGCGGCACCCATCTTGCAGACAGCTTTCTTAAATGCAACTGATCATTTAAAATCGAAACCACATTGCCATATGAAATGCCTATGGCACCAACAATCTCACGCTTTTTTACTCTTCGATCGGCCAACACCATATCGTGGATTTTTCGACATTTTCGGGTGTATTGACCTCAACTGGGCCACAACGAAAGTCAGAAAACTACTTTTTTACCATTAAAATCGATGGTGCAGATTCCCTATAGTATTTATCATTATCAATCTTTTCCTTGGTTTGATTGACGGTTTTTTTTCGCAAAAAATAATGTTTAATAAGCACTCGAAATTCACTTTTTTCAATTTAAAAAAAAAATCCACGAGGTTGTATGTTTTGAACAGCTGCTAAACGCAAAGTAAATGACGGAACTTGCTTGACAGTAGTCTATTAACAGGTGGTACTTGATGGGAGCAGTGTTGCATTTCATATAACTACAAGGGAAGTTCCAAAAGTCACGGACTTATTGATCCGCACTCGTAGTTTACGGTTTGGATAGGTAAAATTTTATATTTGCAAAAAAAAAATTCAAAAGTTATAACCCTACTGGACACTGCCTTATTAAACGATATGCGAAAATAATGGGACACATTTTGAAGGTTAAAAAAAATATTATTTATTTTATTTATTTGAGCTGAATTTGACTTTCACATATAATCAAGTGTTTCAACGATTTCATAAATTGGGTAATATTTTATAAATATTAAAAAAACTAGAATCAAAACCTCGACAATAAGTTTGATTTATTAACTTACAATAATATCTTTTTTTATAATTTTTCTTTCAACAGTGCCATTGAACAGATTGGAGGATTAGAATTAGAATCAGAATATCCTTATCATGCCCGTAAAGAACAATGTCGTTACAACAAAACTAAAATACATGTACAAGTTAAGGGTCATGTAGATTTACCTAAAAATGAAACTGCTATGGCTCAATGGTTAATAACTAATGGACCCATATCAATTGGTATGTAATTAAACAAACAAAAAAAAAAAAAAAAAACAATTGCAGCAACTTAAATATTAAATATTATTCAATTATTTGCAGGTATAAATGCTAATGCAATGCAATTCTATCGGGGTGGTGTTTCACATCCTTGGCGTCCACTCTGCTCACACAGCAATTTAGATCATGGTGTGTTAATTGTTGGTTATGGTGTCTCCGATTATCCCATGTTTAAGAAGACATTACCCTATTGGATTGTTAAGAATTCATGGGGCAACAAGTGGGGAGAACAGGGTTATTATCGTGTCTATCGTGGTGACAATACTTGTGGTGTTAGTGAAATGGCCAGTAGTGCTGTATTAGCTGATTAAGTTTGCAGTAAAAACAAATTAAAATAAATAAATATTTTATTTATTTATTTTTCACAAAAAAAAAAGATTAAAAACAACAATGTACTTTAAATAATCCTGATATATTTTGAAATATATTTTTTTATTAATTCTGTGGCAGTAATAATATCATATGACAGAATGTTAAACAAAATTTAATGAAATGATAAAAAAAAGCTAATAACCAACATGAAAAAAGTCATAAATTGTGAAAATCTCATTATAATCATAATCCTCTTATATAAAAACAAACAACATACATACAAACAATACTAAAAAAAACATTATAATCTCTTTTAACCACTAATTATTTTCTGCACATTCTTTATATAGGGTGCTTCAATAAGACTGCAGGTTTTTTTTAAATATTAAAAATATGAAAATTTGTGAAAATGACATTTTTTAATTTCATCCCTTAAATGCCCACCACGACTGCTCAGGCAACACAGAATTGTGCCTATCAAAATTTTTCACAGTTCGAGCTGTTATCATTTTCATATGATTTCCTTTTTCAGATCTGGAATCGTCTCGGGCTTGTTGGCGTAGATCACACTTTTCACGTAGCCCCAGAGTGGAAAATCGCAAATCCAATGGTGGCAAATCGCAAGATCTCGGCCTCCGCAATAGGGCCATTGTTTTATGCGCGGTGTGGCAGGTGGCACCGTCATGTTCAAACCACATATTGTCCAAGTCCAAGCTATGTAATTCAGGCCATAAAGTGATTATTATCATCTCACGATAACGTTCACCGTTAGAGCGTTACCGTCATAATTTTCGAGGAAGTTCGGTCAGGAGACACCGCCAGCCCAAAAACCACACCAACCATTCTTCTTTGTGGGTGCATAGAATTTTCTTGAATGACAGGTGGATTTTCAGTACCTGAAATGCGGCTGATTAACGTGCCCATTTAGGTGAAAATCTACCTCATCGCGGGATGTCACTTCTTCCACTGCCCCAGTTTCTTCGAACTTCTGCACCAATCAGCTGATTGTTGACTCAGATTAACCAGCTATCTACCGAAAAAGTCAATTAATGTGCAAAATGTACTTCTTGCATATGTACCATTTTCATATAACGTTTGGATCACTTTTAAGTCTTGTTCAGCCGAGTAAGCCTCCAGCACTAAATTTACCAAAACCTGTATCACAAATAATTACTTTTAAAAAACTGCATTACAATTGAATCACCCTGTAGTATAAAAAAATCATAACCATAAAATAACGCTAAATAAATATTCATAAAATTTTTTTTAATCAATTATTTTTATTACTCACAATTTGTTTGTATGTTTTAAATTTAGTAGAAAGTCATAGAAGAAAAAAAACTTTAAACAATTTCTAAATCCATACTGTGCAACCAATTAAAATCATAATTATTGTGCAACAATAAACGTTTATAAATTTTCATATTCACTTAATTTAATTAAAAGTAATCGTAATTTACGGGCTTCCAAGCCAATTGTCAATGGTTCAGCTGGTACTTCTTCAGAGGCACTATAAATATTTGCTGGTGTAAAAATGCCATTAACTATAAGACAAAGGTAATAAAAAAAAATTTGTTAAAATTAATACTTGTTTTTAAAAAATTTAATTGTGCATTAAATTAAAGGAAATTGTTTCTTTCTATAGACTTAAAACAAATTAATTTTTATCGTTACCCTACAAGTAGACAATTCATTTTTAATGGATTTGGGGAAAACAGCAGATGTTTTGTACATACAAAATTTGGAATAAAAATAAAAGGAAATTATGAAATACAATATTCCAACACACATAAACGAAAATATTAAAACGTAAATAAAACTAAGAAAGATAAAGCTAACTACAAGGTTGTCTCAAAATAACGACTTCCATCACCAAATTAAGAATGATCTACTAAAGAGAGATAACATAAGTCAGAAAAATATCTTATAAAAGTTGGATTCATCCTCTTGCAGAAATAATTCTTTATTTAAAGACACAAAAATAATAAATAATATAATTATTTACAGGCTGCCTATACAAAAAGATTAATTACCTGGGGCCCAAACAAATTTAAAGAAAGCTATCGCATTAATGTAAAACCTACACTAATATAGGGTGAGTTCTTTTGTTTTTTTTTTTTGAAGTGCAGAACTTTTATTTTAAATAAAACACAGACTTACAATCTAATACAAAAAAGATCCAAAAAAATGTCAGAATAATATTGAATTTTCAATTTTTATTATTGACTATGGAATTATTGAATTCTCTAACCACGATTTTTTAATTGGATTAAATTCTTATTTGTGTCTCAACCTATTTAAATTTTTAAATACCATTCGTTTTTCATTATTCAATTTGTCATACACTGAATTTAGTCGTTGGGAATTCAATCGATTTATGGAATTTATTGTTTATTCGATTGAGTAATTTGGGAATGACATTCGACTTTCTTCATTCAATTATAAAATTTAGAAATAAATAACTACGTTATTGGCTTTAATTAAATAAAATTGAAGATTTTTTACAAATACAAGAAAAAAATATATAACCGCTAAAAATTGAAAAAATTAAAGAATCTCCGAAATAAAAAAGTGCTAAAATTGGAAAAAATTTCTAAATTAGAAAAAATCGTTAAAATTGTAAAAATCACCAAAAAGAAAAAACCACCAAAATTAGAAAAAATTGTTAAACTCACAAAAATTAAAAAAAAAATCACTTGAATTAAAAAAATAAAACAAAATTGAAAAATTTTTAAAATTCAAAAATTAAAATATGAAAAAATGCTCAAAATAAAAAAAGGGCCCAAATTTAAAAAAGTTGTTCTAGAAATACAAATGTTTACATAACAAAAAAAAAATAAAGAAATGCCAAAATAGAATAAATTGCTAATATTGAAAAATTCCCAAAAGTTGAAAAAATCGACAAAATTAAAGATGCTCCAAAATAAAAAAAAATTGCTTAAATTCAAAAATAATCACTCAAATTAAAGAAATTGCCAAAATTTAAAAATCGCCAAAATTGAATAAATAGCTTAAAATTAAAAAAAAACATCTCAAATTCAAAAAAGCCAAAATTTAAAAATTGCTACAAATCAAAAAACAAAATTTGAAAAAAATGTTGGAATTGACAAAAATCTTCAAAATTTAAAAAAGTCGCCAATGCCGAAAAAACGCTAGAATTGAAAAAAAAGTTGTTCTAGAAATACAAATACATAACAGGAAAAATAAAATTAAAAAAAAATACAAATATCTAATAAATTGCTGCAATTCAAAAAAAAAAAAAAAAACGCCAAAGTTAAAGAATCGCCAAAAAATTTAAAAAACCGCCAAAATAACTTAAAATTAAAAAAAAAATCACCTTAATATAAAAACAAAATCCAAAACTAAAAATTGCTACAATTCAATTCGAAAAACAAAATTTGAAAAAAACTTGAAATTGAAAAATAATCGCCAAAATTTAAGAAAAAGTTATCAATACCGAAAAAAGCGCTAGAATTTAAAAATTCGCGAAAATTAGAAAAATCCCTAAAACTTAAAAAATATTTAAAAATTAAAAAATAAACTTGGTGAAAAAAAAAATATTAATCGAATTAAATCGCTTAAATATTAAACGAATTAAATCGCTAGACACAATTTTAATCGTCCAGAAGAAGAAGAACTGTTTGCAGCAGAGATATCAAGTTTTGAGTTAATTGGCACTATTTTAGATCGCGTTGATCTCAAGAACTCTTCATTAAAGAGAGCTATATTTGCCGATATTCAAATTTTTATATATTTTTTTCTTTAATTTTTAACTTTTTTTTTTTTTTAATTTGTTAACTTTTTTTCACATTTGGCGATTTATTTTTACAAATTAATAATTTTAAACTGTGCATTTAACGATAACTTTTTGTTGTTTTCTTCTTGTATTTGTAAGAAATCGTTAATTTTTTTGTAAAAAAATAATTGTTAATTTTTTCCAAATTGCTTTCACATGAACCAAAATCAAATGAATAATAATAGCCCAATTTCTAAATAGATTCATTTCCCAAACAAGTGATTAATTGAATACCCACATTATAAATCGGATGAATTGCTAATTATTAAATTCCAAATGATTGAATTCAATGATTGGTAAAATCGAAGTGAATTCGATCGAATGAATTCTCGCGAAAAAAAAGTAAATCGAATTCGATTTTAGGGAATTTATTCAAAATTTAATTCACACTTGAAGCTCTGGTCGTGACAACTGAAAAAGGCTTGGAACTACTTATTTCTTCTATTTAGAGCATACCAAAGTTCAATACGATCTACTGCCGCAACGTGCGATCTATTGTCGGAACAAAAAAAAAACTACAGCATATCATGAAAGATGCGACTAAATATTTTAGAATAAATTAATGCAGGAAATGTTGACAGAATTTCAGAGTCTAGACCAATCACAGAAGACGGAGGATATTAACTTTTAGTTGATGGATGATTTTGTATATCTCTTATAACTTACCTTCACATGATTTTAAAAAATTCATAACTTCCTGAAGCGATGGATATGGTAAAATTATATTTTGTTTTGCCATACCAGTTAAAAGACCCAAAATACAACGTTTCACATGTAACCAAGTATCAGCATAAAGTCGAGCACCCGATCCTCCCTCCAAAGCATGAGCTATGCGTGATAAACCAAATTCATAATTTGATTTAGCACAATACAAAGTCCCCACAACCAAATTAACAATACACAAATGATGATATTGTTTGCCCATGTTGCCCTTAAGTTCTTCAGCTTTTTCGACTTTACGCATTAATTCTTCGGCTTCTTCATTTTGAAAAGTCATTATATAAGAGACACAAAGATTAGCCAAGACGGCTGCTGACACGGACATTATCTAAAAAGTGAAACAAAACCAAAGAATAAATTAAAAGCAAACTAATGGAGTTTTGCAATGCCTACATCATCACCATGTTGCCTGATAATGGGTTCATAAAATGCTGCCGCTTCTTTATATTTATCGCCTTGCATGAATAGAACATGACCGGCATTTAAACGCCATATAGGATTTTCCGAACAAAACTCAGCACTTGAACGAAATTCTCGTTCAGCTCCCACAAAATCATCATCACGCCATGAGATCCAGGCTCTGGCCATAACGACGGGTAAATATCTACAAGGTAATGCAATTAAGAAAACCCATGAAAAATCATTAAAGGAGCTTACAATTCCAATGCGTTTTCATAATCTTTCAAAGCATTACGTAAGGCATTTTGATCGGTAGTCGAACGAACTTCCTGAACCTTGGCTGCTAAACTTCGTAGTTTGCCTGCCAAACTAGAGGCCAAAGTGCCTAATTTCTTTTCCGCCAATTCTGCCGAGGCCTGGGCCGTTATTAAAGCATCCAGTAATTCATACAGATACTACAAATATGGGGAGAAGATAAAATAATCCAAAAAATTGATATTCAATTAAAGCAAGTAAGTACCTGTGATAAATATTTATAAGTTAAATCTGTGTGTTCTGCTAGAATATCAGCCGCAGTTTCGTACATTTCATGTTTACAACATATTAGTAAAATATTGGCAAAGGTCTCTTTGGGACAGGAAGGTGGTCCCAGATCTAACAGAAAGGCTAATTTTCTTAAGCCTGCCACCGGGCCTTGAGGTTCTGTTAGAGCCATGTTGTGCAAGGTTATAGGATCCAATTCATTTTCAGCTCTTGGCGGTAAATCCAATAAAGAATCTCTAGCAGCTTCAACTAAAAGAGGAATATTTGAAAATTATTAAAAATGGTTATTAGGGTTCGTAAAGAGTCATAAAAGAACTCAAAATATTCCTTAGTTTTCCAAACCTAAACTATTTTCAAGTGATCTGACATAAATACTTCTAAATATGAGCCATATATGGGGAAATTAGTAGAGAATATTAATATTTATATGGAAAAGTCAACGCCTCAATGCTATAGGGGAAATATCTTAAGCTTTTGTACCATTTAAGATATTTTATGAAGTCAATGAAAATAGGAGTTAGGTCTTGTTCCGCTTATATATCAAACACTCTAAGGAAAAGGACTATTTGGATCTTATCGTATCGGATTCCAAGGCTTTCAAAAAAGCCTTAAGGCGAAAACAGAGTTTAATCTTACAAAGTTTAATCTTAACTCAATAGAGACTTAAATTTAATACAAAACATAAAGTACTAATTCAAAATTCAAATAGACTTCCGATACTGTCCTTATCTTTGAACCATCCTTTTAAATAACAGAATATGCGCCAGTCTTCTCTGTTCGGTATTCTATGTAAACTATCGCGATAGACTCAAATACTACCAACTTCACGCAGTACAATAGGGCCAGTTCAGAAAGGCATCGCTAATATGCATCTGACGCGCATATCAAACGTTTACTACAGCAATCTCGTATCTCAAAAAATACTACTTTTTAGGAGATAATAAACTTGTGGCATTTTTTTTAACGATTTCTCTTAGTGAAATTTTAAATTCATTATTACTTTTTAAATTTCAAACTGATGCAAATCAGCATCAACAATTTTTGTCATGTGTAGTGATGCATTTTCGAATATTTGACAATTGCTGATACTTTTGCGAACGCGCTGTGTATCAGATGCAAAGCAGTGATGCATGTCCGAACAAGCCGATAATGTGTCCCCTATAGGCCGTCTTAGCGATTGCATCCCTCTTAGTGAAAGAGCTGCATTGACCTTCCTGCCCTTTACATATTTATCCATCGCCAAGATGCTCAAGCATCACTTCCAGACCGGCTGGGTGCGCTGAACTAAAAAACTCAGTGATATTGCGATAAGCCAATCGTTGTACTTTGGCGGGACTAGATAGATATAACTTTGTGTTCAGCGCCCTTCACCATATCGGGGTTCCATTTGTTAATATTGGTTTATTAATTACCGTGTACATTTAGTGGATAATTTCGGCTGTTTATCCCACCTTCCAAAAGCGTTCATGCAGGTAAAAAAAAACTCATACGGCCTTCTTCACCCTTTTCTCGGTATTCTTTTTTCGGGAAAGTAACGACACAAATTTACTTAACCTTCTTTGAAATTTAGAACGTGACTCCATTCAATTTAGGAAGATAAATCTCCTAAAGAGTGATCTTATTTGGTAGGTTTTTGCCGAGTTATATCCTCCTTATCGCCAATTCCCTGAGATCTCTAATCTTTTGAAAAACTGTACCCTGATCAGCAGTACAACGTCGGCGGCATAGGCGACAACCTTCGTTCCCGTTTCCAAAAGTGTATAACTGATGTAATAATACCTATTTATTATTTATTTATTCAATATCAATACAATATGTATACTTTTGCAACATTTAGGCTCAAAATCGGAATGTAAAAAGTTATTATAGTTATTTTTTAGTTTTTCATTACAAATTTTTCAAAAATGATATATGCGGCTCAATAAGTCCGTGACTTTTGAAATGAAACACAGTTTATTTTTTTGCAAAAAAAAAAAAAATATTTTTCAACATAATCTCCTTTTAGCTCAATACACTTAGTCCAACGCTTCTCCAATTTTTGTATCTCTTCCAAAAAATAGAATTTTTCGAGGTCCATAAAATAGGCATTTGTTTAATCTGTAATTTCATTATTGGAGCTAAATCTCTTTCCACCGAGCTATTTCTTTAGGTTTCTAAATAGGAAATAGTCACTGGGGGCTAAATCCGGAGAATATGGCGGATAAACGGAACTTTGCTATAGAAACTAAGTTGTCACACGATTGCGTTGTGTGTCTTGCAGACAGCTTTCTTAAATCCAATTGATCATTTAAAATCGAAACCATACTGCCATATGAAATGCCTATGTCATTAACAATCTCACGAACTTTTCAGCGTGATTTGTACTTATGCGCCCACAACGAAAGTCAGTAAACCACTTTTTTACCATTAAAATCGATGGTGCAGAGTTCCATATTATTTATCAAGCTTTTCCTTGGTTTGATTGACGTATTTTTTTTTGCAAACAAAAATAATGTTTAATGAGCATTCGAAATTCACTTTTTTCCATTTTTTAAAAAATCCACGAGGTTGTATGTTTTGAACAGCTGTTTAACGCAAAGTAAATGATGGAACTTGCTCAAAATTTGACAGTAGTCTATTAACAGGTTATACTTGATGGGAGCAGTGTTGCATTTCATATAACTACGAGGTAAGTTCAAAAAGTCACGTACTTATTGATCCGCCCTCGTAGCTAAATTAAAAAAAAAAAAGATTTGGATTAAGGAATCCAGAACTGGGCCTTTCCAGATTTTAGGGTCACGTTGGTTCCTCTGTGACAAAATTGCCCTTATAATAAAACATAAAATTTATACCTACCATTTCCATCATTATATTCAATGGCTGCCTTTAAATTCAATCCTTGTGTTATTCCCGAAAGAGCCATTGTTATAGGATTACCAACACTGCGAGCACTACCATCTGTATCGATTTGGGCACCAATACCCAATTCAGGATGATTTCTTATACCGCGTTCCACAATTTCGGCTAAAATTAAATTTAAATGAAGTTTGCATTAAAATCATAATTTTTCTCTCTCTCCTACCGGTGTAATCGATGGCCTGTGTTTTTTCCTTCTTACGAAAATGAGATAATGCCAAATTGTATGCAATCAAGGGATTAAAACCACCCACTTGTAATGCTGAATTAAAACGTTGAACAGAATTTTCAAATTGATCGGCCTGATAGAGTAGACAACCCTCATCGTTTAGGGTTTCTGCAGTACCACCGGAACGTTGATTTAAAATACTTTGAGCTCCTGCAAAATCTTCACTCGAGTAAAGAATAGCACTTTGTAATTGTAAGCACTGCTCTCTGAGTTCTTCATTGTCACTGATTTGTTTTAAAATCTTTAGGGCATCTACAAATATGCCAGCTTGATAGAGAGACTGGGCATAATAAAATCTATTGTGTTTGCAGAATATAAAGCAAGAGAATTAAATAATCACAGTTTTTATTATTCCCTCTGTGCAATGACTTACTTATATTTGGAAACTTTTGGTATTAAATTGCACAATTGTTCGTAGCAAGTGGCCGCCTCTTCATATTTCTGGGCATGATAATAACAATAACCCAATGTCGATAAACCAGCTCTGGTATTGGCAGCTTCTCCTAAATTGATAATACATTCTATAACATCTTCATAGCGTTTGTCCTTAATCTATAGGAACAAGTTGTGTATTATTTGCTAGCGTTAAAGTGTATCCTGTAAATTAAGCAATACTTACCAAATTGTATATAGTTCGTGTTATATGTCCTTCTCTAAGGATTATACCCTGATGTAACATCCTTTGTTTGTGCAACAAATATGATATTTCTTTTTTAACTACTTGTTTTCCTTTTAATAAATTTTCTAGTTGTACAAATTATTAGGGGTATTGTTATGGTAACCGAACAAAGTTCCAAAACAATGTCGTATGTCTACGTAATATACAAAAATTGAATCCAACCCTTAAATACCGCAATCCAAATGGCTATTTAACTTTATGAGACCGCGTTTAAAAAAAATATTTTTTACAGGAGAGACACAAACAGAAATATTTACAATTTACACTACTGTCAAAAACTAGCAGCTTTTAAATGTAGTTTTTGACAAAATATGAGTAACTGTCAAATGTTAGTAGTTTTTGGTTGTATAAATGTAGTATTACTAGGTGTGTTAGACGTACGTTGCCGGGGGTGCCCGCAGGTACCCAATCTTACCAGAATGCTTTCTGTAACAAAAATTGGGTATATGAGAGTGTTCATGAGAGAGTTATTGTGTTTCTCTTTTAACCAGAACTTACCCGTACTTTTTGTTTGGGTAAAATGGTATAACTGCAAATCACGACCTGCTGCTAATAAATCAGCTGTTTTGCATTTGTAAAAATTAAAGTTAAATAAAAAATTTACTTTAAAGAACTTTTTCTTCTTAATAATGAAAAATACATTTGGAAACTTAAATAGTTATTTGCAATTTCAAATTTTTTTGGGCAATTCAATTTTTGGGTATGAAATATGGTTTTGTGCGTTCGCATTATTTTGGGCATTTTTATGGTTTTGTGAGAGTATTTTTTGCTTACTCACATTTTACCAGACTTTACCCAAAATAACCTCTCAAGAAACATTTTTGGTGGAATTAAAGCTAAAATCAAGTGTTATTCAAGTTATGCCTTCCAATTACAACCCTTGATTTATACTTTAATTACACTTTAAATCAATAGCATATTTCAGCAAAAGAGAACACTGGAATTCAAGTCGAACATTACAGTAAGAATATACTTTAATTCAAGCCTTGAATTACAATTCAATTCTAGTTCAAACAACATAATAATTACACTTGTTTTCAAGCCCTAACTTCAAGCTTAAACAAAGTCATAAATTCAAGGAAATTGTTGGTTTTGGTAAAATGTATTTACTCTTGTCAACATACATACATTTTTATAATTTAAATTTTGTATATTTAATCTTGATTTTTGCTTTTGGATGTTTCTTCACTAATCCTTCTTTTATTCAGAAGCGTAGAAATTTGTAGAATCTTTAAGAAATAATAAAAAAAGATAATGGAAGGACAGTGTTTAGCTCCAAATAAATGTGGCTTACCTTTTCGTGAAAATCCATGGAAGAAATTCAGATATTATAAAAATCTTCACAGAAAAATAGTAAATTAGAACAAATATTTTAATTTTATTTTAAAATATTGACAATAAACGAAAGGCATAAAACAAATTATTTTTATTTGTATGAACTTGATTTTGACTGTAAAAAATCATTTAAAATAAAGCACAATACAAGCAATATTTAAAGCACTTTTTGATGGTTATTGGGCTCGAACAGACCTACTATTAACCAAAAAGTTTTTGAAAACTACTTGTAAATAAATAATTAAATATTTTTGAAATCGTTAAATACAATTATCTACTTTCTTGCTTCTTTTTGTACCCTACATCACTACATAAAGATGGTATAAATGGTTTGTGCCTTCCTTTTAAAAAGGATGATTATAAGAACAAAACAAAATAAAGGAAACAAAGTTGTTTTACAACCAATACTTTGGAACAAAAAGTTTTGCTGGGTTGCCGCACAAACACAGCTAATATATTTTGGTTTTAGCACTGATTATAATTAATTATAATTAATTACTAAAATTATTAAAAAAACAATACATTAAAATAAATAAAGATAATAAAAATATAACATTTAAGTTAATGCGATAAATATAATATAATTTAATAAAAGATTATAAATAACTGTTTATAAAAATTTATTTATTTATTTGCAAATGGTCGAACTAGTTTTTCTTTAAAAAATAAGAATTTTGCCTAGAATTTGTATATTGTTGGTTTTTTTTTAATGGCATAGTAATTTTGTTTTGATTTCACGTGAAAAAAAAATTTGTTTCATTATGGTGAAATATTTTTTGTAAAAATTTTGTTTTTACACAAATTTAATACAAGGGCGGATCAATAAGTCCGTGACTTTTTGAATGAAACACAGTTTTTTTTTTTGCAAAAAAAAATAAATTTTTCACCATAATCTCCTTTTAGCTCAATAGGATTTTTCGAGGTCTATAAAATGGGCATTTGGTTGTTCTATAACTTCATCGTTGAAGCTAAATCTCTCTACCGATCCTCTTCTTTAGGTTTTGAAATAGGAAATAGTCACTGGGGGCTTAATCCGGAGAATATGGCGGATGAGGTACCAAATCGTAGTTCAATTCATGGAATTTTTCCATTGAGACTACACAATTTACACTATTACGTTTATGGTCAATTGAGAGCAAACGCGGCACCCATCTTGCAGACAGCTTTTTCTTAAATCCAACTGATCATTTAAAATCGAAACCACACTGCCATATGAAATGCATATGGCATCAACTATCTCACGCAATTTTACTCTTCGTTCGGCCAACACCATATTATGCATTTTTTTTCGACATTTTCGGGTGTATTAACCTTAATTGGCCGTCCAGAACGTTCAGCGTCATATGTATTTGTGCGACCACAACGAAAGTCAGTAAACCACTTTTTTACTATTGAAATCGATGGTGCAGAGTCCCCACAGTATTTATCAAGCTTTTCCTTGGTTTGATTGACGTTTTTTTCGCAAAAAAAAAATGTTTAATATTTTATTCTATTTTAAAAAAAAATCCAAAGTAAATGACGGAACTTGGTAAAAATTTGATAGCAGTTTATTAACAGGTGGTACTTGTTGCATTTCATATAACTACGAGGAAAGTTCGAAAAGTCACGGACTTATTGATCCGCCCTCGTATACATTATTAGTATTTATTTTCCAGTGTTAAAGTAACGTTTTTTGATTTCTTGTGATTGTGTTTCGTAATTTAAATTATGATTTGAAGCATTAACCTGCATGTGTAGTCTCTGTGATATATCTACTGTACACTAAAATATACATGACAATTTTTGCAGTTACCGTCGGACATCGTTATTTTGGAAATTTTTCTCTCACAGTGGCAATTGTTATAGTACTTCACGTTGTTATTCTGGGCCAACACCCAAACGACTTTTTGATTGTTTCCAATATATTGTTGTTTTAACCATTCCCACTGAAATTAATCGATTAATGTAGTCGATAATTTATAACCACAATCACTAATATTTATTACACTTATTTCACCAAACTTAATTAATTGAAACGAAATTTTCACAACGGAAACACACACAATATATAAATCGATTAATGGTGATTGTATTTGGTTAATTTATAACTAAAATGTTTATTGCAGTTTTTTCTGTGAACTCAGTATTATTTTATATTTTGTTTAAACATTCCAAATGTTGATTGTAGGCATTAAATGAATCATTCAAATATGATTGTTTGGCAGCTAAAATACACCGCAAGAATTCCTTTTCCTCATCGACATATTGATCATTTAATTCAATAGACATGGATGAAGACCTCAGATGCATAATAACAAATTTATTTATATTTTTATGAGCCTGAAATGAAAATTTAATTTAAATTAAAATATTTTTTTTTATTCTGAGATGTTCTTCATATGGTTTAAAATAATAAAAGATTTGTTTTAAATGTATAGACATTTAATAATTTTTGTAATCATAAAGATTACACTAGAAAAAGTTAGATAAAAAATTGTACACCCTACTGAGTTGTAAATGAAACATTTATGTTTGATAACAATTCATTACGAATTGAATGAAAGTTTAATCAATTCAATTAAAATGAATTGCAATTAATTTTCAATTTAAACTTGAATTAATCCAATTCCATTCAATTCGTTTTTTTAATGAAAAGATTTAATTCAAAATTTGCCAATTATGTGATTCGCGAATTAAATCAAAAATGAATGATTCATTTACAGCTCTGACCCCCTACAGAGATTATTCCCATTTTCATTTGGGGAATTATGGCCGAAAATTTTTCGAACCAATCCCCAAGTATAAAAAGTATATATTATCCCCATGAGGGACAGCTGTCGAAGGCTTGCCTTAAAGAAGCCGGCTTCTTATATTCCACAGATAAGACATTCCACAGAAAAGCTTTACCTACCACAGAGTAGAAAACTCTTAAGCCCAGGCTGGCTACACAGAACAACTTTACTGGAATTATAATTTTATACTCAAAAAAAAAACATGATAAGGACAATCAAATTCGATGAGCATTTAATATTTTTGGGTTTATGATTGTGCCGACCATAGAAGTAAAGATATCATATCAGCTATCATATTATAATAATAAAATTGTCATTATTTTATCATAATATTACTTATTGGGTTAAGATGAATTTTACAAACTCCAGCAATATTTTTTTTAGTAATTATGGTAAAATTTTTTTTCGTTTATGTTTTAAATAAAATAATATAAAATGGACATTGTATATGCCTCTTATAATTATAAGATATAATTATAAGATATATTATATTATAATTATAAATTATAATTTGTTTATATAAAAAGTAAACACCAATGAGGTTATATAAGTTCAAACCGGCAAAAGATATGTGTATATAAAGGAATGCACAAGCTACTTCTTTATCAACTAATAGAGATAATAACAAGCAAAACAAAAAAAAATATTGTCCATAACAACAAAAAAATAGTTACACGGCTTAAAACGTTTTTTTTACCAAAAGAGGGGCACACTTTGGCACTCTGTAGTACATCCTGTGACTTTGAGGAAAATTTTTTGAAAGCATTACGTAGTCTTCCATAAATTATGTTAAGATCTTTATTAGTTTTTGTGTCCCAGATTGGCACTTTCTCTCACTGTGCGATTAAACTGAAAATAAAAAATATTTAAACTTACCATATCCGAGTGACATCGAAAAAAATCATGTGCAGTATTTATGTCACTACAGGCATTTAAATTGAAACATGTTTCATTCGACAATTCTTTCAGTTTTTGCCTTTCACCCTCAACATCAATATCTGTGGGTGGTTGTCGATTAATATTATCTTTATCTTCACAAGCTTTATGGCCAAACATGTAGTTGAGTAAAATTTGTTTTGATTGTTGTGAATATTCTTCAAAACACGCAACATTTTGTAAATAATCGTCTGATCTTAGCGAACTTAAAAATAATACAATTATAAGAAAATTATATTGAATACTTGAAGAGCCCATAATTCTATGCCTGCCTGTTTGCGTTCTTTGCTAAAGCAATTGTTTGTTAATGGACGTTTAATTATAAAACTATATAGCTACAATAGATATAATAAATCTACTTACACTCAAAAATGTTCTGCAGTTCTAACATGGCAGTTTTTAACAGATAATTATTTCGATAGAGCATTTAAGTAGTAACAGATTTTTTAAGATGATATTTTTGACAGCTAGCTGGATGGTTTTTTCCGGTATTAAATTATTGTTAGCTTTTAAAAAAACTAAGTTAGTTGTGGTGTTAAAATTCTAATTTAGTTTATATCGTAGTTAGGAATATTGATAATATTGCAAGTTTGCAAATAAATATTAAGGTACATTTACACGCCAGAGAAAACTGCTGGAGTTAGAGCAACAAATACCCCTAAATAGTTTAAATCGTCCATAGTAGAAATAGGACTCTTCTATCTCTAGCAGTTTTCTTTAACGTTCAAATGCGCCGTTATAATGTTTTATTAAATTTATCTTAATTGTAAGTGGCTTTTTTTTAAGCAAATATTTCGTCGATTATTTTACTATAGAGTTCTAAATGTATTGATTTATTTATTTATTTATTTTATATTAATCATATAATTATAAATTATATCCTAATACCCTAACCGAGCACTAGCAACAAAGGCCACCGGTTCGTTGTAGCGAAAACAGACCAGAGCCTCTGGTGGGAATCGAACCCACGACCCCCGCACTGATAAGCTAGCACGCTACCAACTAGCCTACCGGGGCGCTCTAAATGTATTGAATATTTGGTTATTGAGAACTCAACTCTGACTGTTTTTTCAAGTACCCAATAGTCATTAATTGTTTTTTAATGAAAATAAAGTGAATTGTTTTTCCCGCAAAAAATTTTACTCAAACAAAAAAAAATTCAATTTTTTCTCTTTTGGCGGATTATCTTCGCAATAATTGTCAACGACATACATTGCCGGCAATATATTTGAACAAAATCAAGTAGTCCACACTGATATATCTACATATTTATCTTCAGTTTATACTGCGTGTTAGACAAAATCACAACAAATTTAAAATGAGTTTTTAAAAAAATAATAGTTTTTTATTTAAAATTTGCAGGAAAATAAATTGTATAACAATTTCCACCCAAAAAACTTACTATGCTTTTAGCACGGTAAGTTTTTCGAATTCACGTAAAAAAAAAACCTTTTATACTCCATATAAAAATTTTAGGGTTCACAATAACGAGTTTCACGTGAAAGTTGTGTATAAATTATTAGTTTTCTGGTAAAAAGTGACATTTGTGTCTTTTTTTTAAATAAAAATGTTTATGACGATGATAGCAATATCTGTCATGTTCATTTTAGTGTGAAATAACACGATAACAAATACACAAGCTTAGGCCAAAAATATCCAACACCATACGAAATTACACAAACAAAATTTATAAAAAATATATTTTTTTACATTATTTTAAATGCGTGGTTGTCCAATCAATGTCTAAATTACGATGTTTTAAGTCTAAAAAGCACTTTTCTCAAGTTCACTTGAGTGATAAAGTTTCGTGCTAGTTCAAAACCCCTAAAAGTGTAATCAATTATATTAAAATTGCAATTTTTTTAGTAATTAAAGCCACATCATAATCGCTGCATTTCCAACCTTTCAATATAAAACCTACACAATGGTGATTTGTCGAACAGCAACAAAAGTTGCACTAGCATTTTGCGCAGTTTATGGGTACACTAAAACCCAGTTTTTGATTTCTTCTAAATAGCGGTTAAGTGTTGACAAATTAAAAACAAACATGAAAAACTGGCAATTAATGGCAAATATTTCACAGAAAAATCAAATTCACTAAATATCGACTATTTTTCTTTTATTTGTTAAAAAGCCTTTTAACTTAGATACCTGAATTAGTAAGTGTACGATATTATTAAGCATGATAATAAAAATTCACAAAAATGTCTTTATTTAAAAATTAACAAACAAATCTGTAAACAGTTCCATTTTGAATAATTATTAAACAAGTGGCAACACTGCCTAGCACAATAGTACTAATAGAGAAAGGAATGAATAAGGAAATGAATGTCTTTGCAACAATGATCTTTTTACATACAGTAATTAGCAACAACAATTTGACAAAACTTTAATAACAACAACACCTAATATGTATGTACTCATTTATTGTATGTCAAAATCTCTTCGTTGCAGTTTTTAGTTTACGCAAAATTCTACACGGTTAAGATGTTCGGTGGAAGTGTTTAAATCAATTTAATTTAATGGTTCATTAAAATATTAAAAAAAAAGTTGTAATATTTTTGCATAAAAATGTAGTATAAGTGTAGCTTTAAAGTTTTCTATAAAAAATCCCTAAATTTTTTGCCTTAATGTTATGAAAAAAGAGTTTTAAATTCAACATAATGTTGCGTCTGCGAGCCGGTCGGTGTTTTTCTTTTGTTCGGTGTTTCGCTTTCGAGAAAACTCTTCATAGAAAATGAAGATGGTGTGTTGTGAATGTAATAAAGTTTTATAAAATGTTTAATAAAAAAAATATAATGGCAAAATTTGTTAAAAATGCTAAATAAAAAAAATATGTGTGTTAATCACATATAATTCAAAAGTGTAAATTTTTTGGCAAGTTAATAATCTAAAAAAATGTGTTTTGAATTGCTTTGCTAAAAATGTATTAATAAAAACTCAACGGACAAGGAAATGAAGAAAGGTAAGTTTTCATTATTCTTTACTTTTTAGGGTTTCTTAAAAAAATTAAATAGGTTTAGAAAAACACAGAGTTATCATGTAAAATTGTTGCTTTATTATATAGGGGAATTTCAAATATTTAAAATTCACAAACTTCCGGATCTTATTGTAAACTAAATCGATTTAAACATTTTTAATAAAATTTTATATTAAATTAGTTTTTTTTTTGTCTAAAAAATATTTGATTTCAAATTAATCTCCATTTCCTTCGGGGCTTAGTTTACGAAATAAGTTTTCTCAAAAAGATACATGTTTTCTAATTAAGCTCTTTGGCGAACTCAGTGCCTTAAATTAGGAGATTAATCGATTTAAACTTTTTAGAAAATATAGATATCAAATTAAGATCATTTTTTTCCACCGGGGCTTAGTTTACGAGAAAATATATTTAATTCAATTGAATTTGTTTTTTAAATATTCTTTCAAAAACTTATTATGTTCTGGTTTAACTGAAATATTGTTTAAATATTAAAAAAATCAAATATAGTCACACAAATTTTCACAAAAAGCCATAAAAAGATTTTTGAAATATAAATTTGCTTTTTTTTATGATGAAAAAGCAGACATTCAATTTTTAAAATTATTAAAATAACAAAGTACGACATTTTTTTTCATTATTTAAAATATGTAATTATTTTTTTATATAAAAAAATTATACATAAACCTATGAGGCCTTTTACAAAAAACTTTGCAACATTGTATAAACCAATGTTTTTATAATCAAAGACAAATTACTATGTTTTATTTTAGAAACCACCAGTGTCAAGTTCACCTAAGGCAAAACATTTCGCGAAAATTCCCCTAAAACTGTAACCAATTCTATGAAAATTACATTTTTTTGATACCAAATTTCACTTTCTCGCTGCATTTTCAACCTTCAATCTCGACACACATGATTTGTCAAACAAAAAACATTAAAACTCGATTTTTTATTTCTTCCAAGAGTGACACACTCTTGCAAATCTAAATAAATTTGTTTGGCTTCTGTTAGATTATGTTTTTTTCGCTTATGTTAGATTAGAAAATTTATAATATTTTTTTAAAATGACGAAACTTATAATAATCAAAAATCAAATCCAGTGCCACGATTCTATAAGACGAGCAACGATTATCGTCCACTTTTAAAGTTAAAATTCTGTCATGTGTGTTGAAAAATTAAAAACTGAAAATTAGTGACAAATCTTTTAACAAAAATCTCAAATTCACTAAACATCGACTATTTTTGTATTTATTTGTTAAAGAGATTTAGGACTTGTATTCCTGAATTCGGGTGCGTTCGAAAAGATGTCCAAACAAATTCTCAACTAAATACAAATTGACAAAAGGTTTTAAAATTTCTTTAAAAAATATTTGATTTCTTTTTTTTTCTAATTTCAAAGAGATTTGGAACCCTGAATTTAGATTTTATTTATCTCCCATCCTAAATTGTAAAAATTAATATTTTTAATTGTCTAATAAAGATATAATCACAATAATCCTAAAATACCACTTTTCCACTGGAAAAATAATAGTCCGTAAAAACAAATTGTACTAAATTTGCACATGAAATTCATTATCTTAAAAATATTTTTTTTTACATTGAGTAACAGATTTTCATGTAAAACCCGAAGAACTTACTATGCTTTAAAATATTATTATTATTTATATTATTATTATTTATATTATTATTATTATATATTTGTTTGTCCTTAACTCATCTTCGTTTTAAAGCAAAGAAAGTTGTTCGTATTTCAAAAAAAAAACTAATACTCCATCGGTTTTCTTTCAATTAAACCGACATAATTTTTGAGTGTATCTTGTCATTGTAAATGCCACTGATAATAATGTTTGTTTTGATCAATTAAATTACTACAAATATTGTTTATCAAAACAAAATTTCTTAACATTTATACATTCCAAGAGTGACACACTTGCAAATATAACCAACTTTCAAAGAAGTTTCACAAATCTAAATAAATTTTTTGGCAAATAAAAAAAAATCGCTTATGTTAGATTAGAAAATTTATCAATATTTTTTAAAATAACGACACATAATAATCAATTATCAAATCCAGTGCCCAGAATCTATAAGACGAGCGACGATTATCGTCCATTTTCGAAGTTAAAATTCTATCGTTTGGAAGGTGTTACTAAACTGTTGATCTATAAGATTGAAAATTACCGTCTTTTACCAAATTTGTAACAAAAGCTTAAAATTATTATTTAACATGGTAAATATTTTACTTCGAAAGTGTACGGCTAAAACAAAAAAGGATTTTAAAATTTGTGAGGAAAAAAGCTTACTGTGCTTTATTTGTTTGTGTATAAATCAGTAGTTGTTTTTAACTGTACAATTCTTACAATTACAATTCTTTTTCTGTGAAAAATACAAAACAATTTTTAACACAATTGTACGTTGAAACAGTTGTATAAAGTAGTTATTTTTAACAGTATCTTGCAGAAGGCAAATAATTTTTTATAGATATTTAAAAAAAAAAATTATAGTTATTTAAAAAAAAAATTTTTTTTTGGAAATTCTTGTTTTTTTTTTTTTTTTTGTTTTGTTATTATTAATATATTCTTAGGTTAGGTTGAACAAGAGAAATCGGAAGTAAATATAAATTTGTGCATCACTGCGGCAGTTTTGTTCCTGCTGCGTGATCATCTGTTGCAGATGCTTTGCCACTGCGCAGCAACTGCACAGTTTGCCTTTTAGATTGTTTTGCAAAAGATAAAAAACATGTTCAGCACAATAACATTAACGAATATTATTGAAAATCTTGATGGTAAAATGACAATTTATTGTTAACTTATAATAAAAAACTAATTAATAGAAAGATGAAACAAGTTTTGATCATTTAAAATCATGGTTGGCAAGCAATACCTTTTCATTATAACGGTAGTTGTCTATCACGTTCTGATCAATACCGATACGAAAATTTTAAAACTGCGGTTGCAATAGTGACATGTGTCTTTAAATATCACGAGGTTTATTTCATAATATTACCTGTTAAATTTTGTTATATTTGCAAAATACCGTTATAAATCGGTGTTTCGGTAGTTTTGCGTTATTATAACAATAGTTTAAGATATTTTAAAATTGAACCGGTAATATAGCGCAATAAACCTGGTTTTACAAAAAGACACTTGCCTTTAATTGGAAAGGCATTTGAAAATTTTCATATCGGTCTTAAAGTAGCTGTGGAAGCCAACTACCGTTATTATGAAAAGGTTTTGAATGCCAACCATGTTAAAAATCAATTAAAACTCCTGCGGGAAAAAAGGGGTCAGTTAGGAATTGGGACTTGTCGCGTAATAGGTGAACCGGTTTCGAAAATATATCTCACGAAATAGGTAAAAAGAGGACCGGTTCCTAAAGCTCCTACCACGTGATCGGTTTTAAAGTCATGACATGTTCTTTTGCGTTGGTTCTATGATATGTTCTTTGGGGTTAGTTGTGTGACATGTTCTTTTAGAACAGTCCTTTGACATGTCACAGGGAGAAATTAACCCCTTTCTAGGACAATCCCATGTTAAACAGACCGGTCCTTTTTATGTAAAAAAACCAATCTCTATCACAATGAACCTGTCCTGAGGTAAGTTCTTTTCCCGCAGGGTTAGTTGATAGCTATTTAAAATCACCTTCAATGATGAAGTGGACATATGATTTTATTTAAATTAATTTTAGTATTAATCGAAATAGTAAAACTTCTAATTAATCAACATCTTAATCTTTATTAGCATAATAAAAAATTTATTTACAATGAACTAAAAAGTTCAATAAGAAAGTTTGCTCAGGGTAGTTTTTTTTAATCACTTTACTAAAGCTGCTATGACGCATTTTTTTTTTAAATTTCGGCAGCAAAATAATTTTTTTAAGATAATTTTTTTTCCAAATTTATGACATAAGTTTCCTTTGAAAACGGTTACAAAATAATGAATAATATCCAACAGTATTGCAAAAAACTTTAAATAAATTTTAATTTAAAAATCAAAATGTGATTACAAATAGATCAGAAAGCATGTCGATGTCGCTCACGTAGTAAAAAACGTTCTCTTGGTTTTGTATGGGCAAATTACAAAGGTTCGGCATCTTTTCAAATTGGTTTTTTTTGCAAATCCAATTGATTTTCTTTGCAAATCCAATTAGTTTTGAGCAGATTTTGCAATCGGATTTGAAAAAGGTTTGAAAAACAGGGAAATTTGCTCAAATTTTTGCAGAAATCAGGGAAATTTGCTCAATTTTCCCCTGTTTTCTCTCAGTTTCCAAACATTTGAATTCTGTATAAAATTTTATTTGGCTTCTGCCGGCGTTGCAATCTCTATACTTATTCTACGGAAAATGAACCAGTCACTTAACCTCCCCCTGTTTTTTTTTATAAGTTACCTTCGTACGGCAAGGTGTTTTCTGTTCATTTCCACAGTTCAGGCAGTGGGGTGCTGATGTGTCTGAATTTGTGCGTTGACATTCACCTGGGGGGTGTTTTGTATCGCATTTCACACATTGGAATTCGGAAATGAAATTTTTAACAATGTAACCCCAACGCTAGCAGCTGTTGCATTGTACCTCGTTATACCCTCCACCATATATGGTGAGGGTATATATCAATTTGTCATTCCGTTTGTAATATGTCGAAATATAGGTTTAAGACGCCATAAAGTATATATATTCGTGATCCTTATGCAATTTTAAGTCGATTTAGCGATGTCCGTCTGTCTGTCTGTCTGTCTGTCTGTCTGTTGAAATCACGATCACGACGCGAAGACGCAAGCGGGGGTGCCTATTTTTACCCAGATTATTGAACATCCTCCCGAGCAGTTTGGTATTTAAAATGAGCAAAATCGGTCAAGCGGTTCAAAAGTTATGAGTGAAAATGTGAAGGTACCTCTAAATTTTCCATACAAATTTGTACAATTTTTCTGTATCTATTTTTTTTTCTGTTAAGTAAGTAAAAATGTTATTAAGTCTTCTTATTGTTCGATTACATTTATTGTCTTACATACTATGATAACTAAGTTAACGTAAAAATGAACAATGTTAAAGTCGCTAACAGAGCAGACCTCTGTAAATAACATTGCTAAAACTAAATAACAAAAGTTCGTTACATAAATTGACAAAACATATTCATATTACAGTTCATGCAAAATTTAGTATATACGTATATCATCTTCATCCCCTTTGGTGGAGGGTATTCAAAGATTCGGCACAGCCGAATTTAGCCCTTTTTTACTTGTTTTCTTTTCTTTTAGGTTTCTCCCAAAGAATAGTTTGGCTTAAAATATATTTAATGTAAGCAATATAGCAGTAAATTCCCTGAGTTCAACTTAACATAGATAATGAAAAATTCGAAAAAAATTACATTTGCATTTGACAAGTTCGAAAAAAAATGTAAGCGTCATTCAAGGTGGTAGTCATAAATACAAAAATTTTAAATATATAAAAAAGAAAATTTAATAAATATGGCTACAAAAAATTCAATTTTTTTTATTTTATTTGTTATGAATATGAAACGTCAAAAATTCGAACATTCAAAACACATTTTTGCTAGTGGAATCAGTTTAAAATGTTTTCCTCAAAACATGTTATTTTGGTCATAATGGAAACATGGTATTGATGGTATTCTTATTGCTAACTTAATATAGCGTCAACAATTTTTTACCTTAAGTTGGCAACATTGTGTGTTTTTTACAACACATCTTTTGACAACTTATTTTTTGAAAAAGTACGAATTTCATTAATATTTGCAATATATTTTAAGCGAAAGCATTTTTGTCATATATTTCTAAAAAATTATGTTAATTAAAACAGATAGATCAAATAATATAAAAAAATTTACATATGAAAGCATTTTTGTTTATACGTACCTTACCATTTTCAATTTAATATAAAAAATTATGCAGAAATCTTTCCGTTTGTGTTTCTTCTTTTAAAATTGTCCTTATAGCAAACATTTTCTTATAAATAATGTAATTCTCCAGAATACATATTTGTAGTTTTATTTATTTATTTTTTTTTTTCAAATGACACTGACATTATTTTTCCTAATATCGCGAATATATCTTTCAACTAATAAAAAGGGGATATGTATAAAATACTACTTGCCGTAAACTAATTTTTACGAGATTTGAGTGCAGATGTAAATGCAACTTAGAGCTAAATTTTACAAACTACCTACCCCAATGGTGTAAGTGAAGAACTGTTTAATTGAACTAGTTCTCATTGTATGAGATTACGTTATTTATGGCCAAAACGTAAACCCACAACAAATGTTTCTGACATGTAAACAAACTAACATAAAAACATATTCCATTGGCTTAAGTGTTTTTCAAATAATTCTTTAAATTTGCAATGAAAATGGACATTAATACCGAGAACTTGGAAGTATTTGATAGATTTATAGATCTAAGTTTTCTTCGATTATGCAAAATGTATCGAGAACTGAAACAAAAAAAGCGTCGTGTAAGAAGATGGCGTGTAAATCCATATAATCAAGGTCATTCCAGATATGACAATCGAAAAGCCTTTCAAACTCTGAGTGACGAGGAATTCTTTCTGAATACAAGAATGACTAGGCCTTCATTTTATGTGCTTTTAAATTTGATCGGTAAACATTTGCTAAGATCTAGACAAACTATTGATGCGGAAGAGAGACTATCAATAACTTTGGCGTAAGGACGTACTAGAATTTATATATTATTATTTATAAGGATATAGAAAAAATTTTCCGTAAAAGTGCATATAATCGGAAAAATTTTAAATATTTAAAAGATTATAAAAACGTTAAGGAAATTCCATTTTTATTTAGGAAATTATCTTGTGGATTTTAGAGAAAATTATCTCAAAATTAACAGAATTTGGCGTATATAAGACAATTTTGTTTACCTTTAAAGTTTGAAAGCTGTTTTTCAATTTTTAATAGTCAGTTACAGATTATTTAATCTGTTTTCATATTAAAGTTTAATAGAAAATCTAACACTAACAAAAAAAGAACGGTATCTTGAAGCTGTGGATTTTGTTCTTAACGAAACAGCATAAAAATGATGTTTTTGCAAAGGAGGGTTTCTGCGAGAAAAAATTCCTTAGAATTGCAAAGTTGTTCTACATCAAAGTCACTATAATTTATTATTTTGAATTTGTTGATTCCAGTTTTTTTTTTTTTATTGAAATATGTAACTTAAAATTTTATAACATTATTTTTAGTTATTTAGCTAGTGGATCGTCCATTCAAACAATTGCATACAATCGTAATCTAGGAAAAACTACTGTACGTAATATCATTTTCGAAACCTGTGAAGTTTTGTGGCGTATATTATCACCAAAATATGTGAAAACCCCAACCGAAGCTGAATATGTAAAAATAGAACAAGATTTTAATCGTATTTGGGATATTCCTAATTGCATTGGTGCTATTGCCAGCAAACAAATAGCCATGAGATGGCTTGCAAATCCAGAAACAAAAAACATTACGAGTATAGTGTTGACAGGGGCTTGTGATACAAATTATATTTTTAACGCTGTCAGTGTTGGAACGTATGAAAAAGATACTCTTAAAGGTAATTTAAACTTATTATCCTGGGCAGGTGTATCTGGCAAAATGCGAAATATGAAATTTATTACAACAATCAAAAGGGAATGTTTTTGAATTTTATTTATCGATAATTTATCTTTTAACTTAGTTTGTAATTGAAAAACTTATTTTAAAATGTATTTTATTTTGCAATGATGGCTGAAACTTAAAAAAGTTCTAACGTTGTTCCGCTTAATTTTTATTAATAAAATTTAAAGAGAGTACTTCGCATTATGCAAGAATTAAAAAATCGATGGTGGAAACATAAATTTAAGTTTAAAGTAAAAAC
Organism: Eustalomyia histrio; assembly: GCA_949748255.1. Taxonomy (NCBI): domain Eukaryota; kingdom Metazoa; phylum Arthropoda; class Insecta; order Diptera; family Anthomyiidae; genus Eustalomyia; species Eustalomyia histrio. The sequence goes on from OX456523.1 coordinate 236,274,344, forward strand.
AACCATTTTTGTGAACAACCTTTTTTGTAGTTGCGTTAAATAATCTGTTTAAAGTGTTTAACTTATGGCCATAATTGTAATTTTTATTAAACTTTTTAATGTTTTCTACAGGCACATATTGTTTTTCTCCTTTCGGTAAAAAGACAAAGTTGGATACAATTCCCATACCACCAAACAAACCATTGTCAGAAACATCACCAGAACCATTTCCCCACTATTTTGTAGCTTACAGCGCATTTCCATTTAAATCGAATATAATGTGGCCTTATAATCAGCCAAATAATGATGCCGTAAAAGTGATCTTTAACTATAGAATATATGCAGCTAATAACATTATTGAAAATTGTATGGGTGTGTTATCAGCACGCTGGAAAATACTTCTCACCTTATTGGAAAGTTTACCAGAAAACTGTGAGATCATAGTTTTGGCATGTGTTGCTCTGCATAATTTTGTCATGATGAGTGATTCTAAACATTACTACTGTCCAAGCAATTATGTTGATAGTTGTACGGAACATGGTGTGGAACAAGAAGGTGAATGGCGTGCTGAAACCAAAGCTGAGGGTTATCGACCATTAGAATTATTAACAGCAAAAGGTCGAAATTATACCATAGATAATCGGGAGTTAAGAAATGAACTGGCACAACATTTCCTAAATGAAGTTAAACCAGAATGATGGTAATTTTATAAAAACAAATGTTAATTAAATATATTTACAAATAAAATATTTTTTTTTTATTTTATACTCAGTGGCTTTTTATTAATATTTTTAATTATTTAAATGTTTTGTCATTTTGGAAAAAAATTATAATAAATTATTTACAAAGAAAGGGATTATGCGAAAAACGAAATTAAGGTTTGGGATATATTGGTAAATTAGGATTGCGGCAAATGGGGTAGGAGTTAGTTAACTTAATTTTCAAAATCTTTATGAATATATTGCTACCAGACCATAATATGGCGTTAAACACTTAAGAAACCGCGAATTTATATTTCAGACAATAATTAGCCTGATTGCGTTTGACGTTGTCGATGTCGAAAAAATACGCCTGCATATAAAACAATATTTTTTGTTTTAAATTTACAAATAAATACAACTCTCCGGACAAATCTATAAGTCCATAACTTTTCCAACTTTCCTCGTAGTTATATGAAATACAACAATGCTCAAGTACCATCTGAAAACAGACAACTGTCAAATTTTGAGCAGGTTCCGTCATTTACTTTGCGTTTAACAGCTGTTCAAAACATGCAACCTTTTTTTTGCAAAAAAAAACGTCAATCAAACCAAGAAAAAGTTTGATAAATACTATGGGGACTCTGTACCATCGATTTCATTGGTAAAAAAGTGGTTTACTGACTTGTGGCCTTACTAGTACGGAAAATGCCGAACGTTCAAGACGCCCAGTTGAGGTCTCTTCACCCAAAACAATTGAAAAACTTCACGATATGGTGTTGGCCGATCGGAGATTAAATGTGCGATAGATTGTGGAGAACATAGGCATCTCACATGGCTCAGTGTCTTCAATTTTGAACGATCACTTGGGTATGAGAAAGCTTGCCGCAAGATGTCTGCCGCGTTTGCTCACAATCGACCACAAACGGAATAGTGTGACAGCTTAGTTTCCATAACAAAAATCCATGAGTATACTACGAATTGCCCCCTCATTCGCCTTATTCTCCAGATTTAGCCCCCAGTGACATTGGAAAGACATTTAGCTCCAACGATGAAATTATTGATCAAACAAATTCCTATTTTATGGACCTCAAATAATCCTATTTTTTGGAAGGGATACAAAAATCGGATAAACGTTGGACTAAGTGTATTGAGCTAAAAGATTATGTTGATTTAATTTTTAATTTTTTTGTGCAAAAAAATGTGTCATTCAAAAAGTCGCGGACTTATTGGCCCACCCTCGATTAAAATTTTCAATTGTAAAATTTTGCAAGAACTGTTTTTATAACGAAATTTATAAAAAAAAATAGACAACGCCAACCGCAATCAGGCTGAATAAATGTCTTAAAAAGATGTTTTTATGATTCGAATTCCATAATTCGATAAGAAGTTTCTATGTCGGGCATTTGTCTTTCAGCGATTGGGCGTTTATCAGATCTATTGATACGAATTAACACTTAAGTTTAGATCTCCCGAAGAGGGGAATTTCCGCAATAGGAATATGATTATTGCCGTATTAAAATATTTCCTACAGGCGATACGATTGCGAAACATTTCATATAGAAATTTTTGCAAGAAAGCTTCTTCAGAAAATGTAAAACGGTTGCTAAGTAGTTTAGATATATAATTTATAAAAATGCTGCCAAGTCTTGGAAATTATTGTCTTTTCTCTTTTATAGGCTTTCATCAATTTGCAAAGATGTTAACATCTTTCCATAAGAATTTTACAGGTTAAAAATTCTACATCTGCAAAAGATGATCCTTTCTCATTTAGTTTCATCTTACACCTTTCGTTATTTTAAGGGTCATCACTAAAAAAATAGCAAACAAAATTGATTTTCTTTGTGCCATCACTAAACTTACATTGCAGAAAATAAACAAAACATATGGCCTTCAATATTTCAATGTACTGCTTTAAAATTCGGGTTTTTTCTTGCAAAGCAACAACTACCTCCAATGATTAATTCTTACTCTAATTCCATTTTTTAATATTTTTTATTTTTAACAAAAATATGCGTCTTTTTCTTTTTGACAGCAAAACAAATAAAAAATGAAAGATGTCGCCAATGTAAATTCATGTTTCACGTTTTCAACATCTTCCATGCGTTTCATAAAGATGTTGTTCAGTGTAAAAAATCTATTAAATGCAAACAAAAATATTTGTCATAAAAATATTTGAAATTTTTGCTTAAGAATAATGAAATGTGGACAGATCAATAAAATGGAAATCTATTATATTGACCATCTATGCTCGCCTTAACATATAAACAAGTAGTAAATTTTTAAAATAGTGAGGGTATGAACGACTGTGATTTGCACACGATACAAAAAAACCCTCTGACTTCAATTTCCAATTTTCTCAACGTTAAGTAGTTATGAGAAGCAAACCGTGCTTTTCTGCATTGTGTTCTAAACACCGTCGTGAATACCCTTAATATTTGAAATTGAAATAAATAATTAAAATGAATTTGTTATAATTACAATTTAATAGCCAACATTGATCTTATTGAAAAATTCAATCTGATTGAAATTGAGTAACAAACTCATTATACTCTTCCGTGTGTGATTCCATTTTTATTTTCATTACCACATCCGTGACTTCCTTCATAGCCTTTGCTTGATTCGTATGACTCATAGAACCAATTGTTGCCAAAATCATTTGTCCAAAGCTATGCAAAGCAACATCTTCTTTTTTTTGGCTTTGCTCTACTTTTTTCGCCTTTTGTTCTCGTACTGCGCAGACTTTCTTAAATGTTTCGACAGCTTCAATAAATAATTTGTCAGGTTCTGTAGAATCTTCTTGATTTCTTTTGCGTTTTCTAGGCAACGTATATTCTGGTTCTGGTGTTGATGCACTCGGCTGTGGTGAATGTTGAGATGGTGCTTGTTGAGATTGTGGTGATGGTATTGGTGAATCAGATTGTAGTGGATCGATTAAAGATTGTTGTAAATCGTCTGTTAATGGTAAAGAATAATCTTCCCTTTTGAGTTTTTTCATCAGCCGTTTACTGAAATATTGAAATTATTTGAAACTTTTATCGATTTATGCTAATCTGTCAAATGCTTACCCTCGTGGTGCTACATGGGGAGCTATAAATTCCATACATTCCATCAGTGGCCATCGATATTTCGATTGCGTAGCGGATACATTGCCAGATTCACGATTATCAAAATCAGTACGTTTTTCACGAACAAAACGGTCACGCAAATTTGTCCATCTTCTCATACAATCTTCCGCTGTTTAAATTTAAATTTGTATTATTATTTAATTAAACTTATTTCTACCGTTCACTTACGACTATATCCCATTGCATGCGATATATAGGTCCAGGCTTCCTTCTTTTTTTCAGCACTTTTGTAATCGGGATTTCTTCTATTGTAAACCTCATCATTACTTTCCACTAATGAAATTAGTTTTAGATCGTCCATAGTTAAAATATCTTGTACCTAAACAAATTTTTGTATAAAAAGGTTTTTTTTTTTTTTTAATTTTCGTTTGTTTACATCAGTTTACTTAAATAAAGCTAGCACGTATGAATAGTTCGCCGACGCGCAACGTTATGTATTTCTGTATCTACATACGCAACGTTTAAGTTTCAACTAATCGTAGCATATGCATACACCGCTGTGTCGTACAGTGGCGTTGCATGTTAAATATGTGGTTAAAATTCTATCGTTTTGAAGGTGTTATTTACTAAACTGTTGAACTATAAGATTGAAAAAATACTGTCTGTTTCTACATTTATATTTAACTATATATTTAATTTCGAAAGTAGACAATAAACGATAATCGCCTTATACAATCTGGGTACCAAATCAAATTATACAAAATTTACATTTTTTATATACATTGATAACCGATACCTACACAGAAAAAAATTTCACAAAATTTTAAGTAATTAAAAATATTTGTTAAAATTCACATTCAATATCTAACAATTTTTTGCTTGTAAATTGTTATTTTTCATATAAAAATTCTTGGAAAATAAAAATTTAAGTTACCAAAAAATAACAAAAAGTTTTTTTGTATTTACAAATTCCATTGTTGGTGCTTTTTTAAAAAATATTTTTTTTATTTACAAAAATATTCTATGAAAGATGTTCAATATTACGAACATAATTTTGTAATTCTATTCTGTGTATGTACACCGAAATTTTTGATTTCAAAAATAGCATTTTGAATTTTACATGTTAATTTTTTTGATATGTACATGAAGATATTTTTTATTTTATTTTTGTTAATTTACAACGAGGTTTTAACCTCCGTATATTTACAAAAACAAAGCAAATAAACAATTTATAGATAGGCTAATTTATTTCAATCCGGCAAAAGATCTCATAATTTTTTTTTTTGGCAAAAATCAATTTTTAATAATACCTATACCGGTACGTATCGGTAAATTATTCGGGTTTCTCGTGAAAGAACTTATATACAATATTAAAAAAAATAATTTGAATAATAATAAAAATCACGTAAAAATTTAGTACAATTGTATTCACGCAAATTTAATATACAAGACTATTATTTTTCTATGTAATTAAAAGGTGACATTTTGGGTTAACTGTGATTGTGTCTTTCTTAGATAATAAAAAAATATTATTTTTACAATTTAAATTACGATTTAAGTTCATTAAAGTTCCAGTGTAATGTTTTTAAGTGAAAAATAATTTACTTTGCTTAAAATTTAATTGGTTTCTCTTGTTAGTCTGCTTTCTTTGGCATAAAGAAGCCCCCTAACTTGGCATCACTGCTTTGCTTACATTAATGCTGTCACACGCTGTATTTACGTTTTTCTTGGTATGTATATACCAACGTTTACGTTCGAACAAATCGTAACGTATCTGAATCAACTATGTATATAATTAAACTAGTCGACAAAATATTTTTAAGCCTTTTAAAAAAAAATATTTTGAATGAATAATTTTTCAGAAACCCCGAATATTGTAAAGCTTCATTTACAATGCTGGAATAATAAACAATTTATCAAATGCGGGAACTATCAAAATGCGGGAACTCTGTTGAAAATTCTATGTCGGCCCAGAATAAGAATTAAAGTCAAAATTGCTAAAAACATTGATTTGATTTATAATTCGGAATTGCCTATGTTCAATTTCTCTTTAACCTATTTTTTTATCAGTGTGTCTTTAAAAACACTTTAAGGCCGGGTTTTTAGGATGTAGATTATCTCTAAACTCAGTTTATCGCAGTTTGTAACTTAAGTACTGATTTTGAAATTTGTTTTAAACTACTTTATTTCAATGAAGAACAAAATTTTATATAAAGTTGTTCCGACAAATTTTTGTTAATAAACATGGAAATGACGGAAAAATTCGTTTTCGGCTTAACTTAACCAAGTTTAACTCACATCCTAAAAACTCGGCCTAAGTTTAAAGAATAGCCACACAAAATAAATTTGAAATCTACGATAATAAATATTACTGATGCGGAAAATCAAACTCTTCTTTTTGATAAAAAAAAGAAATATTTAAGAAATATTTCATTGATAAATGGAGTTTGGATTCCGTTTATGACGGACCGAAAACGGTACGTAAACGGAACGTATTGTTGGACGTATGGGTGTTATATTGCATGCATGTTTAGTGCATGGCAATATACACTTATCAAACACACTACTTATAATTGTAGGTTTCTATGCACAAATCTAATTTATAAATTTAATCAATGATTAGCCATTTTAAATTGAATTTATTAAATAACAATTCAGAGTATAAAAATTAATTAGTGAATTCCATCAGTAACGTTTATTTAAAACACTTGAATATGAGTCGCCCTGTTTTATCGAATTTCGTTGCCTCTCTCATTTGCCTTTCTTTATACTTTTGTAACCGGTACGTGCAATTTAAAAAGAAATAATGTTTTAATTTAATAAAATTAGTGTTTAAATATGATTTAATAAAACTAAAAATGTTTTATATAAAAATATGTAGTGTTTTTATTGTTATTAAAAAGTAAATTACTATTAAAATATTCAGTTTTTGCAAAAAAAGTTTTTTCGTATAACGTTTTCCGATAGCAAGAGAAAAGCAAAAAAATAATATTAATGAAATTATTGTTATATCGTATTTCATATTGTTGTAAAAAAGTAAATTTGTGCAAAAAATTAATTATTTTTGTTGTTTGTCTTGTGTTCCGTTTTGTTATTTATAAACGTTTTATTAATTTAATATAGTCTGAAGATGTAAAAGTTAAATTCCGGGAAAGGATAATTTGCATTACTCCAATAACAATTTAATTAAAAAGAAATAACACTATTTTTGAAAAAATGTAAGTTGAATTGATTTGCTTTTGCATTAAAATGATTTATTTACAAACTATGCAATATTAAACCTATGTCATTTTATTATTCGGATAAGTATTTAGTCGAAATCATTTCACTATTTGTATGAAATTCCTAGCCCTAGTAAGGGCAGTTAGGCATCTACCCAGTATGGAGGAAATGATTTGTAAATTCTCTTTTGTTAACTTTTTTACGTGGAAAAAAAATTAAAAATCATAATTTTCGCACCACAGATGTCTTTATTTTTTGTTTTATTAAATCTAATACACTTTTAAGTTTATTAAATAAATTATTTAAAAAAAAAAAATTGTCCCATTTAAGTCAAGTCGGAAAGAAAATTAACTGCCCACCAAACCCAAATAATCATCCATCAAAGTACCAATGGCAAACTGAAAAAAAAAACAAATAAAAATCAGGATAATAAGGATTTGTTATTTTATATTAGAAACAATTTTATCTGTCAAAACTTTTTTTACAAGAAAAAAACCAATATATTAATTTTTAAATAAAAACATTTATCGGTAGACGAACAAATCGTATAGTGTCTATTTTTATGTAAGAAGTTTACATTTTATACGCAGGGTTCACACAAAACCTCAAAATACGTATTTCCGTGATTTTCAAGTTTTTGATATAAAATGTGTATGCAATTTTAAAGATGAAAACTTGAAAATGAAAATAAGTATTTTAAGTTCGAGTATGAATGTAGTATCAGATTTTTTTTAACAAAATATTTAAATTTTAAGCTAAAATCTCATAATTAAGCAAAAATATAAACTTTTTGCTCATCAAAAATCCAAACTCTTTGAGTGCTGGATAATCTTCAAATCCATGTTTATATATTTTCTTTGAAATTTAAATATTTTTTTAAAATAAATTTCTACGTTCATACCGAACACCAAACGTATTTTCGGTTTTTTTTTTGTTTGTATGGAATTTAAAAGAGGAAAAAATGGGTTCAGTATGAACGTAGTATTAGTTTCAAAAAGAACTCTAAATTTTAGTTTATAATTTTAAAAAATTTAATTTAAAATTTCAAAAATTTTAATTGAAAATCTTACTTTATTTTGTCTTAAGTACTATTTTAATAAAAAAAATCTATAATCTATAATTTTTTATTAAATAGAAAAAGATATTAAAAATAGATTTCATAAAAATTTTACATTAGTTGTAAGGTTTTTAATAAATTGTCTTCTCAATTTTATTCATATATATATATATATATATATATATATATAAATATATGAATTTAAACCCCAAAATATTAATCCCTATTCAAAAATTCTAAAACAAAAATAAATAACTTACAATGCCTGTAGCATCCACACGTGTACCAACAATCTTTAAACGTATTTTATCCTCCCCCGAAATGACAACATCTTCATCTTTAGATTTATAACAGGGAGGATTACCATTGGGACAAAATTGCATATCAGCTGGAATTGACTAGAAAGCAAGCAACAATAAAATTACACAAAAATTCTTTTTATATTTAAGACTACTACACAGCTTACATGATGTGATATAAAACATGATAATGGTCCAATTTCTGCAAACATACCAACTTTGTTGATTTGTTTGACAACCGCATCCAATACCTCACCCTTAAATGGGCGAAATACTATGGCTTTATATTTTACTGGATACACTACAAACCCCTGGCCAGGTTGTATGACACCAGAACCAATTTGATCAATAGTTGTTACAGCTATAACAAAACCATATTTTCCGGTGCAAGTACCTTCAACTTCTGTGTATAATTTTTGTTTGACAGTCTCCAATAGCTGCGGACCAAAGTAACGTGGATGTAAAAGAATTTCGTGTTCCAATGATATCTATAAAACGTTGATTTTATAATGATGCAATTATTATTGTTTCATATTACTTACATGATAAAACATGTTAAAAATTTATTTAAAGTTGAAAAATGTTATTGTTTATAAACAAAAATTGCAATTTTCCCAAACAAAAAAAAAAGAAAATTCCGGTGTCGGCAAAAAGCGCTTAGCTTGAAATGTCAATTTCTTCTAAATAAATACATGATTGTATTGCGTCTAGTGTTGCCAGATGGAAATGTGAAAAGGTGCTAGATCGTCTAAAAAAGTGCTAGATGGAAAATGAAAAGTGCTAGATTTGTTTACATATATTAGGTTTGTGTATTTTTCGTATTATATATCTATAACTACTTTTATACAAAACGACTATCCCTACTTACCTGACTTTTCTTTACTTTTTGTAAACAAATAGAATTAAAACATTTGGGGACGCCTTTTGTACGGAAGCTGTTGTCGTATATGGACTTCGCGGGAACACGAAATAGAACAATTCTATTGATTGTCCTGCTCTGCATTTACTTTTAATGTTTTTAACATAAAATTAAAAATACAAAAATTTTAAATATTTTTGTTTACATTAAAAGAGAAAAGGCAATAATTTCTATGACTTAGCAGCATTTTTATACATTCTCAATTTTTAAGTAGCTATATTTATAACTACTTAGAAAGTCTATATCTACTTAAAAAAAAAAAACAAAACTATTAAAGATTTTATTGATATATTAGCTGTGTTTATGTTGGATTATGTCATTCCCTTTATATGACACAAGTAACGTTATGCGTATGGGAATGACATAAGCCAACGTTGATAGCTTGCCGCATAAACAACGCTATTAAATTATACTTTTTTTTTTTTATAAAGAAACTATTTTTAATAAATAACACTTATGCTTGAACAACGTTGAAAATTATTTTAAACTTATTGCCAAAGTGAGTGGTGCTGTGTTGCCCAAACCACACCAAAACGTTCTCTTGGTTTTATATGGGCAAATTACAAAGGTTTAGCATCTTTTCAAATTGGTTTTTTGCGATTCCAATTGAATTTCTTTGCAAATCCAACTAGTTTTTAGCAGATTTCCCAATTGGATTTGAAAAAAGGTTTAAAAAAAGTGAAAACAGGGAAATTTTCTCAATTTTCCCCTGTTTTCTCAAAGTTTCCGAACCTTTGTATTCTGTATAAAATTTTATTTGGCCGCTGACGGCGTTGCAATCTCTATACTTATTATTCCTCTATACCCAAACTGTGCGTTTCTTGAAAAAAGTTTTTGTCCGATATGAAAAGTTTTTGCACGATTGATTGGTATTTGTGATTCGTTCGAGTGTCATTTCTCTACACACGACGAACAAATCATAATAACCTTAAACTTCATAGAGAAAAAATAAATTGAGAAGCGGATGATGTAATTGCCCTTTTGGACAAAAGATTGACTTTTAAGAAAAAATAGGTGTTCATTAAAAATAGGTTCTCCGCAATACATACACTTTAACGTTTGCGCACAAGCCCACAAAATAACAAAAATTTTAAATTTCTTGTGAACGGAACAGATTGCTTTTATACTGAATTTATACTGTACCAAATCTCGTATCGCCAGCCGGTATTTGGGTTTTGGGGGTGTATAATTACCCTATTCCTATTTTTACTATTTTTTAAAATAGTCCTTTTTTTTGAAAAATAGTATTTTTTCGGAGAATGGTTATTTTTTCGAAAAAATTTTACTTTTATGTTTTTTTGGAAAACGGTCCATTTTTTTTGGAAAAATTTTACTAATTATACTAGTTCAGTATTTAAATTTGGAAATAACTGATGGATTTAAGCATACAAATACTAAAACAATAGTTGCACATTTAGTCCCCTTTACTGTTTCTAATGACTTTAAAATAATAAAAATAAATGATATATTAAGCATAAAGCATATTATGCAAGTTAAAAATTATTTATGTAAAACATTAAACACATATAACACAGTATTAGAAATCCTTAAATCCGTGTACTTTTTTAATATATTCTCTACTTCTCCATTTATTAAGGATCCAATTGTTTTTCGCAATATGGCGTTGTGCAATAATACAAATTATTGCAAAATCATATTAAAATAAAACTATGTTCGTTTCATAAATTCGATTTTCTTTCGGGATGATATAAAAAAAGATGCCTCCATATCTGACGTAAAAATTAGAAAATTGCATTCATATACATATTCATATATGTCATATATGGAGCGATATATGCCATATATTATCATATATGATGACATACATTTCCATATATGACCTTAATATCAAATGTATTATCTCATATATGGAGCGATATATGCCATATATTATCATATATGATGACATACATTTCCATATATGACCTTAACATCAAATGTATTATCCCATATATGCTTCCATATATGTCAGATATGCTCATATATGATTCATATATGCTCATATATGCAACCATATATTTCAATATATGAACATATATGATCATTTTTACCCGGGTTTTTTGAAAATTTATAAAAAAAAGATTTAATTTTAAAAATTATTTTTTGTTCAAAAATGTTATACATATATTTTCTAAATATCCAACTTTTTCAGAAAAACACATATTAAAAACAAAACTAAAACACCATTAAAACTTAAAAAAAAAATTACATGTGCCCCACATTCGCCTCATGTGAAATGTGACGTTAGTATTGGCATATTTCATATTTAATTTTTTTGATAAAGTAAACTTTTTCGGGATATGGAATTCGATAAAAGAGGAAGAACAGTTTAAGACATTGGCATTGTCGCCACGAACTCGAATAAGTATTAATGGTATAATACCAGCCGATCTTTCAAATGATTCAATTGAAATAGAATATTCGTAGCGACGTGTGTGATATAGAATCAGACGCAGAATTCGATAAAAGAAGAAGATAAACTCTTCTTCGACATTGGCATTGTCGCCACAAACTCGAATAAGTATTAATGGCAATTAAAGAAATGTTTCATAAGTTTGAGACGAAAAACGTTATTAGATTGAGAGAAAATACGTAATTCATAAGGTAAGCTATTCCAGCAGCGAGCAACTCTCACAACAAAAGACCTCTCAAACAATGAGCATCTAATTCTAGGTATTATAATTTGTTTGTTTCTACTAGAGCGTGAAAAGGAGAATTCTCCTCGCAACGAGACTGGTATACCACTTTTAATTGTTCTATGAAATAAAATAATACTGCGAAACTTAACAAATTTATCAAAAAAACATCCTACATTTTTTCTTACAAAATTAGATATATAAAACATATCGAGTTACCGTATTAACAATTCGCTCTAGCATCTTGTAGCAATAGTGCCTGATACCACCTCCAGACCATACAAAATTTGTGGCATTAGAAGTGCATGAGCTAATCTACACTTCACTCTAAAAGGCAAGAAAATATTTGAGGAATATACTCTTCTCAGGATATAAGAAATTTTCCGATGGACAGATTCAAAATGAGAAGAGGAAGAAGAGTTTAAGACATTGGCATTGTCGCCACGAACTCGAGTAAGTATTAATGGTATAATACCAGCCGATCTTTCAAATGAAAAAGAATATTCGTAGCGACGTGTGTGAAATGTAATCAGACACAGAATTCGATAAAAGAGGAAGAGGAGTTTAAAACATTGGCATTGTCGCCACCAACTCGAATAAGTAAAAATGGTATAATACCAGCCGATCTTTTAAATGATTCAAATGAAATAGAATATTCGTAGCGACGAGTGTGATATGGAATCAGACACAGAATTCGATAATAGAGAAAGAGGAGTTTAAGACATTGGCATTGTCGCCACGAACTCGATGAAATAGAATATAGTGGTGAACCCTCAGAAGATTCAAATGCTCTGACTCCTAAAAATAAAAATTATGTTTCCCAAGAGGTCTATGATAAGGAAATAAAAAAATTGGATGAAATAAAATCAAAACTAGAATAAACTGAAAAAATCTCGTCTGCAGCCGATTTAAGGTATGATTCAAGTATACGGAATATTCATGTGACAAAAACCCAAAAGCAAAAAAAGATTCAAATGCTCGGAATACTAATAAGAAAATTCATGTCTCCCAAGAGGTTTACGAAAAAAGCTAAAAAAAATTGGAAGAATTGAAATTAAGAAATACAAAGTTGTGAAGAAATTTTGGAATGTTTAAAACATGATTATGCTGTAGAATTATACTAAAGATGCTACGGCAGCACTCTAATTTTTATGGAAAATGATGAAGATTCATCATCGCAACAAAGCAATAATTACTTTAGTAATCAAAATCCTGCCGTTAATCAAGTGCAAACAACTCATACCGGCAAAAAGGGTTTAGCCGTTATAGAGAGAAGCCCAAGTGGCGAAATAACAATTGAAAAATCTGCCACATCAGATAGTTTTCCAAAGCTTTATAAAATAGAACCAGAAACAAAGAGAGTTGGTGTTATAGGATCAGACACAGAAGAGGAAAATGAATTGAAGAGACGGGCATTATCACCACATTCTCGCATGGGTATAATTGGTATAAGACTAGCCGATTTAATCGGCTAGTTCAATATTACAAGCAGAGGTCTCCTCGAGAGCTATAATCTGCCGCACAAATTTCTTGGTAATCCCAATATTTTTCGGGAATTTCAGTAAGAACAGGTAGCACTGTCATACACTCATAATATTATTTTGTTAAAAACAATCTAAATACATATTAAATTAATCGAAAATACAATCTAAAAAAGGACTACTGATTATTCATTATATTCAGCCCATTTTGTTGTTTACATACATGCATCCGGCATAAGATCTTTTCAGAAACCAAAGTTTTAGACAAGCTCTAAAGCCTTCAGAAAAAGACAGAGCCATAACAAAAAACCTATTAAAAAGTTTACTTTGGTTAAGTTGTTTTCTTAACAGGTATAATTATTTTTGTTACCTTGTAAATATTTTTTAGCACATTATTTTATAATAAAAAAAAATTTATTGCAAAAAGTGGTGTTTTAAACAAAAAAGGAGGGAAAAAACAAAATAGTTTTAAGTTTAAATTTATTTTCGAAGATGTAACCTAATTTTTATAGTAAAAACTACATTGCCAAAAGGTAAAATCTTGAGGTATGAATTGACTATCGGCAATTACAATTTTCGTTAGTATAATACCAAAATGGGCTACCTAACCCTGCCTTTACACATGCAAGTGATGTATACGTATTATCAACGAAAAATTCTTCGAAATAGCCGAATATCTTGCCATTTGCTTTTGTGTTTACACCAGTGGTCGGCAGAAAGAGAGAATATCAATGTATTGGTGTTTTCACCGTAAGAAATTATTTTATCTTTCTAGATAAATGCATGGATGAATAAATTAATAAATGAATTAAACGATCAGTTTAAATGAATTAAAATAGTTCATGTTTTTGTTTTCTCTATTATAAAAAATAAAAATAATTCATAATAATGATAGTAATAATTTTTTGATTGCATACAAGGCACTCTACCTCATTTAATAATATATGTATATACAAGAAAATAAAACAAAAAATTCTTCCCTCTTAACATTCCACATTTTTAATTTAAAATGTAAACGAAAAACAAAATAAATACCTACAATAAAAAAAATACCTATAATAAAAAAAATACCTATAATAAAAAAAAAAAACATTTTTAGAGTGTACTTTATTTATTCAACAAAGCGGCATATACTTGCTCTGTTGAAAGTTAGCGTACTACTGAAAGAAATAATTGTATTTTTTGTGCTCTTAGCTGTGAGATTTGTTGACATTCGTGTGGTGTACGTGTAAATTGCCGATTGTGTTCGGTCCCTGAGTGCTATGAGTGCCGATCACTGGTTTACACATACAAGTTTTAAATAGAGTTACCGAGTTAATCATATAGGCACATTTTTGGGAAAACGTGAAACATTTATTATTATTAGTATTATTTTAATAATAATTATGCTCCTAATTAGCAAACTTGCGTTTTTTATGGGCATTTCAAGAAATAAATCATTCTAAAGCTTAAACCAGGTAGTGAAACAGTCAGGCAACAGTGGCACACTTTGTGAATTTTGCAAGAACTATTCATAATATATTTTTTAAAATTTGTTATTAAATTCTTTTGAAGGTACCTCTTGTTTATTTAGGTATATTTTTTATTCTGGACAGTATCATATAAAGAAAATTAAAACAAACTTTATTGACTATCTACTCTGCTTTTTTGAGGGTTTTCTTTGACTGAATACGTCTTACATTTTCTTTTTAAAAACCGCCAGATTCCTCTGAAAAAAACCCAAGATTATAAGGCACGACCGGCAGGGTCGGATATTTGGAAACATTAATATACGAGTAATCTAAAGGTTTACAAGTTTGTATAAAATTTGAAAAATATTTCAAATATATTTCATAGAAATTTTAAATCCTTTTTTTTCAATTTGATTTATAAAATCCAATTTCGCAAGTTTTCTACATTTTTCTTATGCAATTGGAAAGAATTTTATGTGTACTTACAAGGTCCAATTGATTCAGCAAACGATCATCAAATTCGTTACAGCGTCGCAGTTTGAGCTTTACAGAAGCTCCAATCGGACATCGAATTTGGCCGAACAATCATCTTTTCCAACGAGGCGCATTTTTATTTCAGCGGCTATATCATCAAACGAAACTGCGGTATCTGGGGATTGGAAGACACGCACGTCATTGTCGAGAAGCCAATGCATCCACAGTGAGTGATAGTGTTGGAAACCCCATTTCAGCAAGCGGTCAGCGCTACAGAGCCATTATATGAACTATGAAAATCTTTGGTTTCAGCAGGTTGGCACAGCTTCTGACTTAGCTCATCAATTATTCGATCTTTAGCGCACTAAGTTCGGTAATCGTGTTATCAGCCGTCTTGTTGGCCGCCTCGGAGCTGCGATTTGACCCCGTTTAGACTTTTTCTTGTGAGGTGCCATTAAAGACCGATGTCATCCGAATAACCCAAAAATTAACCACACTCTTAAGGCTAATATCTTCCGAGCTATTTTTGAGATTGAACCAGAAACCGTCAACAATTTCTTGGAAAATTGGACTGACAGGATGAGCTACTACGAAGCCAGCTGCGACAGCCACAAAAATGAAGTCGTGTTAAATAAATAATGGGAATATTTGTTATTTGTAATAACAGCAAAAAATTGTATAATTCTTGGTCCAAATTATGTCTAGACTATTTCTGTAAAGTTTTAACCCATTTGAAGCTTCGGTGTATAAATACCGTACTACTACCCGAAAAAGACCGTGACATTTTCATGTAAATATATGGAAAACGCATTACTTCTTAATTCTATGGTGTTTTTCGGAACTTTTTTGTTCCACGACCAGCAAAAATTTCTATTGTTCTTGGTCGAATTTTGGTGTACACTATTTTTGCAAAGTTTTAACCCATTTGAAGCCGAAAAAGACCGTGACATTTTTAAACGAAAATTAAACTTATTATAGTTTTTTGTTGTATTAGAAAAAATACAAGTCATACAAAATCAATTTTTAAAAAGGTACTTTAAAAAGTACTTTTGTATTTTTTTTAACAAAAAGCTCTCGAAAAAATTATAATTTTTTACAAAAAGTACTTTTCTGAAAAAAATACTTTTTTTTACAAGAAGTACTTTTTTGCAAAAAGTACTTATATTTACATGCACTTTTTTTAAGAATTTTTTTTTTGTTGAAAAAAGAATTCTTTTTGAAAAAGGAACTTTTTTGAAAAAAAAAAATTTAAAACGGCACTATTTTTGAAAAAGTACTTTAATTTACTTTTTTTTAAATCTTGTATTTTTTAAAAATGTACGCACTGATTAGTAAGATGGGGTTGGAGGCAGGGTAGCCCGGGTAGAATGAAACCCGGGTAATATGGGGCTCTTAAATTTAATTAATTTTATTTTATTTAATTTTTAAAAAGATACTTGTATTTGGACCATTAATTCCTTTTCCTCTTAGGAAATACAAAATCGAGTAAGTCCGTTTCTACATTAAGTAATCGATATAGTCAAATTATATAATATTCCTTTTTGAGCCAAAGAACCTTTATTTATAAAAAATTTAATTATAAATCTTTATTTATCCCAATATTTCGTCACCACATTGGGTGACTTCTTCAAAAAAAAAAAGACAATTTCCCCTGAAGAAGTCACCCAATGTGGTGACGAAATATTGGAATAAATAAAGATTTATAATTAAATTTTTTATAAATAAAGGATCTTTGGGTTAAAAAAGGAATATTATATGAATAGAGAAGATCGAAGAAAACTAAAATAATTATAGTCAAATTAATTAAAATTAACTGCAATTGTAGTTAAAAAAAGTGTACACTGAACATTTAAAAATAACTAATATTGTAGTTATTTTAAACGTTCGTAAAGCTATTATTACTTCAAAACCAGTTCATTTTAAATGAAATACATTTTTTTTACTGCAATTAAAGTTAAATTTAACGACAAAATTCTCTTAGTGTAAAAGATAGTTTTTAATCGCAACAAAAGCTGCGACAAAAACTTCGATAAAACAAGATAAAAAAAATAAATAAATAAATAACTTCGATATATGTATGTACTCATTTTTTTAAATTTGTACACTCAAAAAATTAATTAAGTCGAAACCTTTTCTCATTTTCATCATTGAGAGCGAGCCACAGATTTTTAAATGCTATGACGTATTTAAACATTTGTTTAAAAACAAGTTTTTATTTAAGAAGACACTTAACTATCTCACAATACTACTAAATATATTCTGAGATCAATATTGATAACTTGATTTAGTAAGATTTTTTTTTTGTTTTGAATTCAACTTTAAGGCTTGGGTTACAGATTGAGAATAATTTAGTCAAACTAAAGCAGCGGCTGTGAATAGAGGTTTTTTTTATACCACACAAAAAAAAAATAAATAAAAATAAGGGAACAAAAATATTTAAAATAAAGATAAAAACATTTTTAAAGAAGGTATAAATTAAAAACATATTTTAAGTGTTTTTTTTTTTTTTGCAAAAAAAAGGAACATTTCTACAAAAGAAATTAAGTCAAGGTTAAACAAAAATATGGAAATTTTACGTAAACATATTCTTACTTCAACCTAATTTTATTAAAAACGAGGGGCTTTTTTTAAATAATGTGCTAAATAATTACTACTTGGAATTGATTTGTATGTGTAATAAATAATAAATTTGTTGTTTTAATACATACGTTTTACAAGATGTGTTAAAAAATTTATATGAATTTTGGATTTATTTTTCATACAAATTTGTTCAACGTTTCGTTTGTGTGTATAAATTCAGTGTGTTTTTTGTTGTGCTTTGGGAAAACCATGTTACCCTTAAAGGTCAATGTTCGTAGAATTTTGATGCGTGAGAATATTATTAGCCATGTATATAATTCTAATTTGTTTGGCCACATCTTTCTCGCTAATTTGAATACAATTTTTATACAAGTATATGCAAGTTTAGAACCAGTTTTGTGCAATTTTTTTTTTTTTTTGTTTTTTTCTGTGAATTACACCAGTTTTAAATGTTCAAGGTTATTGCCAAAAATAATTTGTTAACACTTTATTGCTTAAGGGCACAAATAAATGTATGTTTAAAAGATGGATTTATACGTCGACTACCCCTATCTACTACAGTGTGCCCCAAAAATATTAACTCTGTGTTGGTTTGCTATATCTTCAAAATAAAATGACATAATTTATTTTACGGTTATTTGGAATTTAAGTTTTTTTTTAAGATACATAACACGTCGGGTGAAAAATCCGTAGGATAACCAATAAAAATTGGACTTTATTCATCAACACAGTCTTCTTCAAGAGCGATACAATCACTCCAACATCTTTCTAACATTTCGATACGTTTTTTTACTGTTTCAGCAATTACTGTTTCAGCAATCACCTCTTCATTCGAACCAAATCTCTTTCCAGTGAGTGTTTTTTTAGCGTTTTTTTTTAAACAGGTAAAAATCGTTGGAAGCCAAATCTGGCAATTGAAAGTGTAATTCGTGCAATTCCGCCATCAATTGGAATCTTTGACATGTTGTTATTTTTGGTGCACTGTGAGCAAACGCAGCACCTTTTTGGATAACAGCTTTCTCATGGACAATTTTTTTTTTCATTATTTATTTATTGAATCTTCACCTAATTTTGTGAACTAACAATAAGTATGCAAATCTTAGAACTAAATCTTAATATTAAGTCCAGCCAGTGCCTGACGAATTTTCATTTGTTCCTAAATTTATATTCATAGATATGTATGGCATCTGGAAATTTTTCCTTTATATGTTTGATAGGTCTGCAGTGTCCCTCCATCTTAGTCGCCTATGCTAGAACATTGGGATGAGTTTCCAGTTTCTTCAAGTAGTTGTTGCTATATCTAGTGATTTCGTTACTTACTAAGGGTACATTGAGATCTTTATGAATGTTGTCATTCCTAACATACCAGGCGCGTTTGTAATAATTCTTAAGAGCTTGTTTTGCCTTCTCTGAATTTTTATAATATTAGATGATGAGGAAGTACCCCAGAGCTGAATTCTATAGCACCATATGGGTTTTATAATTGAGTAGTATAGTAATAGTTTACAAGGCAAGTTTATAGTTTCTACCGATTAACCAAAAGAGTTGAATAGTCTTTAACTTTATTTGGGTAAGTTTCGCTTCTATATGACTTTTCCATGTGAGACGACGGTCAATATGGATACCAAGATACTTTACACATGTATCTTGGGGTATGTTCCGACCATAAATCCGGATCGGCGGGCAAGTTTCTCTTCTCAAAGTAAAAGTCATATGAATACATTTCTTCTCGTTAACCTTAATTCCGAGAGGGAAAATTTTCTGTTTTTAATATAGCTTTCTATCAGCTTGTGGGTATTTGGGGGTAACATAAGCTTAACCTTATATATTAGTTCATAAAGAGCAGAGCAGTATTTTTTATCCTCGAAGGCCTTTCTAATAACGGTTACTAATCTATGAACTTGCTCAATGGTACTGTGTTTCCGCCTGAAACCAAATTGGTGAGCTGGGATTAAGTTACCTTGATCTATCAGTACTGTCAGCTTTTCAATTAGTAACTTTTCAAACAACTTGGACGATTCAACCCTTGTGTGATCTTTACCTGGCTTGGGTATCATTTTAACGAGTGAAACTTTCCATTCTGGGGGATAATATTCTAGGCGCATTATAGCATTAAAAATTAATAGCATTATTCTTAATGCTGCACGGGGTAGCTCTATAAGCATCCTGTTACTGATATTATTAATGAAAATTAAAGCCGCCTATACGTTCCTTCGATATCTTTAAGGTATCAGTTATCTCCTGCAATTTCACTTTACGGTCTGCCAAAAAGATTTTGTTAACTTTTTTAATGTTTTTCGGTACCAGCAATCTTTTTGGCCAGCAAACCACTTTCCTACCATTTATATCGTTGGAGCAGAGTCCTAATTACACTTATAAAGCCAAGCTTTGACTTGAACGGTATAATTGCTTTGAATCCATTGTTTTTAAAATTGTAAAAGGAGCGTCATTAAAACAACTGTAGCTTATTCACTTATGATCGAATTGTTATTAAATTTTGACAGGTATCATTTGTTGGATGGTAGTTTCAAAAAAATCATATAGATTTTTCATTAGTGGCGCCACTTACGAATTTTTCAGCTGATGTGATATAATAGTTCAAGTTGGCACCACCATTTTCAATGATAAAATGGGCTCGTTTTAACGCATCTTTCATCGTTTTGGAGATAACTTTGGACGATAAACTCTTGCACCCTTGTTGGATATTCTGTTTGAGAGCTTGTAGAATCTATGGCTTGTTCACATTGATCCGTACACTAAAAAAAAACTCATAAGAAATAAGTCTGAAGTTGAAAATCGCCAAAGCGAGACATTAGACGACTCGCATCCATTGTGTATGCAATTGCATCGACCTGTTTCAAACGCATGTCCTTCAGTCTCAATTCACCAATTTGCGGGAATAACAAAATAACTGTGTTACCCACAGCATAAAAAATAAGGCCCGATGACACCGCAAGGTACCGTGCGATGATAACCGACTTTTTTTTGTCCAAAGTGGAAGTGCTAAAACCAGACCTAGTGTTGGCACGGACAAAAATTTTTTGTAACCAAAATTTTTTAAAAAAAGTTACCAAATGATAAAAAGATAACCAAAATTTAAACTTTTTTTTTGTTTAAATATACATATTAATTATTTAAATTAACAATTAACATTGGAAACATTTATGCAAAATTTACGAAAATATTAAATTACCTGCTTTCATTGTCACTTTCAGACGATAAATCTTCGGCTTCATTATTTGCATTGACTGAAGTCTTTTTCCTTACGGAAACGGTTACAGCAAACGGAGTCAAAACGTTAGTGTTTACGACAGTCCTTTTATACGGTCCTTTAATGTTCCGTTTACGTACAAGCTTTAACGGATACGTGACGTAACCGTGTCGCACAATCCGGATTCGGAGAGTCCGTGAAAATGTTTCGTGGCAAGTTAAAAAATATTCTTGAATTCACATACATTCAGTTTTGTAAAATAAAAATACTCGCCTATCCATTTTGCATTTATTTAATATGTTTTTGCTTTTTTTTTACCACCAACACTTAAGTTTCACATATTTTGTACAGTTTTATCACATCAACGGAAAACTTCATTTAAGGAATATATTATTTTAATGCAGTTTTTATTCAGAATTTCTAACGTTTCTGACAAGTACGCAAAAATATCTGAATTTCTTTCCCGTATTTTTCCCCCAGGAAAAAGTGAGACAGGTTCCTTTTTCTATCACATATTCAAATTTTAACATAATCGGAGTGTTATTTTTCTTATGAATAATCTTCTATATAAATAAAAATGAAATGATGTTCGTTGGTAAGCGCATAACTCGGGAACGGATGGACCGATTTGGCTAATTTTTTTTTAAATGTTAGATAATTTTCAAAAAACTTAATTTCCTAAAATTTAAGAACTTTTAAGTAGTTTTTCCCAAATTATTCGGTTTTCCGGAAACTTTCAAAGTTTTCCTTTCAATAAAAACCTTGCTCTGGCTAATACGAACATTTTAGTAAAAAAAATATCCAAATCGGTCCAGCCGTTCGCAGTTGATGCGAATTCACACAAATTTCGAATGGCTGAGTGCGAATCGGCATAACTCAAAAACCAACCATTGAGCTGTCAATCCCTTAACGATAAAACTGAACACATCTAATCAATCAATCAATATAATCACATTGAAATGCCACCGATAAGACGTAGCAGCTTAGGTCGCAGAACTCGCAATGCCACAAATCAATCGAATTTTCGATCTAACCAAACGGCAGAGCAACGCGAAGAGCGCAATGAAATCGAACGTAATCGAGCATCACAAACACGTTCACTACGAACACAAGAAGAAAGAGCAAATGCAAACGAAGTTGAAATGCGTCGAATGAGACATTATCGGGCAGTACAAACGCATCGCGTGACAGTGAATGCAAATAATCGAGCAAGAAGACAGTCAAATGTTCCACTGATTACTCATCGAGCTGCATTCCACTACAGTAGGACAATTGATTACAGTGAAGATCAATCGGTAGCTATTGGATCGATGAGCGTTGTCTGTCCACATTGTAAGGCATTGAAGTACAAAAATGAAACCCCTGGATTGTGTTGTGCAAGTTGCAAAGTCAAATTGGTCCCATTAGTCCCTCCACCAGAGCCATTACGCCTGTTCTTATCTTGATAAATTCATCATAGGATCAGTCATTGAGTCTTTCCGGTACTAATCTTTAAAATCAATGCTTCCCTTACTGAAATTATTCCTTGAATTATTATTGCAATAAAGTGTTCTTACCTTAAAATTAATAAAAAACGTTGTTTTCCTTATTAACAATTTATTCCTAGGCAGAACAACGTTTGCCGGGTCAGCTAGTTTTAAATATTTGTTAATTTTCTAGTTCTGTTTGTTCACATTTTAAAATAAAAAATCTTAATTTTATTTGCTTTATTTTCCCAAATTTTAAATGAAAAATCTAAAATATTATTTTTTTTTCTTGAATTTAAAATAAAAATCTCATTTAGTGATTAAAAGCAAACAATTGTTTATTTCGGCAAAATAAGAGCAAAATAAAATAAACAGTCCATAATAATAATAATACAAAAGGTCAATAATGATAACATTATCAAATATACTCGTATATAAATATGTTATATATTTTGAATAACTATTAGAATTGGCCTAAATTCAAAATACTAAAATGCTAATGGGACAAAACGACCGAGATTTGAATGAAATATTTCCCAAAAAGAACATAAAGGATTAAAAAAATATTTTCGTATTTTAGCACTACACTCAGAAAAAAAAGTTAGTAGAAAAATTTGTAAACGGTTTTCAATCCCACTCTACTATTTTTGTACTGATTTTTAGTAAAAAATTATTATTTAGCAAATCTTTTTGCTATTTACATTTTACAAATTACAGAATTTTTACAGAATATTTACAAATTTTTGTTTCTAATTTCAGAAATCATTTTACAAATTTTTGAAAACCCATTTGCTAAAATTAGCAAAAAATTTTACTATTTTTAAAAAAGTGGATGTTGAAGGAAATGTTATTTCTAATAAAAACTTACACCTACAAACTTTAATTTCCTTAAAATGTTACATATATTTAAAAAGGGATCGGAAGTGAAGATACCGACTCATGTCTAAAAAGAGGACATCCACTTAAAATAGCACTAAAAAGGTTTTTTAGTTCTAAAAATCCGCCCTAAAAACAATTAAAATTTAACCTTAAAAGTAAAAAAAAAAATTGACCAAAATATTTTTCAAAACAGAAAAATATAATGAAAAATAAATTCAAAGATTTTTACAAATATTAATAATATTTAGTAATTTTTTTTGCTGATTTTAGCAAACAAAAAGTCTACTAAAATTTAGTAGCGGCTACTAATTTTTCTACTAATTTCATTGTACTACACGTCAGCAGACATGTGTTGCTAAGATTAGCAACAAATACCGCTGGGCTCAAATTAGCAGAATTTCCCGTCATAACAGCAAAATTTTCAGTTGCCATTACAGACTTTTTTTGGTGAGTGTAAGAAGTAAGATCTAACCCTTAATACCGTTACCGATTTAAACCCCTTTCAAGGGCTGCAACCAAACTATTCAGTTGACAAGAAATTTGGTTGCCAAAATAAATCTGTTTTCTCTGTGTACCATATACTAACGATATAATCCATTAGCCACGTACACTATCAGACAAAATAAAGCGTAACAATGTAAAAAAGTAAAAATTGTAAATGCCACGCCCAATAATAAGAAAAGGGGTTTGCCAAAACAAATATTAAATTTTTGTTATCTGTGGATCCCTGTACCTAATAAATGGTGCCTGTTTAGTTTTTCATCAAAAGAATTTAATCACATTTGAAAAGTTTAAGTTTTGCTAAAAATAACGCATTTTTACGGTTATATTTTTATTTACTCGTATTTTCCGAGAGTGTATATGCTACATACTTGTGGTTACCAAAAGTAAAATTTCATAAAAAAAATTTAAGATATAGTCACAGTATAAAAAATTTATTATGAAAATCAAAAACTAGTAAGTTCTAAATTAGTTAAAAATTTTAGATGCTTAGGGCCGGTATTATACTGAACACTTAAAGAAAATCTAACACTTTAGTGAAATTTAAGATTTTAAAGTGTTGTTGAACATCACAAACCATTCACATACTGATCTTCCAGACTAGCGGTTCCCAATAACTTTTGCTTGACTTACCTCTTGAGGCATTTTTACTAGCTGGCGCACCCCCAAATTTTTAAATTTTTAAATACGAAGGTTTTCAGAAAAAAAAGTATCTATAAAAAGATGAAAAACGTTTTCATTAGCATTTACAGAATTTAAGAGATTAACGGATACAATTTTTGGAAGAATCTTTCAATTAAACTAACCCAAGAAGAACTTTTAAAGGTCTTTTCTATAAAAAAGCTTTTAAAAATCTGTGTTTTTATTCTTAAATATACTTCGATGATTTCGAAGCTGATTTTCGAATATGAACGTTTTTTATAGGAAAAATAAAAAAAATAATGATAAAACAAAAATAATGATTAAAAATTTGGAATATACCAACTTTGTATCAGAGTTTCTATTTAATAAGAAGAAAAAATTCAATTCAGTTACAAATAAAGGAACTTACATTTATTTTTCAAAGAAATATTTATGTTAACTTTTTTATATATTACCGATTTACTGATTTTTACAGTTTCATTTATTTTTTTTTTCATTTGTTTCAAATTTAATAAAAATTCACACACGTAAAGCCTTTCACAAAGCAAGCCACTCGCATATTTTGCAGATTAAAATGCAAACAAAAAACCGAAACAATTTCAAATAAATAAATAAATAATCACTCATTTTTACGGAATTGGTAGAAAAATATTTTAACATTTATTTCTAACTGAATAATCATTTATTTTTTCTGATATGTCAGTTGTTTAAATATAAATAACCAAACCCATTTGATTTAAATGGAAAGCAAGTAGATGGGGATTTAAAAGAATTATTAGTTTTTTTAAATGGTATTTTCTGTAATTTTCACTTATAATATATTTTAAGTGTAGTTGTTATTTCCTTCAAAAATTTTGAAAATCATTATTTTTTTTTTGATTTTTTTAAAAATAATTATGGCGACAGACATTAAAGAATCATTTATTATCTTTTTATTTTTTAAGAGGTTTTTCGGGCTCTTTTCGGACCACTTTGGATGCGGATACAGATCCTAAGAGGGTCGCGACCAACTATTTTGGAACCGTTGTTCCAGACGATAATCATTCTCAAAAAATTTTGCGAAATTATGTTCCAGACGCTAATTTGACGATAAAAACAAGTTCTTAAAATGTCGCAAAATTATTTTTTAGAAATATTATTTTCTTTTTTGAGTGCAGCTGTGTAATAAACCAACAATAAAACACACAAAAGATTTGTTTCAGTATTAAAAGTAATCGTTTATTTACATCATTTGTGGCATTTTCCCACCATATTGTCTAATAGAGTTTCTAATCCACAAATATTCCCTTCGAATATCTGTATAAACACCTGGATATTTGCCATTTGCACAACCAATTCCAAATGATACTACACCATATTGTACACGGTTAAAAGTCAATGGACCACCTGAATCTCCTTGACATGAATCTTTTTTTGGCGCAGCAGCACAAATCATATTCATTGTTATAGGACCCACGTTCTTATAAAAAGCTCGACACCTACCACGTGGTACTTTTTGAACTATTACCCCTCTAAGTCTGTAGGTAATTTCTTCGCTGTCTTCCTTTTGACTACCCCAGCCACTAACTAAATATTTTAGAGGTAATTTTGTTCCGGGTTTCACAAGAAACACAGGTCTTACTCTAGCTGTCCATTTAAAGGGTTTCCTTACACGTATCAAAGCGATATCATGATTCGAGGTATTTGGATTATACTTCGAATTGATGACAACATTACTGGCAAATCTAATTTGACCATAAGATTCAATGTAACGGGAACCAGCACGTACACTAAAATTACCGCCATCATAAACACAATGTGCAGCTGTAAGCACCCAATCCGCACTTATTATAGATCCTCCGCAAATAAAATAGTTATCATTATACAAGGCAATTTGATAAGGTACCCGTAACATATTAATTGGTTTGCCGCCGACAATTCGATCAATATTAAAATTTCGTGAATTTGTAGAGTTGTTGCCACTTTTGAAAGCCACCGTTGAATTGTATTCATTTCCAAAATTTATGCCAAAACAAAAACTAAATATGATTAAAAATTGATCTAACCACATCGTAGCTAATAAAGATTGTAATAAAGAATGCAAGTGAATAAAAAATGTGGCGATCATTTTATTAGGAACTTTTTAATTATATTTAACATCTTTAACATGTAATAAAATTGTTTAAAAATAATTTTAGTAGTTGTTTATTTAGGTTGTTGTAAAATATTCAGAATAATTATTTCGAAACTAACTTAGGTTGTTGTTACTTTCATGTGATACATTTATTAGTTGTTTACCAATAATTTTAAAACAACTTAGGCTTTCTTCAGCTTAGGCTTTTGAAGTATTTATTTATTTATTTATTTATTTATTTATTTATTTATTTATTTATTTATTTTTTTGTGTATGTTAACAAAAACGTTTCATTTTATTAAGGCCTGCTTAATTATGTTAAAATAACCAAAGGTTTGTTCTTAACAACAGTTATTGTGAAAAAATGGATAAAAAGGAACTTCGCGTGTTGATAAAATATTGCTTTTTAAAGAGAAAAAATACAGTTGAAGCAAAAACTTGGCTTGATGACAAGTTTCCGGACACTGCCCCAGGAAAATCAAGGATTGGTATGCTAAGTTTAGACGAGGTGTGAAATGAGCATCGAAGACGGTTAACGCAGTGGACGCCCAAAAGAGGTTGTTACGGAAGAAAACATCAAAAAAATCCACAAAATGATTTTGACAGTACTTCGCAGGTACTCTAAAGATATCAACTGAACGTGTACATTATATCATTCACGAATATTTGGGTATGAGAAAGCTTTGTGCAAAGTGGGTGCCGCGCGAGCTCACTTTTGACCAAAAACAAATCTGAAAACGACGGCCAAAATCCATGAATTGGGCTTCGAATTGCTTCCGTATTTTCCAGATCTGGCCCCCAGCGACTATTTCCTGTTCTCAGATCTCTAAAGAATGCTCGCTGGGAAGAAATTTTCGTCGAATGAAGAAGTGATTGCCGAAACTGAGGCCTATTTTGAAGCAAAGGACAAGTCGTACTACAAAAATGGTATCGAAAAGTTGGAGGGTCGCTATAATCAGTGTATTATCCTTGAATGGAACTATGTTGAATAAAAAAAATGAATTTTGCCAAAAAAATGTGTTTTAGTATGGTAGGCCAGGGACTTTTCAATTGACTTGTTATTTTTGATGTTGGTATTGAACTCTCTCAATCTATTTAGAGTATTCTCAGATAATGTTATAGATTAGAGGTCCCACAACGTTCCTACCCTAGTTCTTTCTCTTCGTAATGGCCATCTCGTTCAAGCTTTCAACCTATCTACTCTTTCATAGCCTTTTGAAGATTGGGGGCTTGCTCCCCAAAGTATCACATGAAAGGCAGTTTGATGACAAAAAAATATTAAAAAGTTTCAAAACAAATTTCCATCAACTTTGAAACTCTGTTTCACCTCCAAAATATGTGATTGCACTGACTTGTTAAGAAATGTTTATCAACAGAGTTCCCTTGTAAGCACTGAGTGCAATACCGTCTTCTAAGATTTATAACGGAATATTTTTCAAATATTAACAATAAAAATGTTGTGATTATGTCATTAATGTTGACTTTTTCTCCTTTCTTTTTTAGTTTCCTCCAAGATGTCCCTTCAATATTTATTGCCGGTAACGATATTGGCGGTTCTAGTCTATGTCAATGCGTTACCTCAACAACAAACACAACAAAATCCAGATCCATCACTTATATCTCTGGTAGACAGTGTTTTTGGACAAAATCCTAGTCAACAGCAACAACAATCTGGTAGTGGTTTTGGAGTTGTTGTTACTCCCGTGCCCATAGATCAAACTATGCCAACAGACACCTTCACTTCCATCACTGGTAGGGCACAATGTAATTGTGTGCCATATCATCAATGTGATCCATCCACAAATACTGCCACTCCTGCCGAGAATGGAGATTTTGATGGTTTCGGTTTAATAGATATTCGCTTTAATCGAGATTCCGATTTAGATGCTCCATCGTGTGAGCATTTCTTGGATATATGCTGTGATGGTGGCAATACACGCAATGTGAGCTTAACACCAACACCACAAGAGCAAAGACCAAATCGTCCCCAAGGCTGTGGTGTTCGTAATGTGGGTGGTATAGATTTTAATATAACTGGAGCCAATAATAATGAAGCTGGTTTTGGTGAATTTCCTTGGACGGTAGCTTTGTTATATTCTAGTAATTCAAGTTACTTTTGTGCCGGTTCCCTAATACACTCCAGAGTTGTATTGACGGCCGTCCATTGTGTAATCGATCGTCCATTGAACAGTTTTATCATACGTGCTGGGGAATGGGATACACAAACTACCAAAGAACGTTTACCCTATGAAGAACGAAGTATTATGAGAGTTGTTACACATCCTCAATTCAATTCACGTAATGTGGCAAATGATTTTGCTTTAGTCATCCTTAATTCACCCTTCACTTTGGGTGATCACATCAATGTGGTTTGTTTGCCACCAGCAAATAGTGTACCCATCCCAAGGACTACTTGTTATTCTACTGGTTGGGGAAAAGATGTATTTGGTGCTGCTGGTCGTTTTAGTGCCATCTTGAAACGTGTTCCACTGCCTATTGTTGATTTTACAACCTGTCAAACACAATTCCGTAATACACGTTTGGGTCAAAGATTTGCTTTGGATCGTTCGTTCATATGTGCTGGTGGTCAACGTGGCATTGATACATGCCAGGGCGATGGTGGCGCTCCTTTGGTATGTCCCATTGGCATGGAATCTAGTCGACGTTATCAACAGAATGGTATTGTAGCCTGGGGTATTGGTTGTAATGATGAAATACCAGCTGCTTATGCTCATGTCGCTTTGGCACGTAACTGGATTGATGAACAAATGTATGCAAATGGTTTTGATACAACATCATATTCGACAAATTAAAATATATTTTTATATATCCCATAAGTATTTCAGTCAAATATTATTTCGAATAAAATTTTTAATCGAACTATACAGTATGCATAATATGAGAATAAAATGTTAAGGGTGGAAAAGGATCATTGGCAAGCAAAAATATAAAAGAGAACCAAAATTACCAAGAGAGCGCTTAAGATTAAAAACACTTTTTAAAGTTAGCAATTATGCTCCAGCGCTTTAAACAAGATCCTGCTCAAAATTTTTTAACCGATAGCTTAGTTGTGGCTCACACCTTTTAAATAAATGGATTTAATACCAAAAACAGGTAAACTCTATTCTGTTTTTTTATCACATAACAAAATTTCGTAAAAAAGTTTATTTTTTAATTTTGGGAGATATTCCCTGTATTTTCGTGTATGGAGTTTCCCTAACAAACTATTTACAAATTTTGTAAATAGGCAATTCCAGTTAAAACCGCACAGCATTTGGATTTGTCATCACAGATTTTAATGAAATTTCCCGCAAATATTGTAAATGGGTAGTGGTTATCAAATCATTAACTTTTTGACTCCATACCCTTTCGGTTTTCGAAATATGACGTTATGAAAATTGGCAAAAACGACAAAATATCAAAAAAGTGTCCATACAAAGTCACCCATAACTTCTAAACTATACAACCTATTGGTACAATCAAAAAAGGTGAAAACATTACCTACAAGATCCAGTAATTTTTTTTTTGGATTAAAAGGTCAAAGGTAATTTTTTTAAGTTTAATCTTCAAAGACCCATGTCTCAAAATCCAATTTTTTTTAAATTCTGAAAAAAATATATATTAAAAACCAAGCCCTTTCTACATTTGTGGCAACATTTTAAGGTGGAGACTCATTTGGTTCCTGAGTTATGAAGGAAAACGTGGTCGTAAGCAAATTTCCGTCGACATAAAAAATCAGGTTTGCAACAGATGACTAATCCGGATAAATACACCCTGAGACCAGAGTGTACAATGGCACGGAAATTGAGTAAACTGCCAACAGCGCAAAACTTGACCAGACATCTGAAAGTAGTACTTTTTTCCTTTGAAATACTTTTTGTTTTTTTTTTAATGTGTTTTTTCTTTTCGGACAAATCGTGCGATCAAACAAAGTTTACACAAGAAAAAATAAGTAAATAAAAATTGAAAAAAATAAATAAATTATCTAAAGTAGAGTAATTATATGATTTTTCTAACGCTATTCGTAGTCGTTTTAAAACCATCAGGTTATGCTTTTGTACTAACATCTTTGTGAACTATCAAATTGGCTAAAAGACCGAATTCAAATTATTTTACCTCTTTTGAGGCTAGCATAAAATGATGACCTGATGGGATTAAATTCAGGTTTAACGTCCTAAAAACCCTGTAATTGCATTACTCTCGTCGCCAATCAGATATTTTTTATTATTTTTACTAGATTTGTAGTACTAGACAATTTGTTTAAGAAGATATAAGATTTCGGAAAAACTAGATTCTTTGACGAGTTTTGTGAAAAACAACGTATTGGCGGTGTAGGACAAAATGGAATATTTTGTTTAGAATATTCACTAAACCTTAAGAATTATGTGATGAAACAATTTTAAAGGCAGATTCAAACCAGGGCCTAAAAAATGTTGGCAAAATAATTGAAAAAGTGTTAAACTTGGCTGTAAAGTTATTTTTTTATTTTTTATTTTGAGGTGACAACCCTAATTCAATGGTGAAAACTTGTAAAAAACATTTTTGAAGAAAAAACATTTTTTTAAGATGATTAAATTTTAATTAAAAACTATTTTAAAAAAAAACATTTTTGAGGCAAAGAAAAATGCTTGTGCATTGTGATATAAAATATTTTTAAGGTGACAAGCGAGTTCATTGCAATTCGAATGGTTTGGATTAACAAAAATTTAAATTATAAACATTCGGATTAAAAAGCCTTTACTGTACAAGTTGGTCTATTAAAAAGGGTTAATGATGATAACATTTTAATTAAAAGTTGTTAAATTAAACGCAAGTAGTACTAGAAATGTATTACGACCACATTATTGTGGAAATAATATTTGTAATTCTTTTGCCAATTTCATATTAAAAACAAGTAATAAAATTCTAATTGGCCAAGACCAACCATACGATACCCTACTAAAATTTGACTAACATTTAGCAAGCTTTGATCTAAAATTTTAAGGAGACGGAAAGGAGTTTTGTTTAAATGATGAATTTTTAAAATTTCTTTGAAAAAATTTGATTATGTTTGTGCTTAAGGTACTTATGAGATAATCGGTAACATGGACTGAAATTTATTAAGTTTGTCACGGGAGTCAGCGTACAAAAAATATCAATAAATTGTCTTTATATATGTGATCTGTAGCGCTTAGGGCGGGGAAACTATTTCAAACAAGCCGCAATTAAAAACAAAATTAATAGAGTTTATCAAATTGCAATAAATGTATTGGCGATCTTCAGAGTGCGATTAGAACACTAAATTAACTCAGAAAGTTATTCTGAATCGATCGGTATACTACAAGGTTTATGTCTAATATCAGTAGGAACTCATTATACACTGATCAGATATACTCACCAAAAAAGTGTGTGATGGCAACTGAAAATTTTGCAGTTATTACGGGAAGTTTTGCTAATTTGAGCCCAGTGGTATTTTTTTGCTAATCTTAGCAACACATGTCTGCTGGACGTGTAGTACAATGAAATTTGTAGAAAAAATTAGCTGCCGCTACTAAATTTTAGTAAACTTTTTGGTAAAGTGGAATTTAAAATCAGCAAAAAAATGACTAAATATTATTAATACAGGTTGGTTGAAAAGTTCCTGGGCTCACCAAGAGATGTCACTGCTAGCTCCAAACTTTTTTTTTCTCAAGTTGGTATAACTGTCCTGAGAACACATGCAAAGTTGCAAGTCATTCTGTCAATTCTTTCTTTGTTTACAAGCCATTTGAAGTTGACGTGTCATTGATTTTTTTTAATATTGAAAAAATTTAATATCGTGTAGTCATTAGCTTCTTTGTTTTGAAGGGTTTAAAAGCAAAGGAAATTTATGAACAATTGTTAGAAGTGTATAAGGAGTCCTCACCTTCAAAACGCACCGTTGAATTTTGGGCTGGTGAATTTAAACGTGGTCGTACCAGCCTTAAAGACGATCCACGCGAAGGACGACCAAAAACTGCAACCACAGCAGAAATCATTGATCAGGTACATAATATGGTTAGTGAAGATCCAAGTTTGACTTAACGTGAAATTGCTAATGCCATAGGCATCTCAGACGAACGAGTACTCCATATTTTACATGAAGAATTACGTGTGAAAAAACTGTTTGGAAAGTTAGTGCCGCACACATTAACAATTCAACAAAAACTGGATCGAAAACAAATTTCTCAGCGTAATTTAGAGCGTTTTAAGCCGAATAAAACCGACTTCTTGTGCCGTTTTATAACTATGGACGAGACTTGGATCTACCACCATGATCCTAAATTGAAACAAGAACGTTTACAGTGGACTGAAGCTGGTTGTTCAGCTCCAAAGCAGATGAAGTCACAACGATCAGCAAAGAAGATTATGGCATCAGTTTTTTGGGATGCAAAAGGAATTTTGTTGATTGATTATCTTCAGAAAGGTAAAAGAATCAACTCTGAATATTATTGCAGCCCTTTGGATCAGCTGGATGAAAAAATTCGTAAGTAATTTTTCATCAAGACAATGCACCTGCTCACAAAAGTGTTTTGACGATGGCTAAATTTAAAAAATTAAAGTATGAATTGCTTGAACATCCACCGTATTCACCAGATTTGGCTCCCAGTGACTACTATCTCTTCAGAAATCTCAAACAATTCCTTCGTGGAAAGCATTTTTCGTCGAATGGAGAGGCCATAGCAGCCGTAGACGGTTATTTTGCAGAGCTTCCGGGAAACCATTATAAGGATGGGATAAAATTATTGGAAGATCATTGGAACAAGTGTATTGAGCTTCTAGGAGATTATATTGAATAAAAATAGGAGATTATATTTCGTAACAAAAACAGTATTCTTTCATTTCGAGCGCAGGAACTTTTCAACCAACCTGTATTATTGCATTCAAATTCGTATAATAAATAAGTAA
The DNA here is from genome assembly GCA_949748255.1 of Eustalomyia histrio. Taxonomy (NCBI): domain Eukaryota; kingdom Metazoa; phylum Arthropoda; class Insecta; order Diptera; family Anthomyiidae; genus Eustalomyia; species Eustalomyia histrio. Next base: position 236,307,926 of record OX456523.1, read on the forward strand.
GCGCTTCAAAATTTTAGTAAATTGCTGTAAACTCAATGAATTTTAGAATGTAGCAAAATGTTAATTTATAAAAAAATTCTATTAAAATGCTCAAATTAACTTAATTATTTTTAGATACACTTGTTACACTTTAATGCTGCCAGCAAAACCACACATTACCAAATAATGGGTAAAGTAATGTATAGCCATAGGGGCCGATGGATTACTTTACACCTTACCTCATTGATGAATTTAATAGGCGATGAGCCTCAAAGTAATATATATACCCATTACCCAGTACTTTAGAGGTTACGAGAGTGGAAAAGTAATGTGTCTAAAAATAGATTTTTAAAAAAGAGGAATTTTTATTAAAAAAAATTATTACAAATATTTTATTTAAAATATTTGTGATTAAAAATAATGTGGTCAAGATGGGAATGGAACCAGGGAAATTTGGTTGCCAGCCAAGAACTATACCCACTGAGCTATCGACGCATATAGTATTTGATTGCTTTAAACTTAAATGAACTGTTGCGCTTCGTTTTTTCGCTAGTGTTATCAAAACAAACGTACATACATTACCCTTTTGCTTACAAAAAAACACAAAGTAATGTATCTAAAAATATATTTTCAAAAATATTTCAATTATTACTTTACATTTATAAATCATATATTACGTAATCAATAATGAGTAGCTTATTACTTTATGCTTGCAAATAATGAAAAAGATAACGAGCTATCATTACAAGGCAACGCATGAGAATATCGCACCCATTACCAACGTTTTGCTGGGCTGCTTCTTTTGAAATTGCCTAACGAATTCGAATATACAAATTTATATTTTTTTATCGAACAAAATTTTTTATTTATTTTTTTGTTTCAAAAAATATTTAAGCCAAATTTGAAAAAAAAAAATTTTAAATTTAGTTAAAACATAAACGAATTTATCATTTTGTTTTAATTTGCTCATTTTTGTTTTCAAAAATATTTTTAGTATTTTTTTTTTTGGATTTTAAGGTCATATTTTAATTGGGCTGATTTTTAGAACTAAATAGTAGGGGATATCCTATTTTTAGACATAAGTCGGTTATAAAAAGTATTTTCACTTTCGATCCCTTTTTTCAGCCTATGTAGCATTTTAAGGCAATTTAACATTGGAAGTATAAATTTAAATTATTAGAAATAAAATTTTCTTCAATATACACTTATTTAATATTAGCAATTTAGAAAATCGGTTTTCAAAAATTTGTAAAATAATTTCAGAAGTTAGCAACAAAAATTTGTAAATATCATGTAAAAATTCTGTAATTTGTAAAATGTAAATAGCAAAAATAGTACAAAAATAGTAAAGTGGGATTGAAAACTATTTACAAATTTTTCTAACTTTTTTTTTCTAAGTGTAGTGGTGTAGGGTATAATGTGGAAAATCGTTGTTTCAATCAAACAATGTTCAGGGTATTTAAAGTTTTGATAAAGCTAAAAATTACTTATTCACTATTTTATTGATAGTACATATTTTTTTTATTAAGTTTTTACAATTAAGAAATGAACTAAACCATAAGAATGTTTTAAGTTTTTGTTCAAAACGGTAAGGAATTTTTAAAGGAAATAAATGAATTTTTTTTTTCAATGTTTTGAAACGAAAGAAATTTATAATATTTCTAAACTATTTGAAAACTCTAGATTCTCCATGATGTATTATCAACAATTTGTGTTAATTATAACATTAGCGGTACTAGAATTTGATGCTACAGTAGACGCTAGTGTCGATAATAGTTCTAGAAGTGGTTATGATATTGTAGTTACTCCCATTACTTTGGATCCAAATCAACCAACTAGTACATTTTCGTCTATAGGTGCCATACCACTATGTAATAATTGTGTGTCATATCATTTATGTGATCCAAAAACCAATACAGTCTTGCCGGCTAAAGATAATGATGATGATGAAAATTTTGAAGGTTTTGGTTTAATGGATATACGTATTAATAAAGATCCTGATGTAAATGCTCCAACATGTGATCATTATTTGGATGTATGCTGTGATGGCGCCCATACACATAATGCAAGTTTAACACCTACACCACAACATCAAAAACCAAATCGTCCACAAGGTTGTGGTTATCGTAATGTAGGTGGTATTGATTTCAATATAACTGGAGCCAATGATAATGAAGCGGGATATGGTGAATTTCCTTGGACAGTAGCCATATTGCATTCGAGTAATTTAAGTTATTTTTGTGCTGGTTCTTTAATCAATTCTAGAGTTGTATTAACTGCTGCCCATTATATGTTGAATCGTCCTTTAAATAGTTTTATCATACGTGCTGGTGAATGGGATACACAAACTACAAAGGAACGTTTAGCCTATCAGCAAAGAGGTGCTATGAAAGTTGTTATTCATCCTCAATATAATCCACGTAATTTGGCAAATGATTTTGCTTTAGTCATTCTAAATGCATCCTTCATTTTGGGTGATCACATCAATGTGGTTTGTTTACCACCAGCTAATAGTGTACCTGCTCCAAAAATCATTTGTATTTCTACTGGTTGGGGTAAAAATAAATTTGGTGTTGCTGGTCGTTTTAGTGTTATTATGAAACGTTTAGCATTGCCTATTGTAGAGTACTCCGCTTGCCAGAGCCAACTCCGTAAAACTCGTTTAGGTCCCAGATTTCCCTTGCATCGTTCTTTCATATGTGCTGGTGGTCAACGTGACACAGATATGTGTCAAGGTGATGGTGGTGCTCCTTTGGTATGTCCCATTGGTTTGGAATCTAGTCGGCGTTATCAACAGAATGGCATTGTAGCCTGGGGTATTGGTTGTAACGATGAAGTACCAGCTGTTTATGCTCATGTTGCTTTAGCACGTAACTGGATTGATGAACAAATGTATGCAAATGGTTTCGATACAACATCATATTCGGCAAATTAATTTCGAATAACAAAGTAATACTGAATTTACACAATGCCCGAAATCTCGTTTTAAACGGGATTTAAAACTAGAATTCCCATACAAAGAAATCCAGTTTCATAACTAGATTTTCGTAAAATCTAGTTTCATATTTATAGTATGTTTGCACAGCATTGAGCAATAGTATGTATGAAAATTTGACATCACCTTGTGCAAAAAAAAATCAATGTTAACAAATAATAAATATTAATTATTTAGGAAAACTTTACAATTGAAGTTAAATGCAGCTGCCAGTTTCTTATTTTTGCCTCAGGCGAAAAAAATTTTTGCCAACAACATTGAAGTAGCGCCAGGCAGACCTACCATGAACAAATAAAAAAATCTGGCTTCCAAATAGCCATCTCTGGTTTAAAACTATATTTAGATTGTTTCTTTTATAATGGTAATAATTTGTTCCCTCCGCCATTAAATTAATGTTTTTTTTAGAAACATAATCAATTTTGGGTTATTTTTTTTTATTTTCTTTTGTGCACAAAATATTGTGTAATTTAAAACTGGATTTTACTCGATTTTAAACGAGATTTCGGTATAGTGTAAATTTGGTATTACGTGAAATTATTCTTGATTATGACACATGAATAATCAGCTCGCTGAAAGTATAATATATTTTTGGACGATTTATTTTATTTCAACTGCCCTATTTTTATTTAAACCCTACGATTTTTAACACACTTAAGAAAATTTTATCAGTTACTACATAATAGTTATTGTTAACTGTAATTACAGTTACTTTTCTATAGTAAATAATAAAACAACTATCGAAAAGTACTGTATTTTGCAAAAAATTGTTAAAAGCTATTGCAGCCATTTTTAATTAGTAAGCAGATTGTTTTAAAAAAAAAATAAAATTTCGTTTAGTTTTTGGAAATCCCTATTCTTAACCTACTTTGGATTATTGATATATTCTTGAATGGTGTTTTTTATAAGACTTTTGTCGTGAAGCGAATGGGTAAGTGCATCTATTTTGTTATTGTATTTTGTTCGTCAGACGTGAAACACTACAGATAACACTACTTTAGACTGGAAATAAAAATCAGAAAATTTAATTGCATAAAATATATATATTAATTGGAGGGTCGTCTGAAAATTTATCTTTAAAATTGAAGTAGAATGCAGTAATTTAATAATATTATTAATATTAGTACAGTCAAATTAGTATAAAAAATTAGTAAGCGCTACTAAATTTTAGTAAATTGCTGTAAACTTGGAATTGGAAAATATAGCAAAATTTTTATGTTTAAAAAAAATTATTAAAATGCACAAATTAACTTAATTATTTTTAGATACACTTGTTACACTTTAAAGCTGCTAATATTTTTGAAATTGCCTTAAGAATTCGAATATACAAATTTATATTTTTTTTTATCAAATTTTAATTGTTTTTAGGGCTTATTTTTAGAACTAAAAAAGTTTTTAGTGCTTTTGAAGCAATATGTAAGTTTGTATTGTATGTATAAGCTTTAGGTATTAGAAATAAAATTTCCTTTAATATTAAATTTTTTTTAAAATTAGTAAATTTTTTTTGCTGATTTTAGCAAATCGGTTTTTATAAATTTGTAAAATGATTTCTGAAGTTAGCAATAGAAATTTGTAAATATTCTGTAATTCGTAAAATGTAAATAGCAAAAAAAAATTTACTAAACAATATTTTTTTTAATAAAAATCAGTACAAAAATAGTAAAGTGGGATTAAAAACCGTTTACAAATTTTTCTACTATTTTTTTCTCTGAGTGTAGTTTGATCAAATATAGACAGATCTAACGCACCATATATAATCATATTCTATTTGCTCTGGACATATAATATCTAATCAGATTCAATAAGAAACTAAGAAAAAAAAATCATTTTTATTTTAGTGCCTTCGAAAACGCGGCTCAAACGGGTAAGAAATAATGTCAGCTATGAACAGGTCTTACACCAGATATGATCATATATGGTCAGATTTGGCCACAAAAATCATCTCATCATTCTCTAGATCTCTCAAATTATGAACAGATCTGGTCACATCACATATGCCAAATCTTATCATACATAATCAGATCTGGCATCACATCTAACTAAAATAAATCATATCTCATTAGATCTAAGCATATCTAATCAAATCTAATATTTTTACACGGCTTGGGAAAAAGTATCGCATATCAGTAGAGCATTCAAAAACCGAAACCGAAAACCGGTCAACCGGTTTCTTTTTTTTTAAAAACCGATCGGTTTCGAATATTTTGTAAATTCGAAGAAAACCGAAACCCGGTCTTTTTTGTTCGGTTAACCGGTTTTTTAAATTACATCACCAACTGGGTTACTTGGCCTCTTTTATTTTTTCCGAACAGTTTTATAATCGTTTGGTTATAAAGATTTAGATGTAAGTCTGATAGATTCCGATGAAGACTTAACTTTGGATATTCCAAATTCAAATAGTTTAATTTCTGATCCTAAAAAAGAGACTGTACAAAATCATTCATCATTATATATGAACTTCTCCGAGAAAAGGGACCTAGTGTGTGAAAATGAAGGTGTGAACACACCTTCAGTTGGGAGATGCGATTTGGTATGGTTAGTTATGTATGATTGTGTGCCGACTTTGGTGATGTCATGCCTATGTGGTGACATATTTTTTTTGCTTTTAGAGTGACAATTTTTTTTACATATTTAAAATGAAATATTAAAAAAACTTATTTAATGCCAAACGTTCAAATTACTAACGTACCTAGTTTTACCCAATTTACAAACTTAATCTCTATTCATTTGATATGAATATAGTTTTATAATATTAATTTTTAAAATATTATATTAAAAAATATTAAAACCAATAAATAAAATGTTTAAATGAAATACAATAAAAAAATATAAAATATTTTTTTTTTCAAAGAATGTATTTTTTATTACTTTATATATTAAATTTTTTTTTTTTTTGTTTTTTGCTTATATAATCCGTTAATTGTTTTATAACGAATTATATAAGCTTTTTATTAAAATTAAAAAAAACCGAAAAAACCGGTTGACCGGTTTTTTCTGCAAAAACCGAAACCGGTTTTTCCAAAAGGCCGGTTTTTTGAATACTCTACATATCAGCATATTTACTCTTAAAAGCAAATTGGTGTCTCTTGTTGTTCTACTCTTTATGTTTTTACCTTAATATTATGGTTTGTCTCTTAAGAATGTTTGATGTCTAATAGACACAAACTATTCTCTGACATAACAACTTAAGTTTTTCACACTTGGATATAAAAAAAAACATACATAAAATCTTTTACAAATTGAATAAAAGAAAATTGTTAAGCAACTATTTTGTAATAGAATCGAGTTAATGATTCATATTGATTGTAACAGGCATGAATTCTTCATAGCAATAAATTCTGCACAAATTAAAGCTTCGAGAATATATAAAATTTATTTTTTGTGACTGGTGTGCTGGCTTCTTCGTGAACTTTTTAAAAGCTGAAATTTAATTTTCGGTGAATTAAGCTCGAATTAAATTAATTTCTTCAAATGATTGCTGTAAAAAGTTGTTCGATATATTAATATGTTAAAAAATGAATCTACAGAGAATAATTCGAACACATGTAAAGTAATAACTCCTTTTTTTGATTTTCTGCACAAAGTCTTTATTATTAAAAATATATTCCACAATTTTTTAATAAAATCTTAATAGTATGTATTTATTATTGTAACATTGAATTAATAATGAGCGTTATTTTTCGAAATTTATGGATTTATTGTGCAAAAATGGTTACAAATATATTTTTCATATTATTGTCCATACAATCTTTCTAGTAAATTTCCGATACCAGCTCGATTCACAACGGGTTGTAGTAGCAAGACATTAGAAACTGTAATATTAGTTCATATACTAGTGGCGGCCCCTTATTAAATCAAGGTCCCACTATCTTCAATTTACCTTTACCAAAATACTTAGAACTAGGGATGTGCGATTAATCATTTAATCAAACTTTCCGATTAATAAAAATTCTGATTAATGAATTAATCAATAATTCCGGTTAATCAAAACATGATTTATCGATTGTGCCAAAAAAATGTCAAAAATGCGTACAAAAAGTAGACAAAAAAAGAACCCAAATTATACCTAATGGCTTTACCTGGTGTTGTTTTGGCATGATTATGATTAATAAAATTTGTGCATAATTTTTAGTTTATTCTCCGTTAATTCAATACTGACATGTAAAATTTATTGACCGCCTTTGATCAAGCATTACTGCCAATTAGTCATTTGCGATTGATCAATACACGAAATAAGCTGAGAATTATGAGAATTATGTATATGTTTTATTTTGTTTTCAATGTTGATATATAATTGTGTAAATTTGTTTTATATGTTTTATAAAGAAGATTAAATTATATACAAAACTGCAACATTTATTTGTAAGAGTTCAGATTAAAATATGCCATTTTTATACTTTGTTTTAATAAAAATTTCTTCACACAAAATAAGCTGTGCGTCACTGTTAGTCTGTCGAATTATCTTTATTAAATGTCTTTTGGGCTAAATATGCCGAAACATATTCAAAATGGCGCTTTGCCGCAAAACACCTCAATTGGAAATGTAGCATAAGAGGTATGTATATGTATAATGCAGCGCGTCAAAACTAACATAAAATTTACGAAATTTTATTATTTTTTTTTTTAAGATTGCAGTGAGATTTTCTAACTTCCTTAACGATTTAATCGATTTCGTTAACTAGCGATAATTGCTGGTTGAGTTAGTGGAAAAGCTATTATGTATTTTTTTTAAATATGTGACACGAGATACGAACAAAAGGTGTTAATTTGAATTTTATTTGCCTTGAAATTTTATGAGGTAACGACAAAAATCATTAACTTCAACATTTTCTGTAGATAAGTTAACGATTTTTTTGAACTACAAGGCCAAAAATTCATTTTGTCGGGCGTTGCTCAAAGAAAAAAAAATAATAATAATAATAAAAATATGACCCCCTCTGGAATAAAAAAGAAATTTTTTTTCTATCTTCCGTTTTTGGGGCCGGGGCATGTCAGGGGTAAAAACTGGTACGCGTATTAACATACATTTAAGTGTGGGACTCAAATGATCTCATATGATCTCAAATATGCATTTTGTTTCATGATCCATGGTATGGGGCTGCCTCTAGATCCATTAAAGACACCCTATGTGGTCCCAAAAAAATGTACTTTATTAAAAAAAAAAATAATAAAATATATGACCCCCTCTGGAAAAAAAATTTATTTTTTATTTTTGGGGCCGCGGCCAGTGAGTCCCCCATGGCCCAAACACTTGTACGCATAGTGTGGGTACTCAAATGAAACGAAATTTCCTCAGGATATCAAAAAATGTTTTAAAAAATCGCTCGATATTAAAAATGGGGACGATTTTGCGCAATTTTTTGGAAAATTTTTTAATATTTTTGGGAAATCAGTTATTGAGTGGAAAAAGTTGTTTCTAAAAATTTTTTAATTTTTTGTCGAAATCGCCTCACATATCATGGATAATGAAACAAATGCATTTGGGAAAAATTTTTAAGAGGGAGCCACACACCATATATATTGAAAAAAAAAAATCATTTTCTGATGTAAAAGCGCCGCAGGGAAAAACTTTTAATTTTTGTAGAAATTGTCCCAAAGGGGTCATAATGAATATAGAGGCAGCAAGATACCATGGATCGTGAAACAAAATGCATATTTGAGATTCTGCGGAAATTTCCTTTTATTTGAGTATCCACACTTATATGTTACTACGCGTACCAGTTTTTGGGTCCTGGAGGGCCTCACAATGGAAGATAAAAAAGTTTTTTTTTTATTCCAGAGGGGGTCATATATATATATATATATATATATATATATATATATATATATATAATATAATATATATTTTTTTTATTTTTGGGCAACGCCCGACACACTGCATTTCAGCCGAAAAAAGTTAGAAAATAACTTTTAAATAATAAAATAAAAAAAACTTTTAAAGAATAAATAAAAGTGTCTATTGATTTTTGTTGTTTAAAGGTTACGGAGTCGTACTACTGATTAATCAAAATTTAAATAAATTTGAATTAAATAAAGTTCTAAATCGCACATACCTACTTTTAACGAATTTAAAAAAAAAAAGAATATTACATACGATATAAATGTTACTCTTCTTTAATATGAAAATCATATCCATTTCCTATACCACTGCCAGTAAAAATGCGCACATAAGACCATTTGATACCATATTTAAAGAAGGCAATATATGGCAAATAATACATTAATTGTTCATTAATCCAAATACGGAAATTCAAATACCAACGTACAATATTAAATTGATGTAAATAGGTTACTAAAAATAATCCATAAAATACAATAAAACGATCCCACCAATTTAAATCTTTATAATAACGATGTTGCTTTGGATCAAGTGTTGTACCGGGTAAACAATCAAAATCATAGTATTCATAACCCTTAACATAGGCCAATCGTTTGGTCATGTAAAGAAATGAACCCACAGTTAAACTAGTATTTACCGGCCAAAGGCCATCTAATAAAGCTTTGCACATTTTTTCAAAATCTTTTGAAGTATTTTCCAAAGCCGGTACATAAACTTCACGCCTTGCAATATCTAATCGTTGTTTAGTTACAGACCAATTTTCACCACATATATTATATTCATCTTTGATGCCCATTAAATAACCTAACACACGCCACATATGTGAAGTGGCTTCTAAGAATTCTTCATCATATAGCTGTATGCGATGAGCACCTAATGTTATGAAACCAATAAAACCGAATTGTGTTAAGGCCAAATCTTTTTGCGTTATAAGACCAGCACCCATCTTTGAACAGGCCCGACTAGAACGTGAATGAGCTTTTCGTACTGCTTCTAAGCTAATCCAAAATTTTGATGTTCTCGGTGTTGGCGAATATTTATACCAGGCTATTGTATGTAGAATTGTACGAATATATCGCCTATATGCTGCAGCTGGTGTTGACGATTGTCCAGTACATACTAGAACTTTCAATATGGAAGGTACAGCTAGAACTGCTACTAAACCGGCTAACATGCCGCTTTGTAATACAAAACGATATTTTTCCAAATAACTTTGACCTCTGAAAATAAAAGAAGAATGTAAAAAAAACAATAAATATTATAGTTGATTGCCAGACACACGACTGTGACTAATTTGCTACTCAATGATTAAGTGACCGATTTGATTCTCACATTCAATGAAAACACATGTATGGGGTAATCATATTCGAAGAGCATCATATATTTTTGGAATTATGATTGTGCCAACTATAGTCGTACTATAATATAGTTATTATATTATGATAATAAAATAATCATTATTTTACCATAATATAATCTCTACAGTTATATTATATTATTCAAAACTATGAAAAGGTTCTTCAAATTTAAGAATATTTATTTTAGAAATGTGTTTTTTTAAGAAAAAAATTTGATATTAAGGATTTTTTCAAGAAAACTTGTTGATTCTATGGACTTTTTTTTAGAAAAATACTTGAAAAAATTTTTAAATTATAAGGAACTTTTTTTTATAAAAAGAAACATAGATTCTATGGACTTTTCTTGAAAGAAAAATTCTTAGATTCTAAGGACATTTTTAAGATTTTTTTTAGATAGTCATGTTATAGTTTTTGTTATAGGGAATATATTTGTTTAAAATGACGATAAATGTTTTCCAAATGTATTAAAAAACCCATTGATCGATATTTTAAATACATATATTCAAAATAACACAAACTGTAACTTCATTAATACCAAAGTCCCCTCCCCCCTGAATAAAGGAGACAAATCTAGCGTACTCGTATTTTTTTATCTTCGGCCCCAATCTCATATTAATAGAGCTTAACATTACACAACATTTTATAGGCAATCCGGATTATAGAGTTCAAAATGTAACGAAAAATGATGCCCGGATTACCGAATAATCGGGATTATCAAGTCTTTACTGTATATCAATAATTAAAAAAATATAAATTGTAAAAATATAAATTATTAAATAACTACATAAAAAACAAAAAACATGTTTAACCAGTTGTTTATAATAATTAAAAATAATTATTTTAAAAACAACTATTAAAATATACAATATGTAATGGTTTTAAGTTGCTTTTTTAAATAACTGTCTATAAAAATAGCAGAAAATGCTATTTAGCCAAAAAGGGACTGCGGTAAAAATCTGCTACATTTAGCAGAAATTCTTTACTAATTACACGGTGCTACACTGAAAAAGAACTTGTGAAATGTAGGTTGTAGATCTAGTTGAGTGTATTATATAACCGGTTTTTTAAGTTGCAATATACGCTCAGAATTTCGAGATATGGGGAAAAGAGTATTTTTTTTTTGGGCTGACGCACTTAAAATTTTCTAACTCAGTCAGTCTAACATCAAGAAGATTCGAAAAAAACCCTCGTAGAAAATGAAAAAGTTAAAAAAAAATGAAAAACGTTTATATAATTGAAAAAATCTCTACATATTTATATTAATAGTATACGGGAAGTATAGGGTTCGCCATCTAACGTTTTTTTTTCAACTAGTGCTTATTTCGTGAATGGTAACACTTAGCTCATGTCTGATTTGACAGATTATTAGTTTTATCCTTCCGCTGAACGAATATGGTTGTGTATACGCTTGAACAACGCTGGGAAATATTGCGACTTTACTTTGAAAATCATAGTAATGTTGCAGAATGTCATCTTTTCAGATGAAGCTCATTTTGATCTTGGCGGGTATGTAAACAAGCAAAATTGTCGCATTTGGGGCACAGAAAACCCGTACGCATACATTGAAAAGCCGATGCACCCAAAGCGAGTCACTTTTTGGTGCGGATTTTGGTCCAGAGGCATAATTGGTCCATTTCACTAAAATTGAAGAGGAGGATATTGGCAACATTTGGTTTCAACAGGACGGCGCTACGTGCCACACAGCCGAAGCTACACTCGATGTTTTGCGCCCTGTTTTTGAAGATCGCATTATCAGCCGCAGAGCTGATGTCGTTTGGCCACCTCGGAGCTGCGATTTGACACCCTTGGACTATTTTGTGGGGTGCCGTCAAAGATAAGTGTTACACCAGAGACAATTGACGCTTTAAAAGACAATATTCATGAAGCCATTGGTGAAATACAGCTGCACACAATCGATAATGTGCTTAAAAATTGGACCGATCGTGTAGGCTACTGCATGCACAGCCGAGGCAGCCATTTGAATGAAATTATTTTCCATTATTAACCGGAAGGATTGTACTTTTAAATAAAAAAAGAAATTGAGAAAATATTCAGTAGTTTTTTTTATATCATTTTCAAAAAAAGCTATTTGGCGGACCCTATATATATTTGGAAAGAGCACGTTAATTTCGAAATCGGTTAAAAAATTACTGAGTTAGAAAAGTTTAAATGCGCCAGTCCAAAAAAATACTCTTCCCAAATCTGGAAATTTTGAGGGTATATTGCAACTTATAAAACCGGTTATTTAATACACTCAGCTAGACCTACAACATACACTAGGTCATTTCACAAGTTCTTGCAATTTTTTTTGTAGCACAGTGTTATTAGTTTAATAAAAAAAAAACACAACAAATTTTTTAATCTACTAAATTTTAGTTAACCCTTTAATGCATAATTTCATCTTTTCAAACCTTTTTTTATATTTTATTACTGGAGACATGTATACTCAGAGAAACATACAAACAAATATTTTTTAAAAAAATTATTTTATTAAAAAATAGGGTTTGGCTATGAAGAGTTATTTCGAATTATTTACACTTTTTAATAATTTTTTTTATAAGTTTTATTATTGGTATTAATAAAACATACCTTAGTTAAATAAGAAATTAATTTTATGGAAGAATATATTTTTTTTTGGAAAATTGCACTTTTTGGAAAAACAACTATGTAAGAATTTAAACGAATTTATATTCGAAAATCCACTATTTTTGTCTTAAATTGTCAAAACAAGTTTAGCAAAAATATTAGAACAATGCACGAAATTACGTTACTGTGGCTCAAAGGTGGTTTTAATGCAAAATACGGTTTGTTGCAGAATGGCTATAATTACTACACTCAAAAAAATATGTCTGTAGGCTCATCCAAAAAATTTGTTACTTAAAAAAAAAATATTCCAATTTTTAAGCTTAAAATCTAAATTTTAAAAAAGCAAAAGAAAAAATTACATATTACTGAGATATTCAATTTCTAGAGTCTCTCCTGACCTGTTGCATTAAACACGACATTCTTCATAGGATCAAATAATTTATCCATTTTTCTCTATTTTGCTTAGTCTTCAAGATATGGGCCATTTTACTAAATTGAAATTTTGGATGAAATAAAGCTAAGGGTGGTCGAAATTTTCGTACATTTTGGTCTATGTCTCTTAAGGCCCAACTACAATTGGCTTAAGTGACCTAAGTTTTGTTTCAAAAGTCAAAAAAAAAAAAAAAAAAAATTGTTAAATCAATTTGAAACATGTTTGACACATTTTTACTGACGTAAGTTTTATTTTAACTATTTGTACTTTCGGAATTCGCTAATTTTTGCATTTCAAAAAATTTAAAACTATATAACTTTAAAAATTAATGAACTGCTGTCATAGAAATTATTATAGGAGAAAGTTACAAACTCTTCTTTATTAGAAATATGAACACTGAACACAGCCATATTAAGATGGTTGGTGCAGCTGTAAGTTCGAGTATTATATGTTGTAGTGCTTATACAACTAATGTTTTTTGAAATTATTTTTAAAATTTTTACAAAAATTAAAAAAATTTTTAAAATATGTAAAAAAGTAAATTTTTAACAAAATATTCAATGCATATTATTAAGAGAAACTTAGTTTGTATCATTCTGAATTCAACTACAAAAAAAAAAAAATAAATATATTTCTTTACATGAAATCTCTTGCCCTGGCAATAACAGTTAAAAAAAACTAATCCCTACTGATTATTGCACAAATAGCTGTCAAGTTGTTACTCACAAACTTTTGTGACTGTAGATTTAATTTAATCTAGTATTTAGTTGAATACTTACTGTCGAAATAATTTATCATTATAATAAGGTGGCAATTCCAAATCATAACCGCTATCACCTTCATTACAACCGTTATCTAATAAATGATCTAAATACGCTTGAGCTTGTGGATTCTCTTCCCGACATGCATCAGTTGTTTGTTTATTATCACATGCATCGCTGCCTAAAACAAAAAAAAAATACATTCAATTTATTTTATATAAAAATTCAAAATTTATTTTCAAATATTCTCATTTTGTAATCACTCTGCTTATAGCGCTTTGTTAATTTTATGTGTGTGCATTTGTGTTATCTTTAACCGAAGAGAAAGTTGTCGATTTGTATTTGTTGTTGTTATTCTTTAACTTGTTGGTTTATATACTCTGGAACTCATCATCAGCTTAATAAACTAAATGATTCAATCACTTGTCCACCTTATTTACCCACCCTGATTTTGATGACTTAGAGTAGTTTTATCTTTGGAAGTTTCCATTTTATGTTTGCAATTGAATTTTTTTTATAAAATTGCCATATATTGTAGTATTTAATTTACACTCTAACGTGTTTTTTTGGGTAATATTGATTTAACAAATTTGTATATATTTAGTTTGGATGTTAAAAAAATAAACTTGTCTTGACTGATGTTAGTTCTGCACTAAAGTTTATTAGTAAAGAGCAAACAAATTTTGTAAATTTACGTGCATGTGTTGTAACAGTCACAACATACAAAAATGCTAAGTATTATTTTATTACTGTTATTAACATTATGTTAACAGTTTTTTGTTATGCTTTTACATTTGTTTTTTTTTCTTTATACTAAAACAAGAACAGACAATGAATTAAATCATACATTTACAAATTAAAAATTTTATATAATAAAATAATGAAAATTTATTTCATTTAACCCTTTTTGTATCAGCATTTGTATGAATTAAATCATACATTTACAAATTAAAAATTTTATATTAATAAAATAATGAAAATTTATTTCATTTAACCCTTTTTGTATCAGCATTTGTGTGTGATAAAATGTGGTTTAAAAACCAATGGGTTTCAATCCTACTTCGTTTCGCTCAAATCTCTCTACATATGTACATAAAAACCATTTGCTTGTACAATAACATTCGGCAGTAATGGGAACATTTTAGAATTAAAAAGAGCCGTCAGACAACTTAAAAAGCGGTAAAAGTTAAAATATAATTAATTGAAGAACTTCTCCAACTAATTTTATGTTTTATTTAAACACATTTATACCCTCACAGCAACTTTTTGTTTGCGCTGAATGTTGTTTTAGCACAAGCAATTATTATTTCACCATTTTACTAAGAGTTAAATGAAAAATTATTTGAGCGGAATATGTATAAATAATTTACAAATATCTATAAACAAATGTAAAATTACTGAAAAGTTAAAAATAAGTTGTTGACAAAATGCTAAAAATACCCTAACAATTTTTAAACTTATTTTTGACCCTATTTTTTGAAACTATTTTCTATTGGGAGGTTACTAAAGTTAAGTAAACCCTTAACGGAAATCGATTTTTCAAAATCAGTATTTTTTTTTTTAAATATCTATCTTAAGTCAGCAATCTGTAAATAGAGAATAGAAAAAATTTGTACTAGAAAATTAATATGTATCAGCCTTTCCAGGCAATACTGCTAAAATACCGTTATCGATTTAATACCCTTTCAACTGATTATCGTTACCCCTAAAATACTGTTACCGAAATAATAGAAAATACCGTTATCGATAAAATACCGATACCGAAACAACTGAAAAAATAGTTATCCTTAAAATAACGTTCCGAAATTATAGAAAATAACGTTACCCTTCAAATAACGTTACCGAAATAATAGAAAATAGCGTTACCCTTACCGATAACCGCATTTGTTTCGGTTACCATCCATGAAAATTCACACACACAAAGAAAAAATATGGTTGCAAGATTATCACTCCAACTAAACATCAAACCCGTCCACCCTCCCTCCCGCCCCGTCCACTCTGTCCTCCCGACCTTTCACATAGGGCTGAGTGAGAGGGGAGAGAGGGGGGGATGCATAGAGGGCGGATGCATAGATGCATCACAGTAGATGCATCATAATAGATGCATCACCATAGATGCTTCACAATAGATGCATAAAAATAGATGCATCACCATAGATGCATCACCATAGATGCATCACCATAGATGCATCACAATAGATGCATCACCATAGATGCATCACCATAGATGTATCACCATAGACACATCACAAATAGATGCATCATAGGTGTGATAAAATGGGATATTTCAGCTCTAATACATATATACATCCGGTGTGATAAAATGGGATATTTAAGCTCTGATACATATTTACAACAAGTGTGATAAAATGGGATATTTCAGCTCAGATACATATATACATCTAGTGTGATAAAATGGGATATTCCAGCTCTGATACGTTACTACATCTAGTGTGAAAGAATGGGATATTTCAGCTAAGATACATATATACATCTAGTGTGATAAAATGGGATATTTAAGCTCAGATACATATATACATCTAGTGTGATAAAATGGGATATTTAAGCTCTGATACATATTTACAACAAGTGTGATAAAATGGGATATTTCAGCTCAGATACATATATACATCTAGTGTGATAACATGGTATATTTCAGCTCTGATACATATATACATCTAGTGTGATAAAATGGGATATTTCAGCTTAGATACATATATAGATCTAGTGTGATAAAATGGGATATTTTAGCTCAGATACATATATACATCTAGTGTGATAAAATGGGATATTTCAGCTCAGATACATATATACATCTAGTGTGATAACATGGTATATTTCAGCTCAGATACATATATACATCTAGTGTGATAAAATGGGATATTTCAGCTCAGATACATATATACATCTAGTGTGATAACATGGTATATTTCAGCTCAGATACATATATACATCTAGTGTGATAAAATGGGATATTTCAGCTCAGATACATATATACATCTAGTGTGATAAAATGGGATATTTCAGCTCAGATACATATATACATCTAGTGTGATAACATGGTATATTTCAGCTCAGATACATATATACATCTAGTGTGATAAAATGGGATATTTCAGCTCAGATACATATATACATCTAGTGTGATAAAATGGGATATTTCAGCTCAGATACATATATACATCTAGTGTGATAAAATGGGATATTTTAGCTCAGATACATATATACATCTAGTGTGATAAAATGGGATATTTCAGCTCAGATACATATATACATCTAGTGTGATAAAATGGGATATTTCAGCTCAGATACATATATACATCTAGTGTGATAAAATGGTATATTTCAGCTCAGATACATATATACATCTAGTGTGATAAAATGGGATATTTCAGCTCAGATACATATATACATCTAGTGTGATAAAATGGGATATTTCAGCTCAGATACATATATACATCTAGTGTGATAAAATGGGATATTTTAGCTCAGATACATATATACATCTAGTGTGATAAAATGGGATATTTCAGCTCAGATACATATATACATCTAGTGTGATAACATGGTATATTTCAGCTCAGATACATATATACATCTAGTGTGATAAAATGGTATATTTCAGCGCAGATACATATATACATCTAGTGTGATAAAATGGGATATATCAGCTCAGATACATATATACATCTAGTGTGAAAGAATTGCCGCTTTTGGCGAATGATAATCCATGAGTAATTGTCGAAAAACCAATGCACCCACAAAGAGTGTCTGTTTGGTGCGGTTTATGGGCTGGCGAGATCATCGGACCGTATTTTTTCCAAAATGAGGTCGGTCAGACAGTTACTGTGAATGGTGTTCGCTATCGTGAGATGATAACGAACTTTTTATGGCCCGAATTGGAAAATATGGATGCGCAAGATATGTGGTTTCAACAGGACGGTGCCACACAGCTAACAAAACAATGGCTCTTTTGCGCGACAAATTCAATGGTCGTGTTATCTCACGGATGGATGATACAATATTATCATAAATAAAAGAAATGATAATAATTTCCTAAATAATTTGTGTTTTATTAAAAATCAACATCGGCCCTTAAAATTTAACCACCCTTTATTTGTAAAATGGAAAACATTTGAAAAGCCCAGCATTTGGCCCCGTTCCTGTTTTCTTATGACTTGACTCATATGGCTAATTTTATAATAGCATGGAATGAAAAATATCAGAAACATTGAACCTTGTCCCCCTGAATCATAACAATAAAAAATTGCGGTGGCAATTATCTAAAATTAAATGGTTTTGATAGAAAATTTTCTTTAAAATTTTAATTTTATTTCTCCAATATTTCCAGATGTACTCAATGGATTTATTAATATTAACTCCTCGATTTATTCGTTGGAGTTTCTAAAAAGAATATGGTTTTTATGTGTTCAATATTTTTAGAAAATATGAACATTTAAAGGATAGTTTCAGAAAAAGGACACAATTTTCGAAATCCTTTTAAGGTGCTTAAAAAATGTATTTAAGCACCTTTTTAAGAACATTTGCCGACATGATTATTTGCAAAAGAAGGTAATTTTACACAGATTTGAAATTCATAAAATATTTTAAATATATCGGTGTGCATTAAAACTAGCGTTATCATTAAAATACCGATACTGCATTGTTTCGGTTACCATTCATGATATGTATGTACTAAAAATTAGTACAAAAAACTGTAAAGTAGGTATAAAACAAACTTATTTTTTTTCTACTAACTTTTTTTTGAGTATAGAAATCTTTGTCAATATCAGACTATTTAAATGTTTTTTGAATTCTATCAAACTTTATCTTGATCTTCACAGGGGATTTATTTAATCCTTGCGAAATAGTAACAAATTAAGCATTTTATAAAAATTCTTTGATTTTATGAAACATTTTAGAAATATAAATAAAATTTAGAATTATTTTTTAAACCGTAGGGGGGCAATTTGTCATTTTTTAATTTGCGTTTTAGCATGTTTTTAATTCAAACTATTGGCAGCACTGATCTTAATTTTGCATTAAAGCTGATTCAACCAAGTTAATGAGTTAAAAAGAGACAACCGTATGGAGATACATCACGTATGGCTAAATGAGCTTTAAGAACTCCCTCACTTTTGTGTTTTGTGAAAACTGTGAAAAATAGTGTTATTTGAATTTATGACAATCGTTTAAAGATTCCCTTTATAATAGATATACTTGCCGTTTAATCCAAAAACCTTTTATTTTCAGCTGGAAGCAGTTATCTGACAAATAAAACACAATATTTTAGTTTTTAAATTTTTGCTTTTATTGTAATATTTATTTACTAAAAATTTGTTGCTATAAGTAATTCTGAATAATTAATAATTTAAATGGCATTTAACAATGGTTAAACATTTTTTTAAATTATATTAGTTTCACTGGATAACAATACCCCATATCAAATTAATTACATATTTTTGTTAATATAAATAATTTGTGCTATATAAGAAAAAAAAATCCAAATGAATCCAAAAAGAAATATGTAGTTGATAATTATTAATAGAGTAACTTAATCTTAAAAAGTGTAGGATATTCTGTAATCAATTTTAGCTGATTTCTTATTTATTATAGTTTTTTTTTTTTTTAATAATGACACGAGTAAAAATTAACCAAGCTATTTCTAACATTCTTATTTAAAATATTTACAATTATTACTAATTTAATTAAAAAAAAAAAAAAACAACAAAAAAATTAGGAGGCTCATTTTGTAAAACACAATACTGGGAATTTAAATTTTTCCCATACAATTTTTCTAAACATTTGTATGTTTCATTTTTCAAAATGACCCCATAAATGCGTAGAAATGTTAACATATAATTATATAAACAAAGAAATAAATAATAATTATATAAACAAACTAGGAAATAATATGATATTTGTTAGTTTTAGTAAAAGTATAAATGGCAAGAAAGATTAATTATATAAAAGATGAGTATAAAATATAGATGAAATAAACTACTACATAAATATAATGGGCTTTCAACTTGACGGCTTTATTGTAAAAATTTTTGGGATTTTCGTAAATTAAAAAATTAAAATAAAAAAAGCGTAAATCACAATTATCAAAATATTTTTAAAAGTAGGCCCTTAAAGATTTAATTATTTTTATAATTATGATTTTCAAAAAAATTGTGATTGTAATAAGTATATAATTATTAAAAATTTTAATTTAAACAGTCTCTTTACAACAAAATTTTTTGTTTTATAAAACCAATCGCTTAGTTTTGGGCGTAAAATAATATTTCTTTAACGAATTATATAAGCAATCTTTTAAATCTTTACAAAAATCCAGATTATGTTCTGCTCTAAAAATCAATTAGTATTTTCTTAAAATGTGAAAACATTTAAAAACATTCGATTAACAAGCAAATACTTTTAAAATAATTTTTTATTGAAAATCCTTAAATTCTTAAGATTTATTGCTATTAAAATTTATATACTCTGGTATGATTTTCGATTTGTTTATGTTTTTAAAATAAGTTTCTTAAAATAATGAAAAGAAATTTATGTATGCATTATTTTAGGTACATTAGTAATGTGTTTTTTTTTTTTTTTTTTTTTGTTAGTGAGTAGACTAAGAATTGTTTAATTAATTATAGCATTTTCAATATAAATTTAATTGTATTGTAGTATTACAGAGAGATGCCTAATAGTTCACTGGTTACAACTAATATTAGGGTGACCATATTGGTACTAAATAGTTCAGTAGATTAGTTTAATAGATAGAAGCTAATTTATAACAATTTAACAATTTGTTAAGGATATGCAGCTGGTGGATATGTTAAAGAGCACGATGATTTATTTAATGTTTAAATGTTATTTTTAATGTTGAGCATTTAAATTTCTTTTAAATTTACTAATTTTGGTAGAAATATATTTTTTTTAACTTACTAACAAGTTTGTTAACTTTAAATATATTACAACTGATAAGGTCATTAAGGTATTAATTATCCTTTATGATATTATTAAAAGTATTTCATAGAATTTTGTTGATATATTAAATGAACAATTTCATTATATACAATATATGAAATTTAATTAATTTAATTATTACAAACTTTGTAATATCATTTTTTTCATTAAATTACTTAAATTATATAATCACAAATTTAAAGAAATTTTTCTTTATATCTGTGGATATTTGACAAAAAACACTTAATTAACATTAGAAAAATTTCAAAGAATTTTACTTCGACGATTTTATCCATATTAAAAAGCAAGTAATAAAGCGAACTAATAAATATTTTTGGCAAAACATTTTGTTTCAGCATAGCTTCGAAGATTGAATTCT
Organism: Eustalomyia histrio; assembly: GCA_949748255.1. Taxonomy (NCBI): domain Eukaryota; kingdom Metazoa; phylum Arthropoda; class Insecta; order Diptera; family Anthomyiidae; genus Eustalomyia; species Eustalomyia histrio. The sequence continues at coordinate 236,329,210 of OX456523.1, forward strand.
ATTTTGAATAAATTTCCCAAAAATCGTATTCGATTTACTTTTTAATTGAATGAATAACCTTATAAATATTCGCAGTTCATACTTTGGAATTCATTCGATGTCTTACTCATTTGATTTACAAATTGGGAATTCGTTTTATTTTTTCATGTGATTGAGCAATTTGGGAATGACATTCCCCTTTCCTCATACTATTTAAAAACAAAATTGGAAAATCAACAGTTATCTTATTGTTTTTTTTTTAAATGCTAGAAGAAAACGACAAAAAACAGTTATTGAATTTAAAGTTAAAAATCAAAAAGTAAATCTTGTGTTTGTAAAAAAAAAATCTTTAATTTCCTTTAATTCAAACTAATAGCGTAGTTATTTATTTAACCAACGAATGAAGAATGTCGATTGTCATTACCAAATTACTCAATCGCATGAACAATAAATCGATTGAATTCCTAAATTTTTAATAAATGAAGTAGTAAAATCTCTAGAAGCTCTAATACCAATCCTTTGAAGTTTAAATATTCAAAAAAAAAATTTTCGTGGGTAATTACATCATTTTTGGGTAATTTTTACTAAACTTGTGGGTAAATTTAAATTTTCCTCCTGGCAACGCTGACAAGACACAATTAAAATAATTTTAGAGTTACCATTGTTTAGTTTTTCTATTTAGTAAATTTTTTGTTTGTTCATACAGATTTTATAATACTCATAATATTTTTAGACAAAATAAATTTTAAATTATAAAATTAGAGCCGAAAATACAAGGATAGGATAAGTGGGGTATATACATAAAAATACGTGGAACGGCAAAATAAAGAGGAAAAAAATATACAAAAAATTGCCACGGAAAAAATTTAATATTAAATAAAACAAAAAAAAAAACAGTAAACGAAGATATTATCGTCCACTTTTGAAGTTAAAATTCTATCGTATTAAATATTGTTACTTACTAAACTGTTGAGATATTAGATTGAAAATTACTGTCCTTTCTTAAATTTGTAACAACAGTTTAAAACTTTTATGTAATATGGTTGATAATATTAACCTTCGAAGGTGGACGATAAAAACGATAATTATATTTTTAGAATCTGGGCACAGAACTAAAACAAAGAAAAATGCTTTATAATATTTATGAAACAGAATCATTGGACGACAATTGACAATGAAGCCTGTCCTTTTTTAATGTGGATTAAAATGACTCGGAATTCATGTAAAGCGTAGTTATTATTAACGGTATTTGAAAGCTTATATTGGGTATATAACTATTTTTATAATAAATAACTATATTTTCAATTTTTTTTGTTTTTACTACAGATTTTGTTCGGGTAATGCAGGTAAAGATGAGGGTGATGATGCTAATGTTGTTGACTGTTGTTGTGGTAATTGCACATATACGTCTGTTGATGTTGTTGTTGATGTTGGTGAATATGAGGATGTTGCTGTTTGTGCTGCTGATGAAGCTGTATTGTTATAGCTTGTATTATGTTCAGTTGTTTGATATTCTATGGGTTTTTGTTGTAATTCAATTGTATTATTTTGTATTGTCATAGATGATTTAATTTGTGGTACATATTGTTGTTGTAATAGTGATTGATGCTGCTGTTGTTGTTGTTGGTGTATATCCTGATGAAAACGATTTCTACGTAAACTTGTATTACGTTCGATATGTTGTGTGGATGGTTGGTTATGGTGGTGTTGATTATATGTTGGTCGTATAGGTTGTCCCATTTGTTGTCTATTGTAATAGGAATTATGTTGTAGTTGTTGCTGCTGCTTCCAAGGTTTACGTCTAATATTATTGGTATTTGATGACCATCTGCTGAAAATATGGCAAAATTTGCCAAGCGATATAGACATAAGTATGTTGCAACTAAATAATACTAATACATATTAAAGCCCTGTGCGCACTGGCCAAATAATATTTAAACTTAATATTTTTTAAAGAAATTTTAACAACTTCTTAACAATTTGTATTAAGTTTCAAATTTATTTAGCTACTTCGCACTGGGCTTAAATAAGATATTAAATTTTTTCTACTTTAACTTACTTGGCAATTTTTCGACGTTTTGACTGAGGAGCATCAAATGTGTCCATGCGATTTGATACAAAACCTGAATTTGCATTCAAGGCAGTGGATAGTAAACTAGAAGCTAAATTGGATAAAAAAATAAACAAAATTTATGAACAGATACATCAGAGGTCTATTGTTTACTAAAGCCTGCGATTGCACTACATAACTAATTGTGAACTGATTGTTGGCAGAGCTTATAAAGAATTTAATTTTTTTTTTTTTGTTTTACAAAAATTTATATTTTAGGCATGAATTCACTTTGTTCACCTTTTTTTCCTTTGATTTATCTGCAAGGAATTCATTAATTTATTTTCCCTTATTTCTTTATAAAATTGTATGAGTTCATTTGCCACAGAATTTATTAAAATCTGGTCAGGTCAAAGAATTCATTCCCTACTAAATTCCTTTGTACTAAATTTCCTAAAGAAATTAAATTCCTTTAAGTACCCAGCAAAACTTTGTTAATGGGTGCGATATTCTCATGCGTTACCTTGTAATGATAACTCGTTACCTTTTTCATTATTTGCAAGCATAAAGTAATAAGTTACTAATTATTGATTACTTACTATATGATTTATAAATGTTAAGTAATAATTGAAATATTTTTGAAAATCTATTTTTAGATACATTACCTTGTGTTTTTTTTTTGTAAGCAAAAGGGTAATGTATGTTTGTTTTGATAACACTAGCGAAAAAACGAAGCGCAACAAATCATTTAAGTTTAAAGCAATCCATATGCGTCGATAGCTCAGTAGTTCGATTCCCATCTTGACCACATTATTTTTAATTACAAAGATTTTAAATAAAATATTTGTAATAATTTTTTTTTTATAAAAATTCGTCTTTTTTAAAAATCTATTTTTAGACACATTACTTTTTCCATTCTCGTAACCATATAAGTAACCCCTTACATTATCACCTCTAAAGTAATGGGTATATACATTACTTTAAGGCTCATCGCCTATAAAAATCATCAATGAAGTAAGGTGTAAAGTAATCCCCTATGGCTATACATTACTTAACCCATTATTTGGTAATGTGTGGTTTTGCTGGGTAATTTAATTTTCCTAATTCCCCTGTAGTAAATCGAGAACAAAGAAAAAGATCATATGAAAAAGAAAAACATCACATAGGAAGTTTTGGTGACTGTTAATCACAAATTTGAGATTATAATTAACGAATTTAAACAGGCAGAGTTTATGTTTTAGAACTAAACGACCCAATTTATAAATGATTTTGGGTCACTGATCACGAATCTACAAACATATAATTTTAAATACAAAATGACAGATCCAATATTTTTAAAAAAAATATGTAATGTTCACCGCTATATTGTATTTAAAATTTTAGGTTTTAGATTCGTGGCCCCTGATCCAAAGTCATTTACAAATATTAACCAAAAATATAAAATTTGTAAATTTCACGTTCTTTAAATTCATTCTTTCTTATTAATAAACAAGTTTTATTAATAAGTTTTAGAGAATTAATTCCACAGCGAATTAATTGTTTTAAGCTCTGCGCCAGATTAAAAAGGATTCAGGAACTGGTATGATTTTTTGTTCAAATCTTATTTTCAAGTAATTTTCAAAAACAGTCTGTGTTATGTAGTCAATTATTCATTATCTTCAAGTATCTACCTTCTAAAAGAAGTAAATCATACTACATTGAGTGAAAAGTCCGTGGCCTAGCAGTGAAAAAGAATTTTTTTTTAAATAGAATATTTTTGCTATTTAAATATTAGTATCGTCATTGTGCCTGTTGAGAAATTAGCTTAGCCACAACGGCAAGAATAGTTTTTTATTTCTCTTGCTTCTTCTGAAGGTTCTAGCTGGTTTAAAACATAGGATTCTGAATAGATCTGTTGCCGGTTCAATAAGCATATATCAAAAATGGTTAATTTGTTTTTTTTTTAATACAGTGCCACCTCGCTTAACACAACTCTCGATTATTGCAACTCGTAAATTGTTTGCATTATTGACTCAGATAAAGCAACTTTTCAAAAAAAAACCTCAGTAATCGCAACTTTCCACCCAAAAAAATTAGTTTGTGTTTTTAATTTATATAAAAACTTTCAATACAACAAAAAAGTGATATTCTTAATAAACTTGATAGAGGCATATCTGCAAAAGTGATTTGCGATGAATATAAAGTGCACAAATTAACAATAACAAGAAAAATGAAGCTGCATTAACGACATCGAAAATGTTGACATTACTCCAGCGTTTCCTAAAATTAAATTTCGGAATGCTATTGATTGGATGATTAATAATTACTTATCAATTAATACAATGAAGACAAAGGCAATGTTATTTTCGACCTCACATAATTATGTTCAGGATGTTTATTTATCTATTAATGGAACTAATATTGAATTTGTACACCATTTATCTATCTTAGGTGTAGTTATTGACTGCAATTTGACATTTGAATATCATATTAGATATCTTACTTCAAGGGTATTTTTTATTTTGAGGAGATTATATAATACAAATCTTATTATTCCTGTTTATGTCAAGGAAAGAATTGTTCACAGTACTATAATGCCTCTTTTTCTATATTGTTTGGAGGTATTTTCTGGTACTTGGGGTTATAATATTAGGGACATTCAGTTGCTATTTAACAGAGTTATAAGATATGTATATTCAGTACGAATTCGTGAACATATTACAGAACATGTTATTCGTTTTCTTGGAACATCGTTTCGTGATTTTATTAAAATACGTCTCCTATTATATTTCTATCGAGTTTTTAGTATAAATTGTCCTTTGTTTATATCAAATTTTTTTAGATTTACTAGATCTACTAGATCTCATAGTCTAATTACACCTTTCAATACTCCTTGGGTAAGTCGGTCTTTTCATAGGCGTGTGGTTTTATTATTTAATGCGCTGCCAGCATCTTTAAGGCAATTCAATTATAGCGTTCAAGTTTATAAAAGAATACTTTTAAATAACTTTCAATAATTACAACAATTTTCTTTTCTTTTTGATAATTTTTTATTACAACATAATTCTTTTTATCGTTTCAATTTGGGATAGCAAAATGTTATATATTTTATTTATACAGTATCAAATAAATAGTTATTAGGGTTTTAATTTCTAAATTTTAAGGTAACCTTAAGTGAGTAGAATATTGTAATTTATTAATTGGCCTCTAGGCTTTGAAATTACAAAATGTTGAATAAATAAAAAAAAAAAAAAGACATGTTTCCCCAAAAACTTTCCATTAAGTTGGCAAATTTAATTTAAACATCCGTTGTACAGTAGAATATGTATTTTTCAATTATTATTTGTGTCTTTTATGTTATTATAAATAAATGATAAATCATTTATATGTGTGATAAAATTTCTTTTTTTAATTTAAAAAATAGAGACTCGTTTATCGCAATAACCTCAGTTTTCGCAACTGCCAAAATTTCTATTAGTTGCGTTAAGCAAGGTTGCACTGTAATTATTATTCTTAAAATTCATTTTTATTCTATAAAATATTTTTAGAATATTAGGATTTGTCTAACTCTTCAAAATATGATTTAATTTCTGATATGAATTCCGAATACGTATTAATTTTTTACATATATGTGAGGCCATTGACTTTTTACCCCATGTAGTACAGTTCATTTTTTTATAGAGTTTTTTCTAATGTTACTTTTAGTGAATCAAATTAAACAAATCATTAATATTTACCATTTTTCCTTTTAGTTCCCCCCTTTTGCAAGTTATTAAAGTTTGCTGAAATATGAACAGGATTTGGAGATCTTTTAATGGTACAACTTTTACCCTTACAATTTTTAAGTTTTTCCAAAGCATCATGCATGTAAGATTTTTCTGATGATGTCAACGAAGAGGCTCTATTTAAAGTTTCAAAAGGATCTAAGAAAATAAGTTAAATAAATAGTTGAAAAAACTTTCTTTGAAAATCATAATATTTTTTTAAATCACAAACCTATTTTTAAGTTATAAAAGGTTATTAAACCAGTAGTAAATTCGCAGTATAAATAATCATGTGTGGCATTAATGGTCCTCAAACACGAATATGTATTATTATTGGCATTCATGCAAAAACAAAAAGGACTATCATTCCACAAGGGGGCAGTGCGCCAATGACTGCTGTCGTGGGAGAAACAATTCATTTTTTCGGAGAGACATTCTTTCTCCAAGCGTGCCTTCTTTATGCGTTTACGTTCCTTTTTACGCTGTCGTTCCTCTTTCAGTTTACGCCTAGCTTCTCGGGCAATTTCTTTGGAATCAGGATAGCTGCATAAAAAAGAATTTTAAATAGTTTAAGGTGTAGTTTAAAGTTTGTTTAAAGTTTTTATGCATTTACCTATCATTATCTGGCTCACAGTAACATTCTGCTGGTGCTGAAAATTGGTTATTGTTGTTGTTATTTGTTTGGAGAGGATCATTTATTGGTGTCCTTGCATTGTGATAGGTTTCTTTAATCACTTCCTTTTGTCCCTTGTTATTGTTAGAATTTCTTATGGCAGTTTCAGTTGTAGTACTTGTGGGTTCTGGATTAGAACTTGGTGTACGTATTCTTTCAGTGCTTAGAGCAGAATCTACAAAACAAATATAAATGTTAAAAATGTTTTAAGTTTAGGGAAGAAGGAAGTATTGCAGTAAAGTTAAGAGCACAAAGCAACTGTAAACTGAAGTAAAATATATCGGAATCAAGTATTAAGTTATCATTTTTATCAAGTATAAACAGTTGCAAACTAGTGCACTGTACCATACTCTACCAAACTTGATCATCTTACTTTTATGAACGGGGTAAATAGATAAATTACAAGTATTATAGTGAGCGCTTACGTAAAATCTTAGACTTAAGTGAAAAATTTTTTTTTTGAGCATTACTTACGATTAATACGGAAATCACTTTAAAAATCAAGTAAAATACAGTCTCATACTGGATTTCGATTGAACAAACAAAACAAAATAAAAAATAATCTTAAATTTAATGTGTTTCTAGAAAGCCATTATTTTTTCTGCATAGTACTAAAAAGTAAAAGCGGACAAATAAGGTATCAAATTAAAGGTATTTAAGAGACCTATTTTAAATGTGTTTAAATTAAGTCCAAGCATGCCTATTTTCTTTAATAAAACATTATAATATCCAACATGTGACATTTTGTTACATTTAACGAAATTTCAGGCATGGTTCAATATATTTTATACACCTTTAATTTGACACCGAAAAACAGTTTTGCAAAAAACAGTTTTGCAAAAAAAGAGTAGAAAAAAATGCAACATTTGTATTTTGTAAACGTACGTCTGGCTAATACAGGCTTAACTTGATAAATGTAAACGAAAGGCCTGCGGTGAAGTTCATTTTGATTTGGATAAAATTTTAATATGTGATAGCAGAACATTCATTTTTAATGCAAATGATTTTTTAAAGCGATGCATTAAACACATAGACGACTGCGGCTACACGACTACTTTACTACATATTAAAGCAAGGGTGCTCAAGCCCTAGGCGCTTGATGCTCATTTGTTTTCGTAAAAGCGCTTAGCTATATGCTGTGTGTTTTAATACTCATTAAGCACTCAGCAATAGCAATATGAAACAAACAACTTTGCCTTATTAGTTTTTTTGTCGTTCTTCACTGTATACTCGCAAGTGCAAAGCAACAACACTTTCGTATGCTTTGCTGGTAAACATTGACGACAGCGATCATCCATGTCGATTTTGTTTTTGTTTAACGTATCCCAACATACCAAATGACTTGAGAAAAATATTATTATAAGCTTACAAACACAAGCCTTAAGCTTGAAAAAGACTTGAGAATATATTGAAAAAGGCTATCGTAACAATTGTAGAAAAATCAAAACGGAACCCTCGTGAAAATATTATTATTTCAGTTTATTAAGTCAATGGAATATATAAAATTTCCTTACAGACTAGATACAACATGTATTATAGTTAAAAAAAAAATACAAATTAAAAAATTCAAAAAGTAACAATTTAAAGGTTTCTTTCGAAGTGCAAAATTCAATGACATGGTTTGTATTTTTATTGAAAGCAATCTCATTTATAGAACTTATATCATTACACGCTCGATTTAAAATACTATTTTGGGCATAGTTAGTGCGATGAAAAGGAATGTTAAAAATATAATGCTTATAGCGAAGTATTCTACGAGGCACATAAAACGATATCAGCGATAACAGCTTAGGACAGTCAATTCTCCCAGTAACTATATCATATATAAGTAATGCAGATTGAAATCTACGTCGATTTTCTAACGTTTCTAAACCTAAAAATAAACTCTTTGACCTATAAGAAGGTAAACGATGAAAGTGCATATTTAAGAAATATACGTTGCACTCTTTCAATACGAGAGATATGAATTCTACAATATGGACTCCATATTACAGATGCATACTCCAATTTCGATCTAACATATGAAGTGTATACCAATCTTAACGTATTGGGATCAGAAAAATCGGAACAACTTCTCCTAATGAACGCACGCATTGCATAAGCTTTCGGAATTATGTAATTAATATGTGGAATAAATGACAAGGTGGAATCAAAAACAACACCTAAATCAGTAATTGTGACAGTTTTCTTCAAAATATAATTCCCCAACCTAAAAACTGATCGAATTGGAATATTATGTGTGTATGATTACTATAAGCTTATTCTTGCAATTGTAGAATAAGCTTACAAAAATAATATATTTTTAATAGTTGAAAAAGAGAAATATAAATTTTTTTCTTTAATTTAATTTATTTTTTATTTTATTTTTAAAAATAAATAATAATAACTCATTTTAAATATAAAAAATAATAATTCATTTTAAATATAAATAATAATAATTAATTTTAACCATAAATAAAAATAATTAAATTTAATATGCAATTGCATTTCACTATATAAAATTTACAACTAAATGTACACGCAAAACACGTTTGACAAATTTAAAGAAAAAGTAATGGCACTTGTTGTATGCATTATAAGCGTAGAACAAAGACAACAAGACTAGAATGTATTGAAAAATATTTCTATTTCAATCGTCATATTGCGTTGTTGTTGTATGTTGTTCATAAGCATACTTGAGAAAAAGTTATGTATAATAATCTTTTCTCTAGCATTGTTAAATACTGCTTGTGAATTCACATTTTATAAATATTATAATAAGCGAAATTAAGAAAAGCTTAAACACACTATTAATATAAGCTTATTCTCAAGTTGTATTGCAGTTTGATTGCTATATGGTATATTGGGATGATATGAAACATTATTTTTTCTTTTTTCTTTGTATGTATTGGTTTTTACAATAAAAAATATTGAATAAAAATTAGTTATTCTTTAAATGTATTGGTGTTTGCTCTTCCATAAGGAACTATTGGGCACCCCTGTATTAAAGCGTACCACCTTACAGGCAAAAAAAGTGCACCGTACACCTTCGAATATAAAGTATTGTTGTAAGGCCATTTTTTTTGCCGAACGTAGGGGTCGCCTTTTCAAGTTTTTCGTTATATCTTCAATATTTACACTCCGATCTTAAAGTGTGATATATCGATTTTTTTGCTTCGGGGATAACAATATTTTTGGTCTAAGGTCCATTAACCTTAAGTCTCCCGTTCTAGAACTTACCCCCCAAGTCTCATTTCCTACCATCCTAATGTGACACCTTAATGTTCCAGCACAACTATTGTTAAAATGTTTTTTGTTGCGGAATGTAGGGGTCACATTTTGAAATGTTTTCTAATATCTTCAGTATTTACAATCGGATATTAAAGTATGATATATTGATGTTCTCGTGTCAAAATACTTCCTTATCAAAAGTTTTATGTTTTTTGCGAGCTTTAATTTTCTGACATTAGGAGCGCACGTTAGGGTGGTAGGAATTGAGATTTGGGAGGTAAGTACTAGAACGGAGCACTTGAGTTCTATAGACCTTAGAGCAAATATTGGTCTCAACATATCAAGCTTTAAGATCGGGCTGTAAATATAACGAAAAATTTGAAAAGGCGACCCCTGCGTTTGGCAAAAAAAAAATTATATTTTTTTGAAATTGCCTTTTAAAAACACTTTATATTCGCTTTTGTACGGCGAACTTTTTTTTCTGGTGCGGTGTAGTCAGCTACTTAATTTTTTTGAAAACGCTGTAGTCGTGTGGCCGCAGTCGTCTATGTGTTTAATGCATGATACTGAAATTATTTTTTTCTTTTTATACCCTTCACCATAGGTGGAAGGGTATATATAAGTTTGTCATTCCGTTTGTAATTTCTACAATATTGATCTTAGACCCTATAAAGTATATATATTCTGGGTCCATATGAAGAGCGAAGTTGATTTAACGATGTCCGTCTGTCCGTCTGTCCGTCTGTCCGTCTGTCCGTCTGTGTGTTGAAATGGGTTTTCCGAAGAACCCAGACATGATGAGGACTTGATTCTTTTTTATTTCTGTTACATGTGATCCATTTCTGTTTGCTATTAAAAATCAGACAGATCGGTTAATAAATGGCTGAGATATTAGCAAAAAACCAGGACTACCTCTAATTTTTCCAGTAAAATCCCTTTGTTTAATAAGAGTGTGAAGATAATACGTAGGTTAAATACGTTTCACAACTATTGTGAATGATATAAATAAAAAAAAATAGTAGTGTCACCAACTTTTTTTTGCCTAGAAAATGCCAAATTTGACAAGAAAAGCGCTGAAACATATGGAAAAATATAAATTTGAGATTTTACATGACATATTATTTTGGATTAAAATTTTTGGACATTTAAGAAAAAATAAATGGGGATACCGCTTGTTTGTGGAGAGCTATGAGGTAGTAGATTCCAACGATGTATTCATCTCCTTCAGAATACCATGGTGAAGGGTATATAAGATTCGGCATAGCCGAATTTAGCCGCTCTTACTTGTTTAAATAAAATTTTTTAAATTAAAAAATTGTATATTACTCTACATAAGTTTTATTCCAGTAATTTGAAAATTTTGTTTGATTAACCACCGGTTAAGAAACAAACCTGAATAGTTATTTAAAAGAATAAAATGAAGAGTCAAATAATTGTATTCCCTAATAATAATTCAAAGAGCTAGCTTCTCCAACATGCTAAAATTTTCATGTTGTTCATTAAAATACCCTAATTTTTGGGGGGTTTTTGTAGAGTGCATGTTTTAGTTAAGGCAATTTTTCAGTTCATAAAATTTTATATTGAGAGAATTTCTAAATTTTTTTTTAACGAAATTCGTGTTTTTTTTTTTGGCACTTGCACTTTTCCCCGCCAGCAATATTTCTTTTAATTATAATAGAATTAAAATAATTCTATTAATAGTAAAAGTCGAAGATTTTTACGTGAAGCAAACTTTGTTTTTGTTTGCCATAGAACATTTTAAATTAAAGACTAGTTAAATTTTAACAGGACATTTCATAATCGTCTCTTAAATAAGTTTTACTACATGCATTTCTTAAATTAATCATCCAACTTACCCTCACTTGTTGTTTCATATTTCACACTTTCAGTTGTAGTACTACTAAACTTCCGACTTTCAGATGCTGTAGTACTAATGGTTGTACTTATAGTTGATGTATTTGACACATTATAACGTTGTTTGCCTCTCGGCGTTATTGATATAAAATCTTCTATGTTTTTATTTTTTGTAACATGAGCTAAGTAATCATATTCAGAATTTTCAATAAATTTTCTTCTACCCCCACCATTTAGATGATGAGGCCTATTACTACCATGATGGTGTTGATAGGGTTTTCTATGTCTTGTACCCTTTTGACCATGATATTCCGAGGATATTTGTGATAAATCGGAATTTGTCGAATCATCCCTTGATGGCGTCATAAATTCATTATTCCAATATCTGCCTTGCTGTTTAGTTTCTCTTAATTGTTTTTTTATATCTTTCAAATGGGTTATTTTATCTTTCAATACTTTAATAAGCATATCAATTTGTGAACGAGATTTACGCCAGGTTTTTTCATCATCATATATAACATCAGAGCAATTGACTTTACCAGTTTGAGATTCTATATAACAACGGGTACCAACTCTGCCGCCTACTTTAGGAAATTTGCCACCTCTGACAAAGCCAGCCGAAGTTAATTTGGTTGAAGATTTAGCAGTATTATTTAGAGACCAATCATGTTCAACGAATTTAAGTTCCAAAGTCTCTAAGGTATCTTGGATTTCTTGTATAACTTTTGAAATGGCATCGTTGGAGGAAGAATTCTTTTTATTATCATCGTTAAGAGCATCAGGATTATCAAATAAATTTGCGGTTAATTCACGTTTTACTCTTAGATGTTCAGCGGTTTTTTGGTGTTGCGACAGTAAATGTTTTTCAATATTATTTAAATTGCCATGTAAATCTAAAAGCTCTTCCATTTCATAGGGTATTTCGGAATGATACAGTTCTTCTATATCGAAATGTTCAGTATCACGTTTATGGCGACGGGAAGATTTACCAAAACTTTGGGTGCTAAAAAAAATAAATTTTCAGCACTATATGGTTAAGTGAAAGGTAATATCACTTCACTGATTTTAAACAAATCAATAAAATGACAAATTTGAGTTTATCAGATAATGGGAATACAGGCCCTACTTGTAGTTTCTAATTCCTTACCGTTTTCTTATTCTAGGTTGTGCACCATAATAATTCTCCGGCTTTAGTTTTGTATATACTACGCCATCTGGTGTAAAACAAGCACAATTACGTCTGCTTTGTGTTTTAGAATATTTCGCAATTTCCGCTAAATGATGCTGTAATTGTAGCTATATTAAAATGTTTTCCATTTTAATTTTTCTTCTCTCTTTTATCTTGCTGTAGTTTATATGTTAAATCTTCTACTTACGTGAAATTTACATTTATGTTTACGCCATCTACCATTCTCATTAATGCATTTCCATTTTTGTCCTGGCCTACAGTTTTCCAATAGCTTAGGATCGGAACATTCTGAATTTAAACGCATCATTTTGGTAATGTATGGTGGTAAATTATTATCAAATTGATCTTGTTGTTCGAGTTCATCGTCTTCATCTTCATCATCTTCCTCTATGTTGCCGGTAGATGTATCTAAATCGTCGTCATTATCGATTTCAAAATCGTCTTCGTTGTCGGTATCGGAGTCTGGAAAATAAACAATATGGGATATTTAAAGAAAGACTAATTTAAATGTATTATTTGGAATATAAAATTTTCTACACCTACTTAAAATCATTCACAATAGAGCTATTTAAAAGTGTTTTCTTTTTTATTTATCTATTAAAATTGTCCCTAGCAACTAAATGTGTCCCAAAACAAAAAAGAAGTAGCTAACGATTTGTGAATTGAAGTACTCCTGATTATTTAGTTCGTACTTAAGAGATTTAAAATACGATTAGAATATGAATTAGGATCACTATAGAAGAAATACTAATGTATTTAATATAATTCACCTATTTAAAAGAACAAAGATTCAGCATCGATCTAGGGAGCCACTGGGGTGGCAAATAAAAAGTAGATCAATGGAAGTTCGCTATAATGGCCTATTATAACCTCACGCAAATCCAATCTAGTGTTGTCCGTATGTTGAAACGAGCTCATGCCACCAATAAAAGGGCATGTAGGCTAAAATTTTAGAAACAAATTTTGTTATTAAATATAGATAAGATCAGAAAGGGATCTTTTGTGCAGCCTCGTTTTACACATAATATTGAGACTTCCAATAAAGACAATCACCATACTGAGCACAGATTTTCAAATTTCCAAGGGGGCTAGTTTTTATATCCACCAAGGAATTGTAGTCTCCTGTCACGAAGCCTAGACCATACCCAAGTAAATGTTCCGCCGTTTCAGCGTCCAATTCGCAAAACCTGTTGCATCCATCAAGTTTGTTCTAAAACTCAATGCAGTGCAGGATAAGTCTAGACCACTCGTCATAGGACAATAATACCCCAAGCGCCGCCTGACTCCGAAAGAATATAAATAAATGTTCTTCTTGTGCCCCAAAGCACATTAAGGGTTATATGACAATTTTTTAAAGGCCAATGTGAAGAGTGTCGGTATCGAATTTTTTTCCTTTCTATATAAAACTAATAAATATGAAGTTTGGGGGCAATCGGTTAAAGGAAAGTCGAGGCGGAAATCGATTGAAAATTTCAAGTGTTTATATGGAAAAAAATATTATTTTTTTTTTTAGTTTTTATGAACATTTCGTTCTGTATTTTAATTTTTTTCAACCACATGTGTTATGAATCGATTTCGGTACAAAATTATCTTTTCAAAAGGCTACATAACTTCAAATTCGGTTAAGAACTCGCCAAGAAATAGCAAATGCCCCAAAACAACTCTGTGCCAAAATTCACTAGGTCATGAAATTTGATGACACTTTTTTACACTTTCAGAAATTGATTAAAGCTCTCTATACTTATAAATACTCGATATGAAATATTGTTTTATTACTTGTCTGTTAACCTGTCGCGCAATAACACAAAAAAAAAAAGAATTTTTTAGCATAATTTTAAAAACTCCATTTTCGATTTTTAAAAAGTTTTCTTAAACAAATTTTGAAAAAATGGATTTTGCACTTCAAGGGCTTTCTAAATACATCCTAGAGATGATGTATGCCAATTTTGAAGAAAATCCATCCATAGAACTGCTCATATTTTTTGTGAATTTCGAGAGAAGTGTGATTTTTATAAAAAAAAGTATTTTTTTCTTTTTTTTTATCAAAAATGTATCACAAATGAATCACTTTTGTACTTTTAAATGTTATATTTTATCTTAATAGCTAAGTGGTGTGGAAAAAAATTAATATGACCTCATTAACCCTTTTGGACATGGGGTCACATGTGACCCAATATAATAAGGACAATTTATATATATAATAATATAAATATAATAGCCAAATGTGCAGAACTTCCATGCTAAAAATTTGGAATAAATTCAACAACGTTTACCCATTCCTTGCCAGGGCCAATTTTTGAATTTTTAGATATTTTTAAAAAATAAATACCTAAAAATAATGTATTGTTCCAGTAAACAATATGAAACCATTATAAAATCCAGCAATATTTTTCGAAAACTAACTTTTGTGTGGTCCTAAAAACTGAAAAAAGTAATATCTCCGACTGGACGGCTACTTGGCCATGGGTCCATAGACGCCCGTATCACCCGTATAACCATTGATCTGTTTCGGGTCCTCAGTGCTACACACCTGAAACCCCAGTTTGGGTAATTAAATCTAAATTTGCTTAGTAGCTTAGAAGCTTCGATATTCACGGTATTTTCCTTCCACTGTATGAGAAGGTATATATCAGATTGTCAATAAGTTTGGAACACATCGTGTTATAGGTCTAGAACTTTATGTTCAAAATTCTTAAAGGTTTTTAAGCCGATTTAGGTAGCAATATAATTGTTTTGATTTTTCTACAAGTTTCTATAATATTTGGTACAATTGAATTTAACATCAACTTATATTTCTTACCTTTATCATTATCAGCAAATTGTTCTTCTTCTCTTGATTCCATATCAATAACATCAATACGTGAATTGGATGCTTTCGAGGAAGTATTACCCATAAGATCTTCAATTAAAGTGCTATTAGCTAATTTCATATTAGTACGTTCATTTAACAATCTAGCACGAGCCTCAGCAATTTGTTCAGCAGTTTCTCGTCTACCCGAACTTTCAATTAAAAACGAATCAGGCCATTGGTCGCGAATAGCTCTATTTTTATTAAATAATAAAGGCAAAACACTACGACCATCCATATGAGCAGGTGTTGGTACACCACCCATATCAAGGAAGGTGGGAGCTAAATCAACATTTAAAACTATTTCATTTACACTGAAATTAAAAAGAATTTCAAAGGAAATTAAAAAAATAAAATTGTCAGATTCAATTAAAACTTACACTTTTGAGGGTTGTATACCCGGACCTCTAACCAAAAAGGGTACTCTTACATCAAATTCAAATGGAAAACTTTTGCCTTTAATTAAACCAAATTGTCCCAAATGATAACCATGATCGGAAGTGTATATAATATAAGTGTTATCCAATTCTCCCAAAAGTTTCAATTCATTATAAACTCTTTCCACTGCTGTATCCACACTTTGTAAAGTTTGCAAACGTTTTGTCATTAAAATATTGGTAAAACGTTTGTGCACCGGTTCCATAGGTTGGGTAACACGCAATATCCATTGTTTGTCCGGATTTGGAGCCAAATCATATGAAGGGGTACTAAAAAGAAATTATTGATAAATCTATGGAATTTCTCTTACGTTAAGTAAGCTTACTGATGTGTGGTTACATTGAAAAATAAATGACTATATTGCGGAGCTGAATCTTCGGGTCCATGAGGTGCTGGAAAACTCATTGTTAACATCACAGGTTTTCTTTGGTTTTGTTGTTTTGATGATCTTAAAAATGCTATAGAATCATTGGCTATTAAATCTGGATAATAATCCTGGTAAAAAGAAACATAATTCAGATAAAATATATACATTATAGTTTATATGCGGCATAAAAAAATCCCAGATTTAAAGGTGGCTAAATAAATTCTAAACTAAATACAAATTGGCAAAAGGTTTAAAATAGTTTTGAAAAATATTTTAAAATATTTTCAAATTTCAAAGAAATTTAAAAATTTGAATTTAGTTTAGATTTATTTTATACGATTAGCACCCACCCTAAATATCAATTGTAAAACTTCTAAGTTTAGAGAGTTATAATTTAAAATGGATTTGTAAAAACATATGGAATTAAAATATTCGGAAATTTTCTATTTTAGGATTCACATTTGAATTGTTCTTTAAAAAATAGGCAATTCGTCAGCTTATTATTGATTTGACCGACCTATACGGCAATACGTTGTTATTGAGAGAAACGATAAAGACCTAATTTTTGTATGTAAAACTGATAAGTAGATCAAAGACGATACTGAATATCTCAAATATGATACAAATATATCTTAAAAAGGGTTTCGGAATTAGAAAGAGGATATTTAACTCATTATTTTGCAAAACTGGTCGGAGGGTCAAAGCAATAATAACACAGTTCAACACAAAAAAAAATTACGGGGTTCCGATGATTGATTCTTGTTAAGGAGACCAAAAAAAATATACGTGTTTCGGCGTTTTGATAGTTTACATCGGAATTTAATTTTAGAGGCAGTCAAAATTTCCCAGCTCTGGCCTGATCTTGCAGCATATCGGTATATAAAACTATGTTTTGTTTACATCTGAGGTGTAGGGTATGTTCAGCAACTTTGTAGATAATGGTATGACAAATATTTTTGTAGAACATATTAACCCTCTAACTCCCCCTTATAATGGAATTTTTTTGCTTTATTTTAACAAATTGTACAAAACACCCCGAAAAAGGGGAAGGGCGGGGATGAAATGTTCTACAAAAATATTTGTCAGAACACACCAAAACTTAACACAAACACCAAAAACCAATCAAATTCAAGATTGCTCATCAGATTTCTAGTCAAATTTTGGTATGACCAACATATTAAAAGTCATATTTTGGGATCACCTACATAATATTTAGGTCATCCCAAAATGTGACTAGAAATTTGATGGGCAATCTTGAATTTGTCTGTTTTTTGGTATTTGTGTTAAGTTTTGGTCTTTAGTGTGCTCCGACATATATAGTATAATTTTATGGCAAACATTTTTGTAGAACATTTCATCAACGCCCAAAGTTTAACTTTACATCATTCTCGTTTAAAGTTGCTCATTTGCAAAAAAAATATTAAAAGGCGAAGAAAGTAGTTTTTTATGTTTTCTATCGAAATAATACAATTTCTTTTATAAAATATTGTTATTTAATAAAAAATAAAAAAAATACTTAAGATACGAAGACCGCTTTTTAGCGGCCTTGGCCATTAGAGGGTTAATTCTAGAAGTATTTTTGGTTTGTCACTAAAGCTGGCCATAGACGATAGATTTGTGCGTGTGATTTGTTTGCGTACCATTTATCCACACACGATGAACAAATCACAACAACCTTAAACTTCAAAGAGAAAACATGAAATGAGAAGCGGGTGATGCAATTGCTCTTTTGATAATTTATTTGTGTAGGAAACAAAAAACAAAAATTAAAAAGAGCAAGTGGGCCAATTTTAAAAAGAAATAGGCGTTATCATGAAATATTATTAAAAAATATAAATATTACAACTCCAGAAAACTATGAAAATTTTCAATTTCTTGTGATTTGTTCGCGCACAGTCCCATTAACATGTAACACCGTGTGTGGCCAGCTTAAGGTTCCGAAAGAAAATGTGTAAAATTACAGACATTTTAAAAAATAATTTAGCTTCGGCTGTGTAGCACGTAGCGCCGTCCTGTTGAAACCAAATTGTTGCCAATATCCTCCTCTTCAATTCTTGTGAACAAAAATTCGTTCAACATGGCCCGATAACGATCGCCATTGACCGAGGCAGCCATTTGAATGAAATTATTTACCATTAAAAAACGGGAGGATTGTACTTTCAAATAAAAAAAGAAATTTAAGAAAATATTCAGTAGTTTTTTTTATAGCATTTTCAAAAAAAAGTTTAAAAAATATTTCTTAGAAAAAAAGTGCATTCGTATACTCCCATCAAGCAAAACAGCAAAAAAATTCGGATTAAATTTAGTATTTTTATTTTAATGTGGATTTGAAAATAAGAACATCTCTGAATAAATTACTTATAGGGTATTTTAAAAATTTTTTCATCACTTACCCTTGCATAATCAAATCCATGTTTTATCTTTTGCCCATTCATATTAATACTATAATTATAGTATTTTGAATTCATAATAAGACCACCCCATTCTCTCCAGCCCGGTGGTATATAGGAGCCATTATATTTATTTAAATACTTGCCAAAATAACCCGTTCTATAGCCGGCATTTGATAAATAAGTGGCAAATGATCTTGTCTCATGTGTAGCCTGCCACTGGGGACTGGAACAATTGTCGTTGTTGGTGAAGACCATATGATTATGAACATACATGCCCGTCAAGATGGAGGAACGTGCCGGACAGCACATGGGTGTAGTAGTATAAGCATGCTTAAATTCCGCTCCACCATCACGTAATATACGCAAGGTACGTGGCATAAAATTTAATGAGCCCAGCTCGACATCTTGATCATCGGTAAGTATTAATATAATATTCGGTTTACGACTGTTGTAGGCATTTGAATCTCTGGAGAAACGTTTATTGGATTGTGCACTTTGCCTCTGTTGTCTATGGTGAGTGCTCTGTTGTCGCGCTTGATGTTGCTGATGGTGATGGTATTGACTGTGGTGATGATGTTGCTGTTCTCTATTGTGTTGTTCGTTTGGTCTATAACTATCTATTTTCTCTCTCCCTTGTAGTTCTTGCTCATCTTTTACGAATGTGGGTATATTCTCTTTGGCAGCTGCTGTTCTTAACAATAAGTTGAGCATAAACATAAAGCTTATGCTAGCAATTATTGCTAATTTGTTGCTCTTTTGGGGCTGCATTTTTATTTAAATTTATCACAGTTTTATTTTTTATTTTTTAAATGGGTTTGAGTTCTTAAGTCATTCAAAGGATTTGAATAAATTAGGAATCTAGTTCCATTTATAAACAAATTGTTTTAATATTACGTCATTTTGTTAAAGTTGTGCGTCAGAGTGATGTTTTGTTTTTTCAGGGAAATTTAAAAATGTTATCTGAAAATACATAAAAAGTAAAAAGGTAAAATTAAATTATCGTTTAAAAACAGAAAAGTTAATCTAGTAAAAACTGACATATCTGTATAAATTGTATTACAAATATTAGGTTCGTTTGTTTACTTTTCCAGTAAAGTTTAGTAAAAATTACTCAGTAACAAAATTGCAGTGAGTAGGACAAAATTTACTACCAAAGCAGAAAAATATCCAAAAAAGTACGCAAACGGAAAATTTTTACAAATTAGTAAGATAGGTAAAACAGCTGATTCTAAATACCAAATAAAAAAATTCAACCAGTCAATATGGGATATACGAAAAAAAAAAACGGAAATTAGATGTTCCAGGAACATTCCGGACTTCCATTTTGCATCTTCCTTCGTAAATACATATGGGCATTTCCAGGATCGCGAACGGGACATTCGTACGCACTCAACTTAAAAAAAAAATAAGAAAACTCAAATTTTTTTTTAACTTTTTATAAATATTTAATAGCATTTTAGTAGAACAATTTTTGAGAACAAAAAGAAAATTATAAAATACGAACGTTCTCCAAATATTTTGGATAAACTTGCGATCGCGAACGGGACAAAAAATGTAAGTCATTTTTTTCGGTGTGTGGTTTTGTTTAAACCTCTGCGAATTTCGTCAGTTTATTAAATGGAGATTATTTTTTAACTAAAGCAGAGATATAAAGATTTTATTTAGCATTTTGTTTTTTTTTTTTATTATCCTTATTATTATTTTTTTTAAATATTTTTTTTAGAATCGCGAACGGGACATCGCGAACGGGACAATGATTCCAAAGGCATTTTTTAGGTCTAAAATTTTGTTTTAGGTTTAAAGGTTTGGTTTTTTTAAATGATCTCGGCTATTTTGTTTTGAATTGTAAATATCAAACTATTCCGATCAACGTTCACGGAGAACTAAACACAAATGCTTATTTTCGGTCGCGAACGGGATAGAAGAATGTAGTACAAAGAATCATTGAATTATACCGTTATTCGGAGTTTGCTTGATCTCTACTGTGGTGTTTTTAAATATTTATTGTTGGTATATTTAGTCTATAAGAAGAGCGCAATCGACATGATATGTAACACTTAGAAATAACTCAAGGAAAAATGTCAATTAAAAACGCTAAAGCCAAAAAAAGCAAAGCTGCTCTTTGCAGACCACTTTTCTTAAATTACAAATGGTAATATGTATTTAATTAGGTATATTCTTAAAATCCAATGCATTAACCAACTAAATTTTCTCAGAAAAGTCTTTTTTCTTCAACTTTAATATTTTGGTAGCGGTTGACCTTTCTGTGGAAATACCCATATATTTTTTTAAATTTTGCTAAATAAGTTTTTAATGTGTTTGGACAAATTCTTTGTTGTTCAGATATATTTTTTTAATCAGCTTTTTTTTTTTTGTCTTTCTTAGAATTTCTTACTGGCAAAAATTTATCCAGTAAAAACCAGTAAGTTCTCTTTCATCGAACTGTCACTTTACTCTCTATTTTTGCTCTCTCCTTACTGAGTATTTATGTAAACAAACACCTTCTAGTAAAAACTTTTTCAAGTTTTATGAGTTTGCAACAGGGACTGAAACCGAACCCAAATGGGTTCAGGTTCGCTGTATATAAAAACTTTGAACCCGAACCCGCTGAACACAAATATTTAAACAGGTTCGGGTTCAAAAATACAAAAAAAATATTTTTGCTGTTCATGGCGTGAGAAATATTTGATCCAGTTTGCTCGACACTATATCTAGTCCCTTTAAGCAAATACTTGATCAATCCAGAGTTATTTGCAAAAAACTGCGAACACAGAAAATTTCTTATTTAGCTAAAAAGCTGAACTTTACTGTACTAGACTGTCGAACTAGATGGAATTCGAAGTTGTTGTTCGGAATTACTGGATGCTGCATTAATTATGAATAATAATATTTGGAATATTTGTGAAGAATTCGTAGAAGTTTTTGCATCTGTTAAAAAATTACCGCTGAAACTACAAGAAGAACAGATGATTTTAGGCGATTTTTATAGAATCCGGCTTAGTTTTAAATTAGGGCTAACAAAAGATGACAAAACAAAAACAATTTCCCCAAGAATTATATTTAAATATTGTAAAAACGAGAAAACCATTTGTAAAAGGGCAAAACTTGAAGGGCTTAAGGTTGCCTTTGGAGTGGACTGTATAGCTGAGCACCTAAATATGAAGGAGAGTTAGGCCCTTTGTTCTTGATTTATAATTTCTCGCAGCTCGAGATAATTATAAAGGAGTTGAGGTTGAATTGATGAAATGGGAAATAAATATAAAATAAAGAGTTAGTATAGTGTATTTTGGGAAGTGCTTTATTGTGCTCACCGTTTCTGTTGATGGTTATTTACAAAGTAAGTGAAGTTCATAATTATTTTAGCTATAAAGAAACTTCAATTTATCTTTATGTTAAAAAAAAAGATATGAATTTAGATAACTTCTATGTTATTTTACAATTCACAATAGTTCATAGTAGAGAACTGCAAAATCAACTTTTTTCTTGATTTAATCATACACAAAAATTCTTGTTCACATTTAATAATTCAACAAAATTCACTGTAGAATAAAATCAGCATCATGTTACTGAACGCGTAATTGGGGAGAGTGTGAATCATCTGTCGATTATGTTTTATGCAAATGTAATCACTCAACAAAAAGTCAGCGTTGAATAAATCAGAAAAAACAACAAACAACGCGTATGAGTGTATTCATAATTAAAACGAAATAGAAACACATTTTATAAATGATATTGTTTACATTAGGGTGGGACTTAAATTCGCTTTTTTAGAATTTTTATTAGTCATAAAAGTATTCTTCTTTGTGAAATATAAATATTTTTTTGGAAAAAAAATTTAGGTCGATATCTCAGGCTTGCCTAATCCGGAAAAATTTAAATATTGTCTAAATATTTTTTTTATCTACTTTGATTAGAAAATTAGGCAATATTTAACTTAAACCGGATTGGGCGAGCCTGAGATGTCGACCTTAATTAAAAAAAAAAAAATATTCCCAAAGAACAATATTTTTGGTATTCCTAATAAAAATTCTAAAAAAACGTATTTTTTTTACAAAATCACCCCCTTTTTATAGATAAGAAACTATTTTGTTTTAATTATGATTACACTCATACACGTTGTTTGTTGTTTTTTCTGATTTATTCTACATCAAAATAATTATTGTTGGCTCGAATGAACAGAATAAAACAATGGTTTAACAACGACCGATTTATAATCATAAATCAGTGACAAAACAATTCGTTTGATTGATTTAAAATCATCAACAAATATGTGTGTTGGAGTATATTCAGCGTTTGAACGCAAACACATATTTATTCTTGTGTTGATTGCGTATGAACGTTTTGCAATCAGCAAATGCAGTTCTCTGGTTCTTAGTTTAAATAGTTCAAATATTTCAAATATAACTATTTTATTTAAATTAAATTTTTTGTAGCAAATTCACTTAGTTTTTGATTATATATAAAAAAAAAAACAGTTTCTTTTTAATTATTTCTTGTTTAAATTTATGAATTTGGACACCATTTTATTAATAATCCACTTTTGCTTGCAGCATTATATCTAGATAGCAGATTTAAGTTAATGCTAAGTCCCGAAGATGTTGAAAATGCTTAAAAAACATATTTTAAAAATTAAAATTTACAAAAAAAAAATTGCAAATGGAAAGAGAAGAAGAGAATAAGGATCTAAATCTTTTTCTTCAGAATATATGCTCGAACAAGTTCTAAAAAAGAAGGAACGATTTTTTAAATTAAATTCTTCAAATGAGAAGGCCCCTTGAAGTTCATTTTGCCGCCACAAAGAACAAATTTAAAAGAAGAACACTTAAAAAATATATTAATTATAAAATGAAACAAAAATTTCTTAGAAAAATAAATAAATTTCCTATTAATAAAATAATTTTTTACTTTTTTTAAATGTTGAACTCGAATCGAAACTTTTTATTTCAATTAACACGAACCTAAAAACATTTTTTTCAGGGTTCAGTCCCTGGTTTGCAAACACTTTTACTATAATGTGTCCAATATAAAGTAATTTTGCCATGAAATTTCAATTTTCTTTTTTGCTCAACGTAGGGCCCGACTTTTTACATTTTGCGGATTTTGAAGTATGATATATCGATGTTTTTGTCTCGAACATCGATATAATATATCATAATTTACATTAGTCTTCTACGTTTGCAAACCAAGTTTTTCAAAACTTAAAAATTTATTGAGCATAACAATTTATTAAGAAATCATCAAAATGCTACCAAATTACAATTTTGAGGTCATCTTCTCAATAAAATAAATAATTGAAAAATGATTGCATTTAAGTAGCTATTTATGATAACTTTAAGTACACATATTATCATCGAAGGACTCATTGACATTTATTGTTACTTTAAATATCATTTAACATATTAAAACAGTTTCAACTTACCATGAATATTCCCAATATTACACGTGCTGCACACAGCAGCAAAATTTAAAAATATCAAACAAACTAAAATGATGCCAATGCCAATATTCACAACACGTAGTGATATTTTCGTCTATCACACATGAAAATTATATGAAAGCACTATGACCTTTTTTCTGCCGAGATTTAACAACTAACTATTATCCTTTAAAACACTGATTTTTGGATGTGTGTGTGTGTGTTTGTGTGTCCCCAAACAACGAAACTTTATTGTGATGCTTTGAGTACCCTGTAGGAAGCCTGGGGTCAAGTGTCTACAAGTCACTTTTCGGTGACATGTCAACAAACCGTCTACACTCAGAAAAAAAAGTTAGTAGAAAAATTTGTAAACGGTTTTCAATCGCACTCTACTATTTTTGTACTGATTTTTAGTAAAAAATTATTATTTTGCAAATCTTTTTGCTATTTACATTTTACAAATTACAGAATTTTTACAGAATATTTACAAATTTTTGTTGCTAATTTCAGAAATCATTTTACAAATTTTTGAAAACCGATTTGCTAAAATTAGCAAAAAATATTACTAATTTTAAAAAAGTAGATATTGAAGGAAATGTTATTTCTAATTAAAACTTAAACCTACAAACTTAAATTTCCTTAAAATGTTACATATATTAAAAAAGGGATCGGAAGTGAAGATACCTTCCTAGTGTGGAAAAAGAGGACATCCACTTAAAATAGCACTAAAAAGATTTTTTAGTTCTAAAAATCCGCCCTAAAAACAATTCAAATTTAACCTTAAAAGTAAAAAAAAAAAAATTGACCAAAATATTTTTCTAAACCGAAATTACCAAATTAAAACAAAATGATTAATTCGTTTTTTAAAAAATATAATCAAAATTTTTGATGCTCGATAAGAAAAATAAATTCAAAGCTTTTTACTAATATTAATATTATTTAGTAATTTTTTTTTGCTGATTTTAGCAAACAGATTTTAAATTCCACTTTACAAAAAGTCTACTAAAATTTAGTAGCGGCTACTAATTTTTCTACTAATTTCATTGTACTACACGTCAGCAGACATGTGTTGCTAAGATTAGCAAAAAATACAGCTGGGCTCAAATTAGCAGAATTTCCCGTAATAACAGCAACTTTTTCAGTTGCCATTACAGACTTTTTTTGGTGAGTGTATACTTTTTACATTCCTTTTTTGCAGCTGCAAAGCTGTGCTTGTTCTTGGTTTTTAATTGTTTTATTTTGTTGAAAATACATGTGCATAACTGCATGCAAAATTAAAGTTTATAATAAAAATATAAAGAAAAATTAATTTAAAAGTTCAATATACAAATTTGAACAAAATATGTGAAAAAAAAACAATCAACTTTGTATAAAAATAAAAATAACAAGAAAGAGGCAACAATTTTTAGTGAAAATTGCAACTCTAGCGATTTTGTGGAGCCTGATGAAGATTTTACGGAGCCTGTGAATGATTTTGTGCAGCCTTTTGAAGATTTGTCTACTCCAAAATTAAATTTGTACGAACATTTACTTAAATAAAATTTGTAAAAAGATCTTTATTAATAAAATATTTAATTTAACAAAATAAATGCACCTATTTAATCTTATTTCCTTCCTAGTGTGGAAATCAAGTAAAAAGTTCCAAAAGTGTAGACTAGAATTACTAAAATGTACTAGTGAAACTCTGGTTCCAATGTCAACACCTAGTCAATAGTTGTGTAGATTCGCAATGACACGCAAATGTTAAATGTCTACAGCAGAAAGCGTTGGCTGGGCATAATTAGTCAGGCGACAGTCAATATTGAATCAGTACAGTTTCACTATCGACATTTCCTACAGGGTATAGATACAATAGTTGTGTTCTTTTTTTACAATTTGTAAGTCAACTTTCATTTAGATTTTATCTGGAAAAAAACTTTACCCGAACTATGTATGCTTCAATGTACAGTTTTTTGCACAAATTTTTTCTAATGCCATTGGTTCCTTTTTTTTTTTTTTGTAATATAGTTTGGGTTATGTATTATTGTCTGCAGTTTCAACGGAATTCCGTTTTATATCCTTTCGAACATGTATCTATCTATGCTTATGGTTTGATTATTTTTGGATGTTATAGTACTTTACAAGAATTTAAACACCCTCTAAATTTAGAAAATGTGTCAATAGTTGTGGTTTAATATTTAGCTTTATCATTTAAAATTTTATTACATAAAAGGACATTTTTCGTAATAAAAAATTCTGCAGTAATTAAACATTTCATTTTGATGACCTTGTACTTGATTTATTATTACATCTTTATTTGTTGTCAGAAAAAAACAAATAAATGTTGTGATATTTTGACTTTGTTGTTTGTTTAATATTTAATGCAAAAACTTTTTGAATCCAAATAAAGTTAAATATTTGTTAGAAGAAATTTAATTTTAAAATTGATTAGAAGGCAGTAAATAATTGTTTAAAAGTTACACATACACATATTATGGTGATTTAATAAATTACATTTTAAATATTTATTGTAATGATGATACTACAGTACCCGGCTATTGGATTATAACCAGTAGCAATTTATAAAGTTTTTTTCAAAACAAGTAAAATTTGCTAACTTATTTCAAAATAAACAAAGTTTAGTGGCATTTATTGGTGGCTCAGGGTTAACTTTGATTATATGTAAGAAAAGTAACCCACCGTGATTTATGCACTCATACAAAATTCACAATCCAAATTTGAACCCGATTTCTATGGTTCTGTGTGCTTAAATAACATTTAAGTACAATTCAAGAAGTACCTTTCTATGGGAAGTAGTAGATCTGAATATAGACCGAGTCTAAACAAATTCAATACGTTTTCTTGGGCTAACAATAGAAGCTTATGCCGCAAATTTCATCCAAATATCTTTTTATTTGTGGCCTGTAGTTTGATCAAAGTTTATTTATGCAAATATGGGGAAAATAGGTTCATATGGGGACTAGATCCAAATGTGGTCCGATTATTTTATATTTGGAGGCATGATTTTTGGTCTCATATAACATTCAAAGCCCAAGTTTCCATCAGATATCTAATTTAGAAAAGACCTTTTTATGGGAGGTAGGTCTGAATATGAATCGATTATTAAATAGGGCGATTATAAACAAGTCCGTGACTTTTTGAACTTCCCTCGTAGTTATATGAAATGCAACTCTACTCCCATCAAGTACCACTTTTTAATAGCCCTGCGGGAAAAAGGGGTTGATTGGGAATGGAGACCTGTCCCGGGATAGGTGAAAACTGAACCGGTTCCGAAAAAAACATATCACGAGATAGGTAAAAGAGCATCGGTTTCTAAAGTACCTAACACATGACCGGTTTAAAACTTACGACATGTTCTTTTAGACCAGTCCTGTGACATGTCACAGAGGGTAATTGACCCCCTCCTAGGACAAGCCGATGTTAAAGTGATCGGTCCCGTGACCGGTCCCTATCACAATGAAACGGTCAAGTGACGTGTCCTGGGATAGGTCCTTTTCCCGCAGGGAGACTACTGTCAAATTTTCAGCAAGTTCCGTCATTTACTTTTCGTTTAACAGCAGGATTTTTTGAGGTCTATAAAATATGCATTTGTTTGATCAATAATTTCATCGTTGGAGTTAAGTCTCTTTCCACCGAGCCATTTCTTTAGGTTTGGAAATAGCAAATAGTCACTGGGGACTAAATCCGGAGAATAAGGCGAATGAAGGAGCAATTCATAGTCAACTTCATGGATTTTTGCCATGGAAACTAAGCTGTCACACGATTGCGTTGGTGGTCGATTGTGAGCAAACGTAGCAGCCATCTTGCGGAAAGCTTTCTCATACCCAAGTGATTGTTCAAAATTGAAAGCACTGAGCCATGTGAGATGCCTATGTCTTCCACAATCTATCGCACATTTAATCTCTGATCGGCCAACACCATATCGTGAATTTTTTCATATGTTTTGGGTGTAGAGACCTCAACTGGGCGTCCAGAACGTTCGGCATCTTCCGTGCTTGTAAGGCCACAACGAAAGTCAGTAAACCACTTTTTTACCATTGAAATAGTATTTATCAAGCCTTTCCTTGGTTTGATTGACGGTTTTTTTTCACAAAAAATAATGTTTAATGAGCACAAGAAATTCACTTTTTTTCATTTTTAAAAAAAGCCACTAGGTTGTATGTTTTGAACAAACGCAAAGTAAATGAAGGAACTTGCTCAAAATTTGACAGTAGTCTATTGAGGGGAGCAGTGTTAAATTTCATATAACTACGAGTGAAGTTCGAAAAGTCCCCCCTCGTATATATGTTTATAATCGCCTTTTCCTATGGCAAAGATATTAAAATTTTGATTTATCGCTTTGTTTAGGCAATATAGCACAATAAAGGTTGAAGACGAATCAAGAAATCTATTAATCAAATAGTTTCGATTTATGCTATTACATAAGTCTATTAGTAAAATAAAATTACAAACCGAAAATGATTGATTTAGTGTTATTATTTTAGAAGTTACAGCAATTTTCGCTTTTTGAAAATTGCGAATTTAACGAAGTCAACACTAAAACATTATTAAATTTTTCAGAAATTGATTCCACTTACTACAAAGTCTGAGTGTATTAGTTGTGCTTAATTTCAAAAAAAACTGTTTATTTGCTTTTGTGTTAGAGGAATGTACGTAAAGCGTGTCCTGACTCTGTCCTGCGAGTTCTAGAGTTAAAATAGTAACATATTCTTCATATTCGTTTGTTATTGTGAATAATGTATAACAGAGCGTAAATATATTTTTGGCTACTTTTTAAATATTTTTTTTTATATTTTAAAAAGTAAATTTTTTTCAAATTTACATAATTTTGACTTTACATCCTTCTCGCTTAAAATTTGTTCGTTGAACAAAAGAAATTTGTTTAACAAAAAAATTATAATAATAATAAAAAATTATAATAATAATAATAAAAAATTATAATAATAATAATAAAAAATTATATCTGACAACCGCTTTTTGGCGGTCTTGAGCATTAAAATAATTTTTAGAATCTCCGAGAAAAACGTTTCAGTAGATAGACTTTGGAGATCAAATTTGCATATTGCGATACGTTAGAAATTATTTTTGTAAATAATAGCAATTTTTAAACCTTTAACGATTTTTGTAATTTTCAAATATCATGCCATCATTTATTGCTTTTGAAGACATGAGGTTATCCACTTACAATCTTGTCGGAATGTAGTTTTTATTCAATAACGGATCTTTAATAGGCCCAACCTAGAAAACTGGAAAAGTTTGTCTTTGTATAAGTTTATTTTAAATGAATTTGACGTTTTCTATATTTTTTTTTTTGCACTAGGATATTGTAATGATGAAACAGTAAAGTAAGGTTGTCCATCCATGACTGTTGTAATATCTAGCAATGTCTATAAAGAAAATTCATTCATTTTAATAAACATATTTGCATAATTTATAAACAAACACATGTTAAACAAATTGTTATTTTTTTTTTTCTTTTATTATTTTTTCACATAATTCCAATAATGGCAACACAAATTTATATAGCTACCAAAAAGGTCATTTTGCAGCTGTTTTGTAAAATCTGTTATTAGTGAATTTTAATGGTGGTTTAAAAAAAAATTTAAAAACATAATTCAAAATTTTTGGTTTTACATAAATAAACATGTATCAATAAATAAACAATAATAACCACTTTGATTACACTGGTCAACAAATTAAGAAGAAAAAAAGAATTTTTCATCCAAAAATAAAATCCTTGAGGTGCTAAATTACGGCTTTCTTGAATACAATCTATTTTCCAAAAAGTGTACTTAAATTGATGTAATTGAGAACTATTTTGGGAAGGAGCAAAAAACTTTTTGTGGCTATTTAAATTAAACAAATTATGTAAATTCTTTTAATTATTAAATGTTATGCCATTCTTAATTAAAACCCCAACAGTTGAAAAATCGAAACTTACAGAAATATAGAAAAATAATGTATTAAAATTTGCAACGGACAAGTTTTGCTACGAATTTTCGAAACAAATGAGTTTCGCTTTACTCCATATGGGATCGAAATAGTTTTTAATCATTCAACTTCACTATACTTTAAAAATTTTATTAATTTATTAATAAAGGGTGATCCATTTCGAGGTTCCTTACTTAAAAAAAAAAAAAAAAAAAAACAGGAAATTCAAATTTAATGGGGAATGTTTTTTTATCATTTGAAAGAACATTTATTGGCATTTATTTTTTGAAGATTATGTCTATCAAATGTTGGCCGTTGCTACATCGCAGATGGTCCATCCGTTGAGTCCAATTTTCGATGACTCGTTCGAGCATTTCGACTAGTAACTGGCGAATGACACGCGTGATGCTTTCCTCCATCGAAGCGGGTTTGTCCGCATAAACTTTAGACTGTAGATATCCCCACAGGAAAATCGACCGGCCCAAAACGTGAAATTATGTGCTCACCGAAGTGTTCTCTCAATAAATCCATTGATTGATGCGATGTGTGGGAAGTGACGCCGTCTTGTTGAAACCAAATGCGGCCGAGATCACGAGCTTCAATTTCAGGCATCAAATAGTCGGTTATCATGGCACAATAGCGCGGAATCGACTCTCCACGGTCTTCGTGTACACTCTCAGCTACGGCCGCTATATTTTTTTCACAGCGTGCTGGACGTGGTCTATTCGGTCGAATATTATCCATTAATGAATGCTGGGTCTCAAAATGGGTGATGCTGTTGCGAATAGTACGCTCAGTAGGTCGATTATGTTGACCATAAGTTGAGCGAAGTGCACAAAACACATTCCTCACAGAACGTGAATTTTCGTTATAAAGTTAAACGATTTGTAAACGTTGTTCAGGCGTAAATCTTTCCATTATGAAATGCCAAACAATACTAGAAACTGATGGAAAAGAAATTAAAACCTAATTTTAAAAAGTTTAAGAAACAAATATGAATTTTTAAACAGACAAAGAAAAATCTTCATTCCCAGTGTACTTCTCTTGCAGAGTCATCCTTTCTTTCCCTATTTTTCTTTAATCATCAGGAGTACTATAGGAATCTGTTCCTTCTTGTTCTCTTTTTATTATATTTCTAAATGACCTTCTTTGGGGGACAAAAGTTGGATTATTAATGACAATATCTGGGTAGAGTCTTGTAAATATGTTATATTTTAATGCACATTAGACCCGATGTTATGTTGGCCCAATGGGTGGGTCAACATTTAACGATATTCAGGTATCGAAATGACTTGAAGTTCCGGGAATAAGAAATCAGTGTGATTTAAGTCTGTTGGCATAAGCATGAAGTGTCGAAAAAAGCACTCTCATGTCTAGGTCTTTTAAAAACGCGCTCAAAGTCCTTTACTCCATTCGACCTCTTTACAATCTATGCCGCCTACTATATTCGAGCGAAAATGAATCTCAAGGAGGATCTTAAAAGTCTATTGTGTACATTAGAGGTTTTCTACTAATATAAAAGAACTTATTGTCACAAGAGCCTGATTTTTTGTGCAAAATAAACGAGTATCCAGTAGAGCTCATCCGTTTGTTGCCAAGAGGGCC
This sequence comes from Eustalomyia histrio, assembly GCA_949748255.1. NCBI lineage: Eukaryota > Metazoa > Arthropoda > Insecta > Diptera > Anthomyiidae > Eustalomyia > Eustalomyia histrio. The sequence continues at coordinate 236,360,906 of OX456523.1, forward strand.
TCAGAACGCATTACGAAGAGATGTTGTTCTGATGAACCAAAATGAATAGATGGAAAAAGCTCATTTATACGGGTAATCATTCACTAACTGAAAAATGTAATTTCACATAGTAATTTTCCTTAGAGTGTGTGATATGCCTGTTTAAAACCATGAGTTTTTGTGTTGGGTGGTTCAGAAGGAGGCTGAAGATGACCTGGTCGCTCGGGTCGAAAGTCTGCACTCCCTCTACCGTTGATCCTTACAATTTTTTTCCATTTAATAAAAAATTAGTGTTTACTATTCGTTAGTATCATTAAAAAATTATGATCTTGAGCCTGATAAAATTAAAAATATATAACCAAAACTAACAAGCTGAAAAACCTCCAAGTTGTGGTACAACTCAATATTTCTCTTTAAGACGGAACTCTCCCAGGTAAGAATTCAGATTATGTTGGTATTTGGATATTGTTATATAGAGGAGAGAAATCTGTTAGATCTGTATTTTTACCTGTCGGCCTAAAAACTGAATTTGAAATTGAGCTAATAAAAAATAATACGGGTCTGTGAGTTTTGTCTCCTTAAATTTCAGTCGATTCGCCGTTTCCACCTAGGAGACTTCCTTTGTAAGTAAAAAAAATTGGGGCCAGTCCTCCCTAATCAGTACTCGAGTATATAGAGCCTGCAAAAAGTTTGTGGAATGTAATCGTTATTGCAATCCTGTTTAATACCGCTTAGCTGCCATATCTCAGCTTAGCATTTATTGGTAAAGTATCACTCCCAGAGCTGCTGACTGGCGGGTCCTGCGATGCTCTAGTTGTTGCACCAAGCACATTCTTAAACTAAAGGATCTAGGGAATGCAAAATCAAAAGCCTAACAGAAAGCAAAACTTCCAAAACTCCAGTTTTAGCATTTGAACATAGAGCCAATCGTTGGCCCAGGACCTTGGCTAACTCTGTTCATCCTAAAAAGTCTGATAGTTCTTCATCGCATTAGAAGTTGCTAAATCTGAGTCTCAAATATTGAAACTGGAGTTTCTGAAATTTTGTTTTTTGTTAGGCTTTTGATTCTTTAAGTTAATAAAGTCCTTAGTTGTACCTTTAAAACTTCGAAGAGATATGACATCGTGTCAACGGTGTTATTGCAATCAGCTACGTATTTCACTTCTTAGAAATTTAAAGAGTCATCCCGACATATTGAGCGGCTTTAAACATTAGTTACATTGTTTCTTCTTGTGAACAAAACGAACTCAGTTTTTTGCGGGATTATCTAATGTTTAAATTTCTCAAAACTTAAATCTATAAAAAAAATCAAATTTCTTTATGTGATTCAACTTTTCAAGTTGTCTCTAAACTTAAAGTATTATATAATTTTGTTATTTCCTCAATCTTATAAAGAAAATTTAGCGAAACTTATCATAGTTTATAATTCTTTTTATTTTGTTTCACTTGACATCTTCACTTTTATAACTATTTTCCTTTTTTTATATTTATAGCACTTAGCAACAATCATTGTTGGTGCATGTTTTCAAAAAATTGACCATAAATATTTAAACAACAAAAGACCATAAACTGAAAAGAAACTCCTTAACTCGAAATCTTGTATGTAGACTACCAAAAATGGTCAAATCCAACAACAATAACAACAAAGAGAAAACATAAAGCTACGAAGTGGAAGTCTATAAAAAAAAACGGCGTAAACAAAAACTTCAAACAATCGTATGATAAACAGAAAATACAAATAAACTGGTATAGGAAAATAAAAAAACTCCTTAACAATCATGAATGAAATCAGGAAATCATGTTTTTAGACTTTGTTTTCTTTTTTTTCGTTTTGGCTAATTTCCCAAAGAATGACAAGAGAGCACGACAACGCAACCCAGAACAGCAGATAACATTTAAAGATTTAAGCCTAGTATTCTGTTTACAACAGCGAAAAAATTCGGGCTATAAATACAAATTGTTAACCGCCACTAGAAAGTCACTAGACAAGTTAAACTTTGTTTGCTATATTTCCAAAAGATTTTGGCGCATTTTCGCATCAATTTTACGAAAGTGAATGATTACAGTTTTCATGTGAGATTTGACAGATATTTTTCAAGGAGTACGAACAATATACTGGGCTTCATAATCAACTAAAGGACTACTCTTTACAATATTTTAAAACTTAAAAGTATGGTAAATTATTTGCAGAGAAAGTGAAATTGGTTTTCATATAAAGTTTGACAGATATTCCCGCAAAAATACGAACAGCCTACTGGGCTTTAAGCTGAACTTATTGGAAATAATGGAGATGCATAACAATCAACGAATGTACTACTTTTTACAACATTTTGTTACTTAAAAGAACCGTAAATTAATTGGAAAAAAGTTTTGATTTCGAACTAATTTTTGATAGCACATAATTTATCAGTGCACAGAGAAAACAGATTCATTGTAACAACCGAATTTCTTGCTTACAGAATGGTTTGTTTCTCGCAACCAAAATTTGGTTAATGCAACAGAATTTCGGTTGAAACCAAATATTTCAATTGTATCAGGAAATAATTTGTTTGGGACAACTAAATAATTTGGTTTTTACGATGAATCTGCTTTCTCTGTGTGGTGTGTAGAGGGATACAATCAGTGATGCTAAATTATAGAGTTAAAAATTTTCAATTTTGTTAAATGTGGCAATTCTTCTTAAATTTCCTACGCATTTTGATCTTAACCCTTTCACCCTGAGTTTTTCTTCTGAATCTGATAGGGTTTTTTCAACTTTGACAATAAGTACGTGACTTTTTGAATGAAACACAGTTTTTTTTTGCAAAAAAAAAAATGTTTTTCAACATTATCTTCTTTAAGCTCAATATACTTAGTCCAACGTTTCTCCAATTTTTGTTTCCTTCCCAAAAAATAGGATTTTTCGAGGTCCATAAAATAGGCATTTGTTTGATCAATAATTTTATCGTTGGAGCTAAATCTCTTTCCACCGAGCCATTTCTTTAGGTTTGGAGAATATAGCGGTTAAAGTACCAATTCGTAGCCCAATTCATGGAATTTTGACAATCCTTTGAAGTTGTCACACGATTACGTTTACGCGGCAACCATCTTGCAGACAGCTTTCTTAAATCCAACTGATCATTTAAAATCGAAACCACACTGCCATATGAAATGCCTATGACATCAACAATCTCACGCACTTTTACTCTTCGATCGGCCAACACCATATCGAGGATTTTTTTGACATTTTCGGGTGTATTGGCCGTCCAGAAAGTCAGTAAACCACTTTTTACCATTCTATGGTGCAGAGTCCCCATAGTACTTATCAAGCTTGATTGGCGGTTTTTTTTTCGCAAAAAATAATGTTAAATGAATCGAAATTCACTTCTTTCCACGGAGTTATATGGTTTGAACAGCTGTTAAACGCATAGTAAATGACGGAACTTGCTTGACAGTAGTCTATTAACAGGTGGTACTTGATGAGAGCAGTGTTGCATTTCATATAACTAAGAGGGAAGTTCAAAAAGTCACGAACCTTTTGATCCGCACTCGTATAAGATGTTTGGGATATATGGGTAGACGGAGATCCTTACCTTTATACTGGGATAATATAATCCCAATAAGATTTCTCGGTGGGACATTAACTACAATAAACAATAAATAACTGTGATCAATTTACATATTTCTTTTTATTTATATGAAAAACGAAGCGCAATTAGAAATTCGAAGCTTAAAATGTACACAAAAAAGGAAAAGAAATAGAACTTAACAAATTCGAATGGAGGTGCATCGAACGCAACGACGTCGCAAGATGATTTTAATGGGTAAATAATCGCCAATATTCAAAATTTCCTTCTTCGCTTAGAAGGCTTGCTGCCTGTCCGCTATAAGCGCTTCAGCCAATGGAAATATAAACTTACTGTGATGTATATATATTTTCCACACGTTTACAACACAAAGCATTGGGATTTTAAATAATACTTTTTTCCACCACTTATAAGCAAAGTGCAGTTCACATGCTTCCTGGTGCCATCCTTTTGCTTTCTCAGAACCTGAACTTAATTTGGCATATGCACAATAATCCATCAGCACTCATTTCAAATTGTACTGCTTTAGCACGAAACGGACCTTGAATTTCGTCATGCACTTATGTATTGAATGGGAAGACTTTCACTTCTAGCCTTTGAAAACGTTTTCTTTACAAAAGCTTAAATTTCAGATATATTACAGTCTTTCGGAGCCGTCCGTCCGGACTTCATTAAAATATATATGACGATCAGCGTAAAACATCTGCTTTCACATAAAACAATTCCACACAAATGACGTAGCATTATAATTCACTACAGTTTTTTAGTTACACCACAGATAATTCCTCAAACCTTTTTTTTTTTTTGGATCATATTAGATGTAAAAATTAAAAGGAAAAAAAAATAGTTATGATGTAAACATTGCTGGGACATATGATCCCAGTATTTAAAAACTTGACCCAAAAATGTAGAATTTGTGATATATTATGTGGCATTTACATTACGCTAGAAATCCAGTTTCAAGTAGATTATGAAATCTAGTTTATGTATCACAGTACCATATGATCGAAATCTACTTGCAGTCTCAATACATATGTATAAGAAAATTAAATTCTTAAAATCCACAAGCTTTTCAAATGGCGCCCAACATAAGAGCACGAATGTGAAATAAAAATATTTTTTTCCATTGTTATATAACAATAGATTAAGAAAAATCAATTAAAACAGTTTATAGCAGTTTTCTTCCTAACAATATTTCAATTATTTTAAATTGTCGCCAGTCGCTTAGGGAAAAAAGTACATTTTTAGAACACAATTCGTAGCAATTTAAAAAAGTTTTTTTTTTCTCAACCCTGATTATAAGACATGTAATAAAAAAAATCCAGAAGACATGTCTGCTCTGCTTATAATATTGCCCAACATGCGTGTGTGCTGTTCTTAACTTGATATTTTTTATGCTGCTGACTTGGCTGCTCTTTTTTAAAGTGTTATTTTAAATGTGGCCAAGTCTCCTTATGCAATTTATTGGTCCTCTTATTTTGAGTTTGTGGTTTTTATAGTCTGCGCGTGTTTTATAATGTTTCAAATGTTGATCGTGTAATGTAAGATTGTTGTTGGTTGGTTGGAGTTTTTTTTTTTGTTATTTCTTAGCAGTCTTGTTTTATTACAAAGAACATGTTCTTGTATATATATACCTCGGGAGTTATAACATCTACTTTAAATGCAGGAAAAACTAGTTTTGTACCATGCAACATGCAAGTCTAAAGACTAAACAACAACAAGCAGACTTAATAAAAGCCACATCCTTGCAAACTTAAAGGGAAGACTTTCAATGCAGTTTGCAACTTTAAATGCAGACTTTTACTTTGAAGAGTTGCAGTTTTAACATCTTTTTTTTTTTTTTTGTCTTTTGTTATTCTATACGAGGTGCATTTTAAAATTTCAATTTAAAATTTCAGTTTTTTAGATTGTGCATTACATTCTTTAAAGATTCTACATTTGATATACTTAGGGTGTTGAAACTAAACAAATATATTTTCTTTATTAAAGTTGGCAACGCAATTTAGAGTACATGTTATTTGAGCTAAATTATTTGAAAACCTAATTTTTGAAAACTAAAAATGTTTTGTTTTGAAAGTTGAAAGTTGAAAAGAATTAATTTTGTATAAAAATTGTTATACCTCAAATTATTTTATAATTGTTATCTTTTTGTCAAAATAGTCGAAAATTTTTAAAATTCTGGATCATGAACTAAATGTAAGGTCAAAATGGGATTCCGCACACTTTAGACTAAATTTTTAAAAGCTGTAAGTATGACAAAGGAATTAGTTTAGTTAAGCTTTAATTTAGCCTTTATTTAAACTTTTGAGCTTTTAAGCTTAATGGGCCATTCACACTGCCAGAGTACTCCTCGCCACCGAGTGCAAAGTAGAAAGGAACAAAATTCCCTCTGCAGAGTTGAGTACTTCATAATTGTAAATGGGCTTTAACGATTTATTCCTTTGAAAATTTTTATATTTAAGATGAACTATTAAGCTTTAAATCTGTGGGCGATATAGATGTAAAAGGATAATTAATGACTTCAAAAATATGTACATAATTTAAAGATCCATGATTAGTTTTTCTTTTTAAATTGTAAACTCAGCAACTTAGGTCATCAAAATTAGTAGAAATTTTCGCTTAAAATATTCGGAATTCATATTTAGTAGATTTATGCTGTAATTTCTACTACAAGAGCTAAACAATTATAGTTATTTTTAACTGTTAAAAAAACAACTGAAACTGCAGTAAAATCAATTAAAATTTTGTTCATAAAAATTGTAAAATAACGTACAATATTTGCAAAAACCGCTGCATTTTTTATTTAATATTTAAAAAAATTTAAATCTTTGAAAACTTTAAAAAACAATGCTTTCTAAAAAAATAAGTTAATATTTTAACCGGCTCTTCACCTATATTAAGAAGCAAAATATGGAAATTTTAAAAATGTTTTTGTTATTTAATTTTGGCTGAAAACACTTAAGAGAAATGTATTCCATAAGAAACCCTCTCATTTTAATTAAATTAGAATATGTAAGGGAGAAAAAAAAATAAACCTGCGGTCAAATTACGGCATAAGTGATCGAATGAATTCGTTCGAAAATTGTAATTTTTTAATATATAACTACAATTATATTAATAATGAAAACACAAATTTAAATTTCTGTTTCCAATCTAGGACCTTTGTGTTGATGAAAATTCCGTTCAAATCTTTTATTTGAAGAAATAAAAAATTTATTTCGATCGAAAAATTAAAATAACGAATGGCGTAATTCGACCCCTGTGTTTGGGTAACTTTGGGGATTTAAGGTGTTAAAATGGTATTAAAAATCAGGCTATTTTTAATTTTCTTGCTTTTATTTCATCCAAATGAATCATATTAATATTGAAAGAGGATTTTCGAGTACTTTTAATAGACACTTTATTTTGGTACTTTTTGCATTTTTGATTTTGATGTAAATATATATAAAATTTTGGATACTTTCAGAAGTTTACTGCAATGACTTGCACATAGGGTATTCTCTTAATTCTACCCGTTTTTTAAGTATTTTTTTTTAATATTCGTGCTATTTTGGATTTTAACTCATTGTTCACGAATCCCTTTTTGCAACCTTTTGGAACAACTTGGCATTATTGGCAAACGGTGTCTCAGTAACAATTCACTTTTTAAATTTAGTGTCATAATTTTTGTGCAAGTGGCACTCTGAAATTTGGCAGCTATACATATGTTTCTTCACATTATTAAAAATGGAGCGCTTTACGAAAGAACAACGCCTTATAATTGTGAAAACTGAAGTTTTCACAATTCGTTCAAAGGGTAATGGAGCAAAGTGAAGTCAATGGCAATTTTTTAAAAAAGTAATTTTTCTTTCTTTGGGGTTTTGTGAATTCGGGGTTTATGCGAATTAATCAGAAACAGTCCCTGAGCTCAAATTCAATGCGTCATCGGTAAGATACAGCCACATCTTTGTGAAAAAATCATTGAAAATTTCATGAAAGAAGTAATGGCCTGCACCCAGAAAAAAAAGTTAGTAGAAAATTTTGTAAACGGTTTTCAATCTCACTTTAGTATTTTTGTACTGATTTTTAGTAAAAAAAAATATTATTAAGTAAATTTTTTTACTATTTACATTTTACAAATTACAGAGTTTTAACACAACATTTACAAATTTTTGTTGCCAACTTCAGAAGTTATTTTACAATTTTTTGAAAAACAATTAGCTAAAATTAGCAAAAAAAAAATACTAATTTTAAAAAAGTGGATATTGAAGGAAATGTTATTTCTAATAATTAAAACTTATACATACAAACTTAAATTGCCTTAAAATTGTATATAAGTTGAAAAAAGAGATCGGAAGTGAAGATACTTTTCACAGCCGACTCATGTCCAAAAATAGGACATCCACTTAAAATAGAACTAAAACTCTAAAAATTATCCCTTTAAATAATTAAAATTTAAATTAAAGTCCAAAAACCAAAAATTAGCAAATTAAAACAAAATGATTCGCCTTTAATTTTTTTTTTTTAATTTTGTCTTAAATATTTTTTGAAAAAATAAATAAAAAAATATTTTGCTCAATCAAAAAATATAAGTTTGTATATTCGAATTCGCAAGGAATTTCGAAAGAAATTAGCAGCTTTTAATTGTAACAAGTGTATCTAAAAATAACTGAGTTGATTTGTGCATTTTAATACTTTTTTTTATAAATTAATATTTTGCTATATTTTACAATTAAATGAGTTAACAGAAATTTACTAAAATGTAGTAGAGCTTACAAATTGTTTATACTAATTTGATTGTACTAATATTCACAATATTTAGTACAATTTTTTGCTGATTTTAGCAAGCCGATTTTAAATTTCACTTTACAAAAAGTATACTAAAATTTAGTAGCGGCTACATGTGTTGCTAATTTTAGCAAAAAATACCGCTGGGCTTAAATTAGCAAAATTTCCCGTAACAGCAAAATTTTCAGTTGCCATTAAATATTTTTTTTCTGAGTGTGTCATCAGAACTGTGGGGACCATTTGACGGATAATTTATTCGATACTTAATCGGAACATGTCTTCTTTACAATCGAATAAAAACAAATCGCAACTATCTCGAAACATACGTGTTTTTATATTAAACTTGAATCCATTGGCCCGTAATCATAGCCCCGCACTAAAGTCGGTTTTTTTAACGACTTTAAATTAAAAACCCGTTATAACCTATTTTGCTATTATAGTCAGAATTAAATAATATTTTAAGTTAAACCGGCTTTAAATGGGTATCACATCAAATGTACCATTTTGTTCAAAAAAATAAATTGTAGTCTAGACTAGCGATAAATATGTTGACATAAATTGCAGCAAATGTCAAGATTAAAAAAATCGCCTCTCTATTTCGTACATTTTTATTGCCGACAAATATGTCGCAATAATTCTCCAGAAGATAAAATGTCAAACTTGCTGTATTCTCCTTTGACAATTATAAAAAAGACGTTACAAATAAAAAAAAATGTAAAAATTATAGGAAAACAAAAAAATATTAAATTTGAAAGAATTAAATAAATTTTAACAAATTATAAGGAAAAAAATAGAAAAATTTAAAATTATTTTCACTTTACAAGTGTATTAACAAGTAATCATAGAAGAAACTTCATCGTTGAAATTTGTTAAAACAAAAGTTAATATAAATAAGTGTTCTCCCCCCCTGAAACAATTTTGTCCCATTATTTTACCGACGCATTTTACTTATTGCTAAGATTTTTATTGCTAATATAGATGGCACCATTGATCAGCTGATTTTATTTAAGCTGAACAAAAGAAAATTGTGTAAATAAAGAATTTACAATGGGTAAACGTCAAAAGGTAAAACTTTATTAAAAAGTAAAATTAAAATTATTAAATAATCAAAGTGTATTTTTATTAAAAACAAAAATATTTTATTTAATAAAAATAATGCAAAATCCCTTTCAATATTTTGCAATTGAAACATATTTTTTTTACAAAAATTTTCTTGGCGAAAAACAACTGATTGTAAGTGTTTTTAATTTTGATTTTAAAGCAGACTTCAAAGATTATTACTAGAGTATAAGCAAAATACAATAAGAAATGGAAAGTTAAATCGTTTCGGAATAAAAACCAAACAAAATAGCACCGGAATCAGAAAACTTAGAACCTTGTCATTTTGATATAGCATTTTTTTTAGAATTTGTATTTGAACAGTCTAAATCATGGTTGGTATTCAATATATTTTCATAATAACGGTAGTTGGCTACCACAGCCACTTTAAGGCCGGTATGAAAATTTTAATATGCCGATTCTATTAAAGGCATGTATCTTTTTGTATAACCCGGGTTTTCGCTCTATTGTACAGATTTAATTTTGAAATATTTTAAACTACCATTGTAATAACGGTTAACTACCGAAACACCGATTTATAAAGGTATTCTGCATATATAACAAAATTTAACAGGTAATATTATGAAATAAACCCCGCGATATACGAAGACAAGTATGACTATTGGAATCGCAGTTTTAAAATTTTCGTATCGGTATTGGTCAGAGCGTTGTAGAAAACTACCGTTATAATGAAAAGGTATTGCTTGCCAACCATGGTCTAAAGACTTTATATTGAAAATACATCAATATTTTTCAATTACTTTTCCTTCCTATTTATCCTTTCGTATCAATTTAATTTTAATTTTTTATACACATCAATTAATGATTTCATCAATGATTTTTATTTTTTAACAATTTAATTTTGTTTACAAAATGAGAGAATAAAATAAGAAGAAAATAGAACAGAAGAAAATAAAATAAGTTTTGTCTCTGACGGAAAATGGTGGACGATTTAAATAAAAAAAACACGGAGATCTTTGCATTGTATTTATACTCTTATGCAGTTTAAGAATTGCTCCTAAGTAATAAAGTACTACAAAATGTTAGATTTTTATTCCACTGCTTACCACATAGATCCACGAGGTGACCGAAATAATGAGACTGAAGATTTTTGCTTGGAATAATTGCCATGTTAGTTTAAATTAAACAAAAATTTATGCGTAAGAGGATTAAACATATTAATATATTTACCATATATCCTTAAACAAGCTTATGCAAAGCAGTTTATGTATGTAGGTCTAAATATATACATACATATTTATTACAATCTCCAAAGTCATAATATGTTTCTTATCATTTTCAACGTCAACATCATTACCAACGACCACAATTGTTTGAAAATGTCTTTATATTCTTTTTTTTCTAATCTTTATTATAAGTAAATTTTTGTTTGTTGTTTTATAAATTTTGCATAAAAACTTTGTTATTAAACATCTGTTGGCAAATGGTCAACAAGCTAACAACTTTGACAGGAAAACGTGGGCAATATTAAAAAATGTTCATCCTCAACAAAATCCACTGAAAAGAAAAGCACACAACGACCGATTTTTGTTATAAGTTGAGACTGTCGGGATTTGTTTATACTTCGTCTAACATACTTTATTTTTTTTAATATTCAATTAAATGATCATATTTTATAAAGAGGATTTTCTTTCTGATGGTTGCCAGTTTTATAGTGGTGAAAATTTAAATAAATGCATATAAATTTAATCCTAAGAGAAGTTTCGAAATTTGCTGAATTTCGCTGTATACGAATCTGAATTTCAATATTTAAATGACGGATCAAATATAATAGATGACTTTTAATAAAAACTGATCGCATTCGTATTAAATATTTTTTTTTGGAAAATCTTGGATATCGCTTAATAAAAAACTAGTTTTAGATTTTTAAAATGCTAATAAATTGCGTCTACAGAAAAAAGTTCACATTTTTAAAACTTTTTCTAATAAGAAACGCTTAGATTCTGCAGAAGTTTTCCCTTATATAAATTTTCAGATTGTGTGCTATTTTTATAATAAGAAAAGCTTAGTTCAAACTGGATTTAAAGCCATATTTTCCATACCAAGAAATTCAGTATTAACATATCGGCTGAAAAATCCCTAGGATGACACATAGGTGGCGCCGATAATAAAAAAAAATCCACATGATTTTTTGGAACAATCAACTTTCAAATGATCCCTGTCAACATTTAATGACAATTCGTTGATTAGTGAACAAGTTACAGCTGTTTTAGTGACGCTACTCTGCGATTTTGAAAACAATGGATTCAAAGCAATTTTGTGTGTTGATTTATCATTGATTTTTAATGTCAAAAACACCCATCAAGCCAAAGTTTGGCTTGATAAGTGTTATTCGGACTCTGCTTCATCGAAACAAAGATTAGAAAAGTGATTTGCTGACTTTAAACGTGGTCGTAAAAACACCGATGACGCCGAACGCTATGGTCGCTCAAAAGAGATGGCGATAACGGAAAACATCAAAAAGTTTTGGCAAACCGTAAAGTGAAGTCGCAGGAGTTAGCTAATACCTTAAAGGTATCCATGGAACATGTAGGCTTTATTTTGCACGAACATTTGACCATGAGAAAGTTGATTTCGAAATGGTTGCCGCGTTTGCTCACAGTGCTCCAAAACAACAATGTGTCGATGATTCTGACAGTTGGCCAAAATGCACGAATTACACTTTCAATTGCTTCCGAAATATTTACCTATTTTTAGACCTTTAAAAAATGCTCTCTGGAAAGAGATTTTGTTCGAATGAAAAGGTGATTGTCGACACGGAGACCTACGGAGGTATAGATATGTTAGAAAGGTGTTAGAGTGATTGTATCGCTCTTGAAAGAGACTATGTTAAACTTTGCTAAAAAATTGTTGTTTTATTGGTTATCCAACGGAATTTGTAGCCGATGTGTTAAAACGAGATTTTCGGGAAATCCTGTTTCATGATTATGTTTATACAGCATTCAGCAATATGAACGTAATAAAATACTGTGAGAATCTGGCATCACCATGTGAAAAAATTAAAATAATTTAAGATAACTTCACAATACTAATTGTATATCCAGAAAAAATAGGTTGTTATTTGTAAGCAAAGTAAAATGCAGCATTCAGTTTCTTATTTGTATCTCTGACGAAGAAAATGTTTGCAAAAAAAACTTTCGATTGTCAAATCGAAATCCAGTTTAACTGTAATGTAAAAGGGATTTCAAAATGTCAAACATTAGAAAATCTTCGCCCAAGTGTACCCATTAAATTTTCCTTGACTGCAAAAAAGTTAAAGTGTTAATGAGCCATATAAACTTTTGAGATATTTAAGATGATAGCGAAATATTAAAAAAAATAATAATAATACTCTTATAACATTTCCAGCATTCTGTTTAGTATTTATCAAAAAATATTATATGGCTTGTCAGTTTTCTTTTCTACACTAGAAAATGTTTGTCAGTTACTAAATAACAGTTGGCTGTGTAGTATTCAGTAGTTTTTTAACTTATATTAGTTACATTTGTTTTTATTTTATATATTCTTAGAGCCAATTTATACGATGCAATTGATTGCATGCAATATTCTTAATTGCCTTTTCAAAGTTGCTTTCAAAGTTATGTCTATTTATACGGTGACTTTAGTTGCACTAATACCGAATGTGAATGAAGCAACAAAAAAAGAATACATATGAGTGCGAAAGAAAAATAACAAAAACATGCACGAAAAAAGAAATCCGTCTTTTTTTTTTTTTGTCACCCCGCTTGCTTTTCTACCTCGTTAGCTCTCAAACAAGAATTGCATGCAAAAAAGTCACCTTGTAAATTGGCACTTAGTTTGCAAATAAAAATCTAAAAATTTTATTATATTTAAAATGAATATTTTATTAATATTTATATTTTAAGAATACCGGAATTATTAACTACAAAAACAACCAGTTTGTTTCAAAATGTTTATAGTAAAACTTTATCAGTTATTTTTGCGACAATGCTAGTAATTTATACTACATTTTTAGTTGTTTTTTTAACAGTTAAAACAATTATTGTACATTTTTATTTATTTTAAAGGCAGATAATTAACTTTATCGCCTTTCTTACTATATAAACTTTTGTTTTAACTTAAATTTTCAGTAGATTCTATCGACAAACTTTTTTGAGTGCACTATTAAAAAAAGTATTTAGAAATAAAAGTGGACATTTTGCAGACAGAGAGCACATGCAACATTTACTATCTCCACATAGAATTTTCTGTTAAGACTGTGTTAAGCAATTGTCAGTTTTAATCATAGTAAATAATAAATCATAATTTTTTGCGCGTCATCTAACAAGGAATATATCTTTGGGGGTGGTACATTTAAATCTTAAAAAAAAATGGATATGTTTAAGAGGGACAATAACTGATGTAAATCAAATCTATTTTAGCTGCCTTAAGCATAAATAAGAGGAACAAAATGTTCTTAGGTTTTTTTTATTATTTTTTAGTAGTTTTTGTGGTCACGTGAGTGATTTTTGACTCACGCTCAGGCACGACCAAGAACCAAAAATTATAATCACGCACCATCCCGCACGAAGGTTACGTACTTTATTTAAATTTTTGCTTACGCTTGCGAAATACTCACGCTTCAAAAATTCAAAATATTTAAAAAAATTAAAAATACACTTAAAATAATGTCTAAGTTAAAATAACAAAAAATGCCATTTAAAAGAAATGATATTTCATTTAAAAACCGGTCTACTTAATTTTTATTTAAATTAAATGCCTTTTGTTATTTATTTTTAAATGTTGATTAATCAACTGACAGAATCGTAAGAAACAATTGATATAATCAGTAAAAATAAATGTCAAAATTTTACCTACCAATTCCTTAAAAAATAAATGTTTTCTTTTTAATTTATTTGAAATTGTTTTCGTTTTTGTATTTTTTTTTCTTTTAATATACTCGTGCAATACAAAATGTATGTATGCATAGCTATAGACACTTTTTGTGTGAATGTGTTTGTGTGTAATTTGTATTGAAAAATTTTGTGTACATACAACCAATTTAAATAAAAAAACAAATTGAAATTTTTTGAATATTTTTTTTTTGAAACAGACAGCAAACAAAATTTAAATTCGTAATAACTGTTACGGACACAAATAAACCAAAAGTTTCCTTTTTGTGGGTAAATTTTTATTAAATTTCAAACAAATGAAAAAAATAAATGAAACTGAAAAAAATGGTAAAATGATAGTAAATTATTTCGAATAAATATATCAAAAAGTTAATATAGATATTTCTTTTGAAAAATAAATATATGTTCTTTTATTTTTAAATGGAACGGAAAACTTTTTTTATTAAACTACAAACAGTTAACTTCATAATATTCTGAGTGTAGAAGAATTTATTTTACCACTTGAAATAATTGCTACATTAAACATGAAAAATCGAAAATTAACGCACGAAAATTTTTTAACGCTCACTTATGATCACGTGAGTAATTCAAATTTTGGCTCACGCCTGATTCACGTGAATCACGAAATTTCCTGGATAGGGATAGGATAGGTCCTGGTTAATGTTTTCTTTCTCTACAAATTTAAGCTGCATCAGTTGGTTTACTTTCCTTGTAAAAGCTGCAAATGTTAAGAAGTGTTGTTCATTAATAACATCTTATAGAAGGAGCCTGTAAAGTGTCATTCATTCTTAAGAACAAATTAAGAAATGAAAAAATTAAAAAAAAAAAAAATGAATGAAAACTTAAGTGGATTACCAGACATAACTGGAGGTGTAATCTGCTAATTGATAATTGTAGGCTTTTTATGGCGTCTATTACACGCACTACTCGCAGTAATAACCACAAATATGTATTAAAATGTTTTTTAGTAATTTTATTTAGTTCTTTAACTTTATTAAATTTGAAGAAATTATCAAGTCCATATTAAATAATCATTATGGTAAATACTTGTAATTACAACGACTACACATTTTTTATATTAAGTAAAAGTTTCATAAAATTCTTGTTGAACATTTAAAGTTTTTTTGTATTAAACTTCAAGGATAAAGTCTAACAATAATAAAACTTTTTTGACATTCCTCCATTTTTAATGTATAGTTTTACCCCCCCTCCCCCCCACACACCAAAAAAAAAAAAGGTTAGGCAATAGTTCATGACGGTAAAAGTGCGTCAAGTTCATGAAAATGAGCATTATTTTAGTATAAAGCACTTGTAACTTTTTTAACGGCCAACACTAATAAAAAGAAAATGCAACAAAAACAAGTTAAAACAGGCTTAAATTCGGCTGTGTCGAATCTTTGAATACTCTCCACCAATATGCTGTTTCTGATACAAATAAAGTAAAAAACTTTTGAAGTAAACTTATGGGGGTAAAAAATATTTTTTGAGGTAAAAAACTTTTTTGGATGTGAAAACAAATTTTTTAGTGTGAAAAAAATTTTGGGGTGAAAAAAATTTTTTGAGGTGAAAAAAATTTTTTATGTTGAAAAAAAATTTTTGTGGTGAAAAAAATTTTTTGAGGTGCAAAATATTTAAGATGAATACAAAATATTCACTTCTAAGGGACTGGTGAAAAAAATATTATGTACCAGTCGCTACTATGAAATTGTACTAAAATACACCAATTTGTATGGAAAATTTTAAGGGACCTTCACATTTTCACTCATAACTTTTTATCTGCTGGACCGATTTTGTCAAACTGCTCGGGAGGATGTCCAATAATCTAGATGAAAATATACAACCCCGCTTGCGTTATAACGACTTTCCCCGAAACGATATTTGCATCTATAGAAATATATTTCAAATGGGTGGCAGCTCTGGATCGAAAACAAAGTTTTATTCAAACTAAAAAGTAAAGTAAAAAGTCGGCTTTAGTTTTACCTGAAAATTGTGAATTTGGTTCAAAAAAAAACAAGTTCTGTCGGATTTCTAAATAAAACTTTAATTTTATTACCGTTATACAAGTATTTAATATAATTAATCAATATCATTTTTTTTGGTGTTTTAAACAGTAAAGGTAGAAGAAGTAACTTTTATTTTCTAGTTTATTAAACCAAATACCCTCAATGAATTTTTAATCAGATTTTAAATCAATTACCAAGGGGAAAAAATAGAAACTCAAATAAATATTTTCAAGGCAAGTGCGAGCGTGCAAGTCAAATATAGAAAATAAAAAAAACATCTGGCATTTACTTTAAATGAAGTCTTTTATATGTGGTTTGTTGCAATTAGGTTTATTTAAAATTAGAATTTTCTAAATGACTTTTCTATGAGAAAGTTAAAAAAAAAACCAAACAATTTTCGTTGTCATTTACCACACCATGTCTGTGGTCTTTTGACAAAAGCAATTAAGTCGACTTGAGAATAATTTTTAAGATTGTTGTAGTAGGGACCTCACTCATTTACACCTTATACACTAAAAAAAAGATGTGGGACCATATTCCCGATTTTCTCATAAATATTCTTGATATCAGGCAAAATCAAAATTTCTTACCGAATCTTTAATTATTTACCCATTTATTGATAAATATTGACACGAGTCCATTTTATGCCATAAATATTTTGATAAAAGTAATTGACTTTCTGGAGTCCAAAAATTCAACACTGCAAACATCTCGAGTTTACTAATGAGTATCGAGTCCAAAAAAAAAAACAAATACCCGGTACCCAAAAACACACTACTCATTGTTTTCCCAGCACTAATACAAATCATAAATATTTGTAATCAATCTGTGATCATCAATTTTGTCACCTTTAAACTTATTCAAATCGATTCTAATCAAATATTCTGTTATTAAACTAATTGTAACATTTGTTAAATGTCCTTTAAATGTTAAATGTCCTATAAAATATTCTATTTTGTCTAAAAAAGATCACAAAAATATTAACAGTATCACAAATATTAATTGAATAAATTGTGTTCATAAAAACGTTCGCAAATTCATAGTAACATTGCCAAACTTTATAAGTATAAAATAATTACAGATATAGTACATATAAAAAATACATTGTTGAGGCCAGGGTCTTTACACACAATCAGATATATCGACGGACATAAATTGATACCAATTATATGACATTTGTTTTGTTCTTTTAACCTTTGGTTAAATCCACCAAGAAGGCATTTGGCGCAAGAGCTTTTATCTCTTAATTAAAAACAAAAAATTAATTAAGGATACCTCAGTTTATGATCATCGAATTATTAACAGCAAAAAAAAAATTTTTAAATCTGATAATTGTGTACGAGCTTAAAGTTGCATTACAATCTATTCATAAAAATTCTCTGCTAGGTGGGTGGAATCTAAATATCGTTAGCTTAGTGTGAAAATGCGCCAAGTCCACATCGACGTTATGTGGGCTGTGTGACACCGCTATATCGATACAACCATGGGATGTGTTCTGCTGAGATAAGTGAACTTATCCCTCGTAGAACTGATCCCTTTATAGTCGATTGTCGAGTGAATCGCACAACACAATACAGGGTGAATTCGTTCATAAGTCGGACTAGCCGTATGTGGCAAAAAAACACCCTGCAGAAGTATTCCCTGACAACTATAATATAGAGAAATTCAAGCCTAATCTTCATAAACACTTCTCCCTCTTTCTTCCTTCAAATAACCAAGCATAATGTCCTGACATCAACACAATGCACAGCACTTATAGGGGACAACCCCTGAGTTTTGATACAAAAAAAATCACACTCTTCCTTCACTGATCTGATGTACGAAAAACTTAAAAAAAAGGTTTTACCCTCCATAAAATTTAAAATCAACCAAAACAAAAAAATACGGATCGATTTATTTCGTCTCCTCTATCAAACATTCAAATTTCAGCGAAATCATTTTCAAGTCGAAATGAGAGAATACTGTTTTTGTTACGAAATATATTGTTTTATTCAATATAATCTCCTAGAAGCTCAATACACTTGTTCCAATGATCTTCCAATAATTTTATCCCATCCTTATAATGGTTTTCCGGAAGCTCTGCCAAATAACCGTCTACGTATAGCAGTATGGTCTCTTCATTCGACGAAAAATGCTTTCCACGAAGGAATTGTTTGAGATTTCTGAAGAGATAGTAGTCATTGGGAGCCAAATCTGGTGAATACGGTGGATGTTCAAGCAATTCGTACTTTAATTCTTTGAATTTAGCCATCGTCAAAACACTTTTGTGAGCAGGTGCATTGTCTTGATGAAAAATGATTTTTTTCTTCTTTAAACCAGGTCTTTTCTCACGAATTTTTTCATCCAGCTGATCCAAAAGGCTGCAATAATATTCAGAGTTGATTGTTTTACCTTTCTGAAGATAATCAATCAACAAAATTCCTTTTGAATCCCAAAAAACTGATGCCATAACCAAGGACTCTTGAAACCAGGATGAACAAACTACATTTTTTTTAGCCACGCATGATGCCATGGTGCCATGGTGCCATGATGCCATGATGCCAAATGACGAAACTACAAAAAATTCTTAGGCGACACCATGAAATTCTTAGGCGATTTACAGAAACATTTAGCCAATTGCAATGGTACAACCCCAAGTACAGTGATTGTGTTGTGAATGTATACATGTTTGAATTTTTTTTTCCAAACATTCAACAAAAACACAATATTAATTATTATTATAACAAACAAATGGGTATTTGATTTTTTTTGCTTAAGACAACAAACAAAACAATGGTAATCGAGAGTATGAAAGACAAAAAACACAAAACATGTATACATTCACAACACAATCACTGTACTTGGGGTTGTACCACTGCAAGTGGCTAAATGTTTCTGTAAATCGCCTAAGAATTTCATGATGTCGCCTAAGAATTTTTTGTAGTTTCGTCATTTGGCATCATGGCATCATGGCTCCATGGCACCATGGCATCATGCGTGGCTAAAAAAAATGTAGTTTGTTCATCCTGGTTTCAAGGGTCCTTGCCATAACCTTCTTTGCTGATCGTTGTGACTTCACCTGCTTTGGAGCTAAACAACCAGCTTCAGTCCACTGTAAACGTTCTTGTTTCAATTTAGGATCATGGTGGTAGATCCAAGTCTCATCCATAGTTATAAAACGACGCAAGAAGTCAGTTTTATTCGGCTTAAAACGATCCAAATTACGCTGAGAAATTTCTTTTCGATCCAGTTTTTGTTGAATTGTTAATGTGTGCGGCACTAACTTTACAAACAGTTTTTTCATACGTAATTCTTCATGTAAAATATGGACTACTCGTTCGTCTGAGATGCCTATGGCATTAGCAATTTCACGCTTAGTCAAACTTGGATCTTCACTAAACATATTATGTACCTGCTCAATGATTTCTGCTGTGGTTGCAGTTTTTCGTCGTCCTTCGCGTGGATCGTCCTTAAGGCTGGTACGACCAGCCCAAAATTCAACGGCGCGTTTTGAAGGTGAGGACTCCTTATACACTTCTAACAATTGTTCATAAATTTCCTTTGCTTTTAAACCCTTCAAAACAAAGAAACTAATGATTGCACGATATTAAATTTTTTCCATAAAAAAAAAAATTAATGACACGTCAACTTCAAATGGCTTGTAAACAAAGAAAGAATTGACAGAATGACTTGCAACTTTGCATGTGTTCTCAGGACAGTTATACCAACTTGAGAAAAAAAAGTTTGGAGCTAGCAGTGCCATCTCTTGGTGAGCGCAGGAACTTTTCAACCAACCTGTAAAAATGTGCTAAGTCACAAATGAGCTCATAAGCCGGACGAACAGATTTGCCAGTACCCTCCCCTATATATGGTGAGAATATATATATATCAGTTTGTCATTCCATTTATTACATGTCGAAATATAGGTCTAAGACCCCATAAAGTATATATCCGTGCTCCTTATGCGATTTCAAGTCGATTTAGCGATGTCCGTCTGTCTGTTAGAATGGCGATCACGGCGCGAAGACGCACGTGGGGGTCTTAATTTTTATCCAGATTATTGGACATCCTCCCGAGCAGTTGCCTTTGAAAATGAGCAAAATCGGTCCAGCGGTTAAAAAGTTATGAGTGAAAATGTGAAGGTACCTCTAATATATTTTTTCACCAGTCGCTTAGAGGTGAATAATATTTTGTGTTCACATCAAATATTTTTGACCACAAAAAATTTTTTCACCACTAAATTTTGTTTTCACCTCAAAAAATTTTTTCCACCTTAAAATTTATTCTCCACCGAAAAATTGTGTTTTCACATCCAAAAAAGTTTTTAACCTCAAAAAATTTGTTCACCTCTATAATTTTACTTCAAAAGTTTTTTAACATTATTTGTATCAAACCACCCAGTAGAGAACATTTTTTGGATATTGGTAGAAGGTATTCAAAGATTCGGCACAGCCGAATTTAAGCCTTTTTTACTTGTTTTTTTTTTATTGTACTTAGCCCATTTTCACACTAAGCTAACGATATGTAAAAATTCATTTATTATTTTGGTTGTCTGTCGAAACATGCATAGTATTATTATTTATTTTATGGAAATGCATGTAAAAAAAGAACCACCACAGTTGTCGATGTGGGTTGTGTAATAAATTCTATACATTAGGACTCAGCTTATTTATAACTTAATATGCACTACATTTAGACGGAAAAAAATGTATCAACTCGATTAACGATAATCCATTTTTGAATGTTCATCGTTTAATGCCAGTATTTTATGCACAAAAACGAAAAAATGTCTATCTATGCTTAAAGTGAAATATTAAAACGATATTTTAAAATTTTTGATTCAATCTTTATATTCCACTTTTAAGTATTAGAACATAAAAATTTATGGATTTTAAAATAACTTTGGACAGTTTTTTCGTATTGTGACTATATCTTTAATTATTTGTATATATTTTTTCTTTGCTGACCACAGTTACGTAAGATTATATTTGCTAAAAATACTTTTCGAACTTCCCTCGTAGTTATATGAAATGCAACACTGCTCCCATTAAGTACCACCTGTTAATAGACTACTGTCAAATTTTGAGCAATTTCCGTCATTTACTTTGCGTTTAACAGCTGTTCACAACATACAACCTCGTAGATTTTTTAAAAAATGGAACAAAGTGAATTTCGAATGCTTATTTAACATTATTTTTTTTGCAAAAAAAAAATACGTCAATCAAACCAAGGAAAAGCTTGATAAATACTATGAGAACTCTGCACTATCGATTTGAATGGTAAAAAAGTAGTTTACTGACTTTCGTTGTGGTCGCACAAGTACAAATGACGCTGAACGTTCTGGACGACAAATTGAGGTCAATACACCCGAACATGTCGAAAAAATCCACGATATGGTGTTGGCCGATCGAAGAGTAAAAGTGCGTGAGATTGTTGATGCCATAGGCATTTCATATGGTAATGTGGTTTCGATTTTAAATGATCAGTTGGATTTAAGAAAGCTTTCTGCAAGATGGTTGCCGCGTTTGCTCTCAGTTGGCCATAATGCACGGGTGAACACGTGTGTAGTCTTAATGGCAAAATTTCATGAATGGAGCTACGAATTGGTACCTCATCTGCCATATTCTCCGAATTTAGCCCCCAGTGAATGTTTCCTATTTCCAAAACTAAAGAAATGGCTCGGTGGAAAGAGATTTAGCTTAAACGATGAAATTATTGATCAAACAAATGGACCTCGAAAAATCCTATTTTTTGGAAGGGATACAAAAATTGGAGAAACGTTGGACTAAGTGTATTGAGCTAAAAAGAGATTATATTGAAAACTATTTTTTTTTTTGCAAAAAAAACCGTGTTTCAATCAAAGAGTACGGACTTATTGATCCGCCCTCGTATATTCGCCAAATGGACTATATCGAACTGGACCATAACCAAAATGTAATGTACCCATTATTCCAAAAATATAAACTATATTTAAAATCAACTCAGAATGGAGGAAAGTCCTTAACACTCAGCTATCATAACATAAGTCATTATTCTAAAAAAAAGTTTTTTACAAAAGTTTACAACGAATATTTTTGTAAGTAGAAAATTTAAGAATCTTAAATAAATACCCCAATAATATTTACATATTCTTAATATAAATAGTGTTTTATTAAAGACAACAAGTTTTGCAAATACTACAGATTTAATATCGAAAACAATTTTCGGTTGCAATTTATAACATAAAAAAAGTTTAAATAAAAAATAAAATTATTTAGCAAAATTTGTAAAGAATAAATTAGTTTAGTAAATTATGAAATATTTATGGTATTTAATTTGGACAATGTGCATTCACAAAATATTTTATTTTTGTTTAAGGTCAGCCATAAAGGAAATGTATAATGACTATAAAAATCAATGTAAAAATGGCAAAAAAATCCATAAACTTTTTGAAAAAATTTGAATTTCGCAAAATTCATAAATAAATCAAGTCATAAACGATTACAAAAATTATGTTTTTAATTTTAGAAGTTGACAACAGGGTAACATATCTAAAAATTAAAGCTAATCAAACAGTAATCTTAGTTAATATCGTAACAAGCTTAACTCTCAAATTTGTATAAAATCTTTGATATGTGATAGAGAAAAGAAATTTAAGAAGATAAAATATAGGATTTAGGATATGAAATAGAGGAAAGAAAATCAGTCACATTATTTAAATACGACATAAAGAATGTGAGTTTGAAAAATCATTGCAATACAGTTCACTATATAATACTATATATACAACATTTTAAAAAAGGCTAAAAAGTACCGAAAAAGTAAAAATTTGGAAAAAGAACCGATTTTTGAAAATCATTTTATTCTTATAAATTCGAGAGGTGACCCAAAAACCTAGACAGGTCAATCTAAGAATTTTAAGTTTTACATCAGAAAAATCGGAGTGTTTCCTTGCGAAGCTACAGTCACACTGAACGCCAATATAAGTATAAAAGGTTTTTCAAGTTCTCGATTTAAAATTTGTATGGGATTTAACTGATATATCAGTTATTTCTACTGATTTTTTTTTTAGTTAGAAAATTTAAAATCTTTTGACTTACCCTATTCAAACAGCACAAAATAACCTGAAATAAAAAAAATGTTAATTATGTAAGAAAATAGTTTAGTATTTAAAATAAAAAGTCTTTTACTATATTAAACACATATAATCTTAATCTTTCCCTATCATAATAATAATAAAGGGTGGTTAAATTTTAAGGGCCCATGTTGAATGTTAACCACACCTTAACGCCAAGTTTTTTTTCTTCATTTCATTTGACATTTATTAATTTCAGACTAACTCTATCTATTTGATCCATGGAAAGATACACAATCGAACAACGCGTTAAAGTTATTCAGGCTTATTATGAAAATGGGCGTTCAAATCAAAATGCATTTCGTGCACTTCATGATTTTTTTTGGTCAGCATAATCTACCAATCGGGAGAATTGTGGGCAAATTTCAGCAAACCGGGTCTGTAAAAACACCTGTGTATGCTCGCCCAGTTCGTTCTGCGGAAAACATTGCTTTTGTTCGCGATAGTGTGTCATGAGGTCGGCCAAGCATTTACCGTGAATGGTGAACTTATTGTGGCCAGGAATTGAGGATATGACCCTGGACGATATGTGTTTTCAACAGGACGGTGCCACTTGCCACACAGCTAACAAAACAATGGCTCTTTTGCGCGACAAATTCAATGGGCGTGTTATCTCACGTGGTAGGGATGTCAATTGGCCGCCAAGATCATGTGATTTGACACCGTTGGACTTCTTTCTTTGGGGTTATTTGAAAGAAAAGGTGTACATCGAAAAGCCAGCAACAATTCAAGAGCTAAAGGATGAGATAATTCGGCACATTAACGGCATAGAACCTTAATTATGCCTCAGTGTCATCGAAAATTTGGACCATCGGATGGAGGTGTGTTGCCGAGGTCGAGGCGGCCATTTTTGTTCCATACATAATTGAACCATACCATATTATCAAAATAAAAAGAAATG
Source organism: Eustalomyia histrio (assembly GCA_949748255.1). Lineage (NCBI taxonomy): Eukaryota > Metazoa > Arthropoda > Insecta > Diptera > Anthomyiidae > Eustalomyia > Eustalomyia histrio. The sequence goes on from OX456523.1 coordinate 236,385,187, forward strand.
ACAATAATTTCCTAAATAATTTGTGTTTTATTCAAAATCAACATCGGCCCTTAATAATTTAACCACCCTTTGCATTTAAAAATATAGTTTTCAAAAGAATACAAACATCGTTATAAAAAATATTGTCACAGCCTTCAGTGGGATTTGAAAAATGGTACCGATTCTGAATGATTTTACCACTGCGAAGTGATAAAAACAGTTATTTTTATCATTGTTTCTTTATAAGTGAAGAGTAATTTTTCATTGCTTGACAGTTTCGCCAATCATTCTGAATCGGTATTCGTACTTAGAATGTTATGTAGTTTGCTGTTTGAATTTCAATAAAAAAGTTTTCAGTTCAGTTAAAAATAAAAAAACACATACATTTTCATTTTTAAAGAAATATTAATTTTAACTTCTTTATACATTTGTTCAAAATGATTAACTGTCATTTACAGATTTTTGTTAGTTTTATTTTTTTTCTATACATTTGTTTGAAATTTAATAAAAATTGATCTACAAAACGGAAATCTGTTTATTTATTACAGTTATAAAAAAATTAAATTTATGTTTGCTGTATGTTTTAAATTATTTTTTTATTTAAATTAATTTTTTATATACAAAATTATTAGAATTCGAATTACCAGAATTATTTCAATTCGAATCACACTCACATATATGTTCTAGTGTGTGAATCCACATTTTGCAGATTCAAAGAAATAAAAAACAAACAAAAATACACAAAACCCGAGACAATTTTAAATAAATAAATAATCATTTGTTGTTACCGAATCGACAGGTAAAATTTAAACATGTATTTTTAACTGAATAATCATTTGTGTTTACTGATTTGTCAGTTGTGTAAACAACATTTAAAGAGAAATGACAAACCCCATTTGATTTAAATGAAAAGTTAGTACGTCGGTTTTAAAATGAAATTTAATTTCTTTTAAATTACATTTTCTGTTGTTTTAACTTACAAACTATTTTAATTGTAGGTGTGTAGAGTAAAAATATTAGATCTGTACGAGGTAATTTTGGGTAAAGTCTGGTAAAATGAGAGTAAGCAAAAATTCTCTTACATTAACATAAAAATGTGCAAAACACTGCGAACGCACAAAACCACATTTCATATCCAAAAATAAACGTCAAATTTATTCATATTAAAAAACAACTTATTAAATAAATATATTTGAAATGACAAATAACTACTTACATTTTTAAATGAATTTTTCATTATTACGAAGAAAATAATTCATTTTGTAAATTGTTTATTTAATTTTAATTTTTTTTTTTCACAAATATAAAACAGCTGATTTATTAGCAACAAGTGTTGATTTGACAGTTTTACCATTTTCGCAAACAAAAACTACGGGTAAGTTCTGGTAAAAAGAGAAACACAATTACTCTCTCATGAACGCTTTTTGGTAAGATTGGGTTCCCGTGGGCACTCGCAGTAACGCACGCCGAACACACCTATTGTTTGTTAACAACTTCAGCTTCACCGTTGTTGTTTAAATTCAAATAAAAAAATGTTTTTTGAACATTCTGAAGTAAATTTTTATTAATTTTACTGCTCATTTTATGAATTATTTTACTGGTTTACAATTGACTTTAAACACTTTTTGGGAATGCGGGCTGGGATTTGTTCATTCAAAATTGGTGGCATCACAGTTGGCAACTCAAAAAATATTTATAGCCATATATGTTTGTAATATTACGAGATGCATTTACCTTGATTTAACGCAATTCTTACAAAACAAGTTCTTTATTATTAAATGATAAATAATATTGTGTTAAAATCATTTCTTATGAATAACTACAAATTTCAAAATAAAAAAAATAAATATGTACAATCTGTTAAATTGCGAAAATAACAAGCACAAACGTGTTAAATTGGTTTTTAATTTAAAAAAATAAATATTATAAATTGCTTACATATGTACATGTAAATTATTTAAATTTATGATATGAAAGTTCAATGTATGTAAATTGTATTAAAAATAAATATTATTAAAAATTTAATTATATTTAACTAAACTGGAGTGGGAAAACAGAGGCATGGAAATTTTTTTTATTGATCTTAAAGAAAAGATAATACAGAGTTGTGTTTAAAAATTAACCGTGATATTCCAAATAATTTAATAGGGTTCATTTATAACGATTTTTTTTTTGGAACAATTAAATTTGTCTGATAATAAAGTTTTTAGATATAAAGGGTGGTTTAATTTTAAGGGCCGATGTTGAATGTGAACCACACCTAAACGTCAAGGTTTTTTCTGCATTTCATTTGACATTTCTCAAATTAAGACTAACTCAATTTGAACCATGGAAAGATACAAAATCGAGCAACGCGTTAAAGTTATTCAGGCTTATTATCAAAATGGGCGTTCAATTCAAAATGCATATCGTGCACTTCGTGATTTTTCGGTCAATTTAATCGTCCAATTCGGAAAAATCGTGCAAAAATTTTAGTAAACCGGGTCTGTAGGACATGAGAAAACACCAGTGCATGCTCGTACAGCTCGTACTGCAGAAAATATTGCTGCTATTAGCGATAGTGTGGCCGAAGAGCCGTCCACCTCAACCCGTCGTCGTGCCCAACAATTGCACCTCTCACGCTCGTCGTTGATGAACATTATGCATAAAGACTTGCATTTACACGCTTACAAGGTGCAATTGACTCAAGAACTAAAGACGTTGTCAATGGTCAGAATGGTGGCAAGAAATGGCAACAGTGGATGATCAATTTTCGAAGAAAATCATCTTCATTGATGAAGCACATTTTCCCCTCAGTGGATTCGTTAATAAGCAGAATTGCCGCATTTGGGCGAATGATAATCCATGAGTAATTGTAGAAAAACCAATGCACCCACAAAGAGTGACTGTTTGGTGCGGTTTATGGGCTGGCGGCATCATCGGGCCGTATTTTTTCCAAAATGAGGCCGGTCAGGCAGTTACTGTGAATGGTGTTCGCTATCGTGAGATGATAACGAACTTTTTATGGCCCGAATTGGAAAATATGGATGCGCACTATATTTGGTTTCAACAGGACGGTGCCACTTGCCACACAGCTAACGAAACAATGGCTCTTTTGCGCGACAAATTCAATGGCCATGTTATCTTACGTTTTGGCAATGTCAATTGGCCACCAAGATCATGTGATTTGACACCGTTGGACTTCTTTCTTTGGGGTTATTTGAAAGAAAAGGTGTACGTCGAAAAGCCATCAACAATTCAAGAGCTAAAGGATGAGATAATTCGGCACATTAACGGCAAAGAACCTCAATTATGCCTCAGCATCATCGAAAATTTGGACTATCGGATGGAGGTGTGCCGCCGAGGTCGCTGCGGCCATTTGGCCGATATTTTGTTCCATACATAATTGAACCATACCATATTATCATAATAAAAAGAAATGACAATAATTTCCTAAATTATTTGTTTTATTCAAAACCAACATCGGCCCTTAAAATTTAACCACCCTTTACATACGTTTTAATCAAAAAAAAAAATATACTAATTTACCTTTTTTTTAAAAGCCAATGGGAAGTCCTTCTGAGTGTTATTGTAAATATAACAAAACTCATACAATTCCTACAATTATTTTCTTTCCTTTTTTTAAACAGATGATTAATTTTGCATTAATATTTAATTTCAAAAAATTATATGTATATGCAATTTTGTAATTTTTGTTAAAATAACACAAAAAGTATTAAAATATTAAAATGATTGACAGATAGAAATAATTGTGTTGACAGGTAAAAAAGAATATTATTGAATAATAATAAAAAAAAAGAACGGCACGAAATCCACAATCAAGAACAAATGAATGAGAATTTAAAAAGAAAATTAAATTTAACACAGACCATCTCAAGGCTACCATCAAAAGAAAGATAATATTTCGCGCACCTTGCAAAAATTTGTGTGTTTTCATTGTTATTATTGTATAGCAGTGTTGACATTTTAGCAGTTTTAATGCCAGATTTAGCTTTTTTTGGATTTACCATGAAAGATTTATACGTTCATATTGAACCGAAAACTGGTAGTTTTCAAATATATTTCGTTTTCGACTTAAAATTCTTTACAAAATTTTAATTTGAACCTGAAATTTTTTTTATGTCTTTTTTAATAAAAAATATTAAACTTCAGACTTCGAAAATTTTGCTATCAAAAAATGTTTTAAAAATTTGAATTTGTTTACAGAAATATAGGTATAATAATTTCTCAGAACAGTATTTTATAAAAACTGAAATATGCCTTATGGGGTTATTCTGTAACTACATGAAAATTTATCTGGATCCAATATACATCTCTAATATATTTAGCACATGTCGAGTCACTAATATCAAAATTAATTTAGCTTAATTTTTGTAAATACCTTTTGAAAAATTTAACTTCATATTTCGATGTGATGACTTTTTATATAGTTACAGAATAACCCCATTGGCCTCACTTGCACATCGAACAGTTAGCTTCTATATAAGAATTATTGTTGTTTTCCATACAAAATTTTAATTAAACTGGTCTTCCAACAACAACCGGGCCTTAAAGTTTGAATATTTTTAACCAGAAAATTATTCTAAGATATTATGATTTATTTTTATATTTATAAAATTGTGCTATTTCCTGAGGATTTTCTAAAAGAAATGTTTGTAAACCTAAATTTTGTTTACAAAATTTAATAAAAATAATATTTGTAAAAATAATATTGTAAAATTTAAATAATTTATAGAAATCTATGATTTTTTATAAGACTCTAAAGAAAGTTTTCCTGAAAACCCCAATAAAGTATATACGAGGGCGGATCAATAAGTCCGTGACTTTTCTAACTTCCCTCGGATCAATAAGTCCGTGACTTTTCGAATTTCCCTCGTAGTTATATGAAATGCAAAACTGCTCCCATCAAGTACCACCTGACTACTGTCAAATTTCGATCAAGTTCCGTCATTTAATTTGCGTTCAACAGCTGTTCAAAACATACAACCCCGTGGATTTTTTTAAAAATGGAAAAAAGTGAATTTCGAGTTCTCATTAAAGGAAAAGCTTGATAAATCCTATGGGGATTCTGCACCATCGATTTCAATGGTAAAAAAGTTATTTACTGACTTTCGATGTGGTCGCACAAGTATAAATGACGCTGAACGTTCTGGACGGCCAAAATGTCAAAAAAAATGCACGATATGGTGTTGTTCGATTTTAAATGATCAGTTGGATTTAAAAAAGCTGTCTGCAATATGGGTGCCGCGTCAGTAAGGCAGTTAAAAAGGTTATGAGTGAAAATGTGAAGATACATCCAAACTTTCCATAAACATTGGTGAACAATTTCATACTAGTGTCTGGGAATACAATATGTTCTCATATTATTTTATTAGATGCAAATTTTTTCATCTAAAATTTTTTTTTCCATCACAAAAATCGTTTTTTTTTTTAATTTTTTCACCTTAAAATTTTTTTATTTCACATCTAAAAAGTTTTCATAAACAATTTTTAATTACTAAAAATTTGTTACAAAACACTCGAGGCCAAGAATAACAAAGTTGGAACTATAGTACTTTTTATGGTCTTAAAGGAACTATAGTTCTTCTTTGACTCATTTGGTACTATTCACAAATGTTTCCCTTGGTGTACAATTTCATAGTATTTTCTGGTGAACACAATATGTTCTTATTTTTTTTTACCAAAGGTTTAAAGGTGAATTATATTTTGTATTCACCTAAAATTTGTTTACACCACAAAAATCGTTTCTTTTTTCTCCAAAAATCTTTTTAACCTCAAAACATTTTTTTCACGTCTAAAAAAATTTTTTACCTCAAAATAATTTTTCACTACCAAAAATATGAAACAAATAAAACTGTGGAGGCCAGGGATGCCAAAGTTGGAACTATAATACTTTTTTTGGTACTATTTGAGCCTTTAAAGTACTGTGGTACTCTTTTGACTCACTATTTACAAATATTTCCCTTTTATTAATTTTATATTTATGACAAATTTTTTATAAAAAAGTTCTTATAAATATTGATTTGGCAATAAGTGACTTTTTTGGGTTTGAAAAAGTTTGTATTATAGTACTTTTTGGGCTACAATTAGAACCTCAAATGTATTTTAAAGCCGAAAAAATAACGATTTGAAAGCATATCATTTCCAATATAATATAAGAGCTTTTAATTTATTTAACACGACAGATATTGGAGAAATTAAGGGATATGTGAGTTTAAAATCAAATTTCAAACACTACCGGGAAAAGTAATACATCAAGATGTCAGCAATAGACCTCAGTTTAATCAATTTTATTATCATTATCATAAGTACTGCAATTCTAAAAATAGTGTAAAATCGAATTTATTCAATTCAGTTTTATTGAGAATCGAATTTATTTATTTTACTTGTTTCAATATAAACTTATGGTAACACTGATTGTATGTATTCAATATAAAATATCAAAAAACTGTGTAGACATAAAAAAAACGTAATTTTTCCAAATGCAGCTGCTCTTTTTCTGAAGATTTTAAGGTGAAATTTGAAAATGTACTTTGTTTTTAAGATTTGTTTGGGAAAGCATGCACGGAAATGATTAAGCAATTTTATATTTAATTAAATTTAAGAAAAAAAAAAAGATTTGAAATATTTTCAAGTTTCAGTGTTTTTTTTTCAAAATATTTCGGCAAAAATCATTATATTAATTTTAATTAAAATTTTTTAAGTACTTGGTAAAATAGCAATGAGTGAATTTTTTTTTTTCATAAAGATGCAAAAACTTTTGCCATTATGCCAAGTTTTTTTCCTTTTTTACTGCTTCATTTTTGTCAGTTATTTGGCAACAATTTTTTGTAGAATCTAATCAAATTTTGTAGAATCCAAATTTGTCGAAAATATTCTTTAATTCCACAAAAAAAATTTGTAAAACTTTAGTTTAATTAGAAATCGTTAGAAAAATGTGTCGCTAAGTTGAAACCACAGATAACGGAACTTTGCTGAGCTAATTGTTTACAAAAAAGGATCTAAAAGTTGAAATTAATTATATTATAGTATTAAAAAATACAGTATGTGTGCATGCCTGCATACAGAATATTATGTACAAACTATGTACTTCATATACATACATATTTGTTTAGTAAACATTTTTATTAAAAATTTATTATCGACACACATGTACTTTGTATTCAAATTGTTGGCAAATGTTCAATTATTTATTTTTTTTTTCATTTTTACAAACAAATATCATCTAAATGGCTATAAATTATAACAATACGTGACAAAAAGTATAACAAAAATAATTTGACATGTAAAATGAACACAATTTTTATTTTTTTTTTTTATTACAAGTCAAAATAAGTAGTATATAAAATAACTAATACTATCATACATAACATATTAAATATAAATATTTAAACGTGCTGAAGTCAGAGACAAATTTATTTATATCCTTGTTTCTAATGGCGCTATATTTCAAATTGAACTTTTAAACACATGCCCTGTATTAAAGGTTTACCTTGATTTTTGACAATTCATAATGATAAAAAACAAATGGTGCCACTCAAAATAATACACTTGGAAAAGTTTGTCAGTTACAACATGACAGTTGTTTGTTAAGTAATCAGTAGAGTTGTTGTTGTTTTTAACTATCCTTAGAATTGTTTTCACAGAAATTTTTTTTCAAATTAATACTAACGAAAAGAACTGTTTCTCTAACAATTGTTTGAAATATTATTTTTTATTTCTAATTTATATACAGTGTACAGCAAAAGTCATGGTACCCCTGTCAAAATAAAAAATCTCCCCGAATATCTCAAAAATTACATAACTGAACATGTGACACTTATTTTTATTTTGTGTATTCACATGTATACAGGGTGGCGCAAAAATAACCTTCCGATGTTTTTTGGCTGTAATTTAAAACAAAAATGAAAAACTTTGATTCTTCTTGTGGATTATTTTTATTTGCTCTTTTAATTTTTTTTTACATCAAGTCGAGAATATGATGTCATGTAAATTGCCGCCGCCACAATTGATTGTCATTTGAGCCCGTTTTATGGCATTTTCCATCACTTTGGCCAAAACTTCTGGCGATAGGTCCTCACATTCTTGACGGATATTGTCTTTAAGAGCTGCAAGAGTCTAAGGCTTGTTGACATAAACCCGCGACTTCAAAAAGCCCCACAAAAAGAAGTCTGGAGCGGTCAAATCAGGCGATCTTGCTGGCCAGTGCAAATCGCCAAAACGGGATATTAGGCGCCCGGGAAATGCATCCTTCAGCATATCGGTTGTGGCACGTGCAGTGTGTGGCGTTGCACCGTCCTGTTGGAACCACATGTTTTCCAATCCCAATTCATCAAGAGCGCTCTGTAGCGCTCACCATTCACAGTAACCGTTTGGCCCGCGACGTCTTCGAAGAAAAAAGGTCCGATGACTCCTCCAGCGAAAACAGCACACCATACAGTGACTTTGTGCGGGTGTAATGGCTCTTCGTGGATTACACGCGGATTTTCAGTGCCCCAGAAGCGTAAATTTTGCTTATTTACGTACCCGCTAAGATGGAAATGGGCCTCATCACTCATGATTATTTTTGATGAAAAATCATCTTCATTATTGCTCAAATAAATAGTCACCAATATTCCGCGTTCTGGAGCAGTGTAGCGTAACATTGTTTATTAACGTGTATTTCGCATGTGTTTACTACACAAATGTCAAAACAGAACTGACATTAGGGACCAATCGCAAAATTTATAGCATTTTCTGATAGGAGGATTACTTTTGCGCCACCTTGTACTACCTCGAATCCAAAATATTTCACTTGTTTAACTAAATGAAACTTATAAAAATTGTAGACCAATATAACTCCATACTTAAACACAGAACCCTGCAGGAAAATAACCTATCCCAGGACACGTCACGTGACTGTTTCATTGTGATAGGAACCGGTCACTGGACCGTTTTTTTATATGAGAAGGACCGGTCACTTTAGCATGAGCTTGTCCTAGGAGGAGGCCAGTTGCCCTCTGTGACATGTCACAGGACTGCTCTTAAGGAACATGTCACACAACTAACACCAAAGAACATATCACAGGACTCGTCCCTGCGGGAAAAGGACCTATCCCAGGACACGTCACAGGACCGGTTCATTGTGATAGGGACCGGTCACGGGACCGATCACTTTAACATGGGCTTGTCCTAGGAGGGGTCAATTGCCCTCTGTGACATGTCATAGGACTGGTCTAAAAGGACAAGTCGTGACTTTTAAACCGGTCACGTGATAGGTACTTTAGGAACCGGTGCTCTTTTCACCTATCTCGTGGTATGTTTTTTCGGAACCGGTTCAGTTTTCACCTATCTCGGGACAGGCCCCAATTCCCAACTGACCCTTTTTTTCCCGCAGGGATGATAGAGGCTTTTGAACCGAATATCAGCAGCCGGTGCGGCAAGCTTTTTGAGAACCGGGACTGTTTTCACCTAACACGGGACTAATACTTTCAGATCCAATACGTGATAGAGACTTTTTATATCGATCACGTGATAGGTTCTCTAGAAATCGATCCTGTTTTCACCTACCACAGGACTGGTACTTTCAGACCCATCACGTGATATAGAATTTTAAACCGTTCACGTAGTGGGTACTTTAGAACCTGGTCCTCTTTTCACCTATCACGGGACAGGTACAAATTCCCAACTGACCCCTTTTTGCCCGCAGGGTCATGGTACCCCTACTCACTGTTGGCATTTCTTAGACTTTTATTGATTTCCTTCTGAAAACTTAACGGTACTTTCCAATTTTCCAAGACGACTTTGTTTATGACAAGAAGTGAAGTCAAGTAATTTTTTAAAATGTCGTGAAAAGAGTTAGCAATAGAACAACGAAAAATAATAATTAATAGTCACGATATGGGTAAATCATACACCGAATCTCCTAAAATTATAAATAGAAACAAAAACAAAAGTGCAAAGAGTTATTAATCTTTTTCAAAGATGAAAAATAATTGAAAATAAGCCATGAACAAGCCGTCCACTAAAGCTTAATAATTTAGCTGCACGAAAAATATAAGCCTTTATTAAAAAAGATTCATTCAGAAGTTCTCCTAAAAAAATTTTCGGAGTTGAAGAAATCATTGGGGAAGCTGTTTCTGCAGACACGGTACGTGGTTGCTCAAAAGAAGCTGCATTTTACCGTAACAAACAGAAAAAAGCTTATGGATTCGCAACGGAATATAAAATTAAAACAAACTATTTTTGGGACAAAGTAATGTTCTGGGACAAATCAAAATTTAACATTTTTGGATCGAACGGACGTGAATTGGTGAGATGCAAAAAATGCGATGAGCTAAATACAAAAAATATTATAAAAACTTTGAAGTATGGAGAGGGTGCCGTAATGGTATGGGGTTGCATGTCAGCAGCCGGTGTTGGCAATTTATTGATCATTGAGGAGACAATGAACAAAACAGTTTAAATGAACATTCTGAGAAAAAATCTTAATCAGAGTGCTGAACAGGACAATGATCCTAAGCATACACCAGATAACTTTAATATGTGGATATCAATAAACACAGCACATGTTCTAAAAATCCCCGATTGAATCCTATTGATTACTTGCGGGATAATTTGGAAAAACGCATACGAAATCACACAATTTGTAAAGAAAATACTTTTGACTAAATGAAGTCAAATATAGGAAAAAGCTTGTGCCCTCAATGCCGACATGGTTGATTGAAGTTCGACGACTTAAGGCATGTTCTGCTAAGTGTTAGGTAAAGCAATCCAGTTTAAAAAACACAAAATTTTAATAAAGTTTTGTTATTTTTTTTTACGGGTACCATGTATATAAAAAAAATAATGTGGCTGACAAACTCCACATTACCCAGTCTATAGAGTTGGAGCTAAAAATTTGGCACGAAGGTTTCTCCTCCGGCCTAGACGTCCGCTAGTACAGAATTTTTGGAGATCCTACGCGTCGCTCCGCGTAAGAGGGATCTAATCCAAAAAAATTTAAATTTTAAAACATATGTTTCTTGGCAACTCGCCAGGAGCATAGGAACTCAGAAGTCAAAAATCTGCCCACTAGAAACCTGAAATTGAATGTATCGGGCTTTTATGCTAGTTAAAATATATTTTTATACTATTAAAAAAAATAAACTGTAAAAACCAGTTGTTTTTACTAATTTTGTAGTAAACATTTTTCACCAGTTATAAATAACTAAAGTTTTAGTTATCTTCAAGATAAAAACCTTTGTCTGCAAATACCTTTGTTTTAACTATTATTTCAGGAGGTTCTACAAAAAAAAAAAAAAAACAACCTCGAAAAGCGAAAACTATATTTCGCTTCTGTCGCAGACCTTCATTCTAGAATTGTTTGCGTGCTCCTGCCTTCCTTCTATACTTATTCACTATGGTAAACAAATTCTCGCTTTGTTTGAAGTCTTTTAACTGTAATAAAAACTATACACTCAAAATATTATTTCGTTAAAAACAACTTAAAATACATATTAAATTAATCGAAAATACAATCAAGAAGAGGACTACTGATTTTCCATTATATTCAACCCATTTTGTTGTTTATTTTCAATCATTGTTTAATAATCGACATAAATAGTAAAAGCAATCGAAAGTAGTTTAAAATAACCATAAATTTTCAACTGACAAAAAGTTAGAAAAAACTACTTTTGTGGTTTGTTTTTCAAATTGAAAGTTTTTTTATTTGTATGTAATTACAAAACAGAACACAACACATGCAGATGTGCATATATATTTTTATTGGCTTTATGTGTACACTCACAATATTATTTCGTTAAATATAATCTAAAATACACATTAAATTAATCGAAAATACAATCAAAAAGAGGACTACTGATTTTTCATTATATTCAGCCCATTTTTTTGTTTAAATTCAATCATTGTTTAATAATCGACATAAATAATAAAAGCAATCGAAAGTAGTTTAAAATAACCATCAATTTTTAACTGACAAAAAGTAGAAAAAAACGATTTTTGTGGTTTATTTTTCAAATGGAAATTTTTTTTATTTGTATGTTATTGTTCAAAACAAAAAACACAGACGTATATATTTTTTTATTTTCTTGTGTGTATCTATATTTGAATAATTTCTTTTAATTTTTATTGAAATAACTTTGTATTAAAACTAAACTATTTTGGTAAAAAAAAACAAAAAGGAATTATATGAATTTCTGTTTTTTGAAGCAGAAAACATAAAATTTTACATTTAACTGAAAATATCAACTCCTACATTCAGTATGTAAATTTTTATAGTTTGTTTTTTAAATGACTGGTTCAAATAGTTAAAAAATATATTTCTATGAATTTCAATTAATTCTTCATTTAATAACAGACTTTACGTATTACTTTTTAAATAAACTACAGTCCGTAACGGAAAATATATTGTGTGTATAATTCACCAATTTGATCCAGTCATAGAAAAGCCAAATGGTACTTTTTCGCTATATTTTTAAAGTGTCTTGATAAGAACAATTTTTCACCACAATATTAATGTAAAAAATTATTTTATTTTTTTTTTTCGAATTTAACTGATATTTATGAGCAAATTTTATTTTTCTGTGTGAAATAAAATCAATTTAAATTTGATAATTTTTCGTTTAAAAATTAGTAAATTTACAAAAAGTTTATTTATTTGAAGTTAACTTATTTTTCTTTTAAAATTCTGCTGTTACTTAATGGATTTTTATTCCTTTTTAATACGATAGTATGTATTGTATAAAAAAAAATCTGTTGTTTTTTTTTTTCAAGCATAATAAAAAGTTGCTTACCTTGGACTAAATTTTGTATTTTTTCTTGTGTTTGCATGGATACAATCACTTAAGATTCTTGTTATATATTGTGTCTCCAGTTTTTTTTTTTTTTGTTTTTTTTAAACACAAGATTTTTCATTCTTTAATTTCACATTCTTAAGAATTTATTTTGAAATATTTCCAAACTTTAAAGCATCACTCTTACATACCTTTGAAATGACTTGAAAAAAAAACGACACTATAAAAATTGCACAAGAGTCAAGTTGAAGGCAGACAAAAATAAAAAAAAAAAAACTATAGCAATCTGTATCCTTAATGTGTCATATATTGGATATTGTACATTCTTAGATACACAAAGAGAAATTTAAAGATATAAAATTCAGAAATATTGAATAAGAATAATCAATTTAAAATTTAATCTCGACTGGACAGGGAAAGAATTTTTGTTGGCGATTAAAACAAAAGTTAACGTACATGGAACCATAAGTAGGGAGAAAAATCATAGTTTAATTAATTACTATCATATTTTAATGAACATATTACTATTAAATATGCTTCTGATTAAAATATATAGGGTCCGCCAAATAACTTTTTTTTATTTTTGAAAATGCTATTAAAAAAAACTACTGAATATTTTCTCAAATTTCTTTTTTTATTTGAAAGTACAATCCTTCCGGTTAATAATGGAAAATAATTTTATGCGATAGTTATCGGGCCATGTTGAACGAATTTTTGTTCACAAAAATTGAAGAGAAGGATATTGGCAACATTTGGTTTCAACAGGACGGCGCTACGTGCCACACAGCCGAAGCTACACTCGATGTTTTGCGCCCTGTTTTTGAAGATCGCATTATCAGCCGCAGAGCTGATGTCGTTTGGCCACCTCGGAGCTGCGATTTGACACCGTTGGACTATTATTTGTGGGGTGCCGTCAAAGATAAGTGTTACGCCGACAAGCCAGAGACAATTGACGCTTTAAAGGACAATATTCGTGAAGCCATTGGTGAAATACAGCTGCACACAATCGATAATGTGCTTAAAAATTGGACCGATCGTGTAGGCTACTGCATGGCCAGCCGAGGCAGAATGAAATTTTTCCATTATTAACCGGAAGGATTGTACTTTCAAATAAAAAAAGAAATTTGAGAAAATATTCAGTAGTTTTTTTTTATAGCATTTTCAAAAAAAAAAGTTATTTGGTGGACCCTATGTATATAGATATTGTTTTCGCAATTCAAGAATAGGTAAAAAGGTATTTAAATTTAACCTGAGTGATTTCAATGTTGATTCTACATAATTTAATGTTGTTTTTGCTTGAATATGGAGATGCAAAAAAAATTCAACGCTGGGTTATATGCTCTTTAAGAGCTAGTTTTTTTGATGTAGTTCAACCTTATTTATTGGTTTAACTTGGTTTAATGCTGTTTTTGAGATCCAGTTAATTTTGTTTTAATTTGAGTTTATCTGGGCAAGATTGGCCAGTTAAATCTAAGTTACTTACAGGTTGGTTGAAAAGTTCCTGCGCTCACCAAGAGATGGCACTGCTAGCTTCAAACTTTTTTTCTCAAGTTGGTATAACTGTCCTGAGAACACATGCAAAGTTGCAAGTCATTCTGTCAATTCTTTCTTTGTTTACAAGCCATTTGAAGTTGACGTGTCATTGATTTTTTTTAATATGGAAAAAATGGAATATCGTGTAGTCATTAGATTCTTTGTTTTGAAGGGTTTAAAAGCAAAGGAAATTTATGAACAATTGTTAGAAGTGTATAATGAGTCTTCACCTTCAAAACGCACCGTTGAATATTGGACTGGTGAATTTAAACGTGGTCGTACCAGCCTTGAAGGCGATCCACGCGAAGGACGACGAAAAACTGCAACCACAGCAGAAATCATTGAGCAGGTACATAATATGGTTAGTGAAGAACCAAGTTTGACTAAGCGTGAAATTGCTAATGCCATAGGCATCTCAGACGAACGAGTACTCCATATTTTACATGAAGAATTACGTATGAAAAAACTGTTTGGAAAGTTAGTGCCGCACACATTAACAATTCAACAAAAACTGGATCGAAAACAAATTTCACAGCGTAATTTGAAGCGTTTTAAGCCGAATAAAACCGACTTCTTGCGTCGTTTTATAACTATGGATGAGACTTGGATCTACCACCATGATCCTAAATTGAAACAAGAACGTTTACAGTGGACTGAAGCTGGTTGTTCAGCTCCAAAGCAGGTGAAGTCACAACGATCAGCAAAGAAGGTTATGGCATCAGTTTTTTGGGATGCAAAAGGAATTTTGTTGATTGATTATCTTCAGAAAGGTAAAACAATCAACTCTGAATATTATTGCAGCCTTTTGGATCAGCTGGATGAAAAAATTCGTGAGAAAAGACCTGGTTTAAAGAAGAAAAAAATCATTGTTCATCAAGACAATGCACCTGCTCACAAAAGTGTTTTGACGATGGCTAAATTCAATGAATTAAAGTACGAATTGCTTGAACATCCACCGTATTCATCAGTGACTACTATCTCTTCAGAAATCTCAAACAATTCCTTCGTGGAAAGCATTTTTCGCCGAATGAAGAGGCCATAGCAGCCGTAGACGGTTATTTTGCAGAGCTTCTGGAAAACCATTATAAGGATGGGATAAAATTATTGGAAGATCATTGGAACAAGTGTATTGAGCTTCTAGGAGATTATATTGAATAAAAAAATATATTTCGTAACAAAAACAGTATTCTTTCATTTTGAGCGCAGGAACTTTTCAACTAATCTGTATGTCAAAACACACAGCTGATGAAAAGTGTCTCTAAATAAATCAGCTGTTTCGTAAATACTTAAGTTGTTTACAAATTAAAAAAAAAATAATGGATTATTCCCCATATTATGAAGATTTTAGCGATTATGAAACATATGTAAATTTAAATAAGACCATAACAAGAAAGCCTAAGATAATTAGAACTTGTTCAAATTATTTATTTATATTCGTGAACACGTGCTTTTGTTTGAAAAATTACTTGTTTTGATTTTCAATGCTACCATATGTTTGGCTATAAAATATAAGATTTTATTCGAATAAAATATGGCAGCATTACCTTATCTAACAAGTCTTTAAGCTACTACTGAAAAACAGCAGGTGGGATCAAAGCCAATTTAAATTTATTTTCAGTTTAACTAATAAGCCATTAAACCAAGTTTAACTCACATCCAAAAAACTAGCTGTCAGTGTGTCTATTGGATAATAACGGAATCCAATTCACCTCGGTTTTTTGGGGGATTTATGTTCTCTAAAGTTATGGTAAACTAGTTTATGCTACTATGTCTAAATTTATTTAATGAAATAAGTCTGAATTCTGTGCAAGCAAAAGAATGCAACTGCTTGTATTTCAACATGTTATTTAAATTAAATTAACATTTCTTATAAAACTTGATGAACTTAAACTAACATTATGTAGCGTATCCATTATTTTTTATTACTGCTTGTAATCTGGAAGGCATAGAATCAATCAATAATGTAATGGGATATTTTGTTCCATTCTGACTTCAAAATTGATTTCAATTCATTTTGATTAGACGAATTTTTCTTTTTAATTTCCTGATTAATAAGCTCCCATGAGTTTTCAATGGGGTTGAGACCAGAGGAGTGTGATGGCCAATCCAAAACATGTACAAAATTGTCGGTTAGAAAGCTGAGAGCTAAGCGACTTGGATGCTTGGGATCGTTACCATGTTGGAATACACTGTCAGGGGCCATTTTTTCTTGAAAATGGGGAAGCATGTTTTATTCAAGTATTTCACAATATTTATCAGCGTTAATAATCCCTTAGATTTTGATTAATGGACCGAAGGCACCTATAAATATATGGCATATAATAAATGATTCATAATGAGCATAATTGGTCCTCCGCCATGTTTATGTAACTATTGGCAGCGATGCCAACTTTTTAAAAGCAAAAAAGCAACGGCCGAGCAGTTTAAAAGGGTTAAAAAGGGCTAAATTCAAAAAATTTACCAGCTTTTGTGGTTTTCAGTTTATTTTATTTAAAAAATTGTACTTTTATGAGAATGGATCTTACGTTTTAGTGTATAAAATGCATATTTTAAAAAAAAATTAATATTAAATTAAAAATCTAGACTTACAACAAATGT
The DNA here is from genome assembly GCA_949748255.1 of Eustalomyia histrio. Lineage (NCBI taxonomy): Eukaryota > Metazoa > Arthropoda > Insecta > Diptera > Anthomyiidae > Eustalomyia > Eustalomyia histrio. Next base: position 236,402,070 of record OX456523.1, read on the forward strand.
ATTTAGTTACACTAGAAATTTATAAAAAAAATTCAAACGATTGGCAAAAACATAAGCGTATTCATTTCAGATTTTTTTTGGTTGGAAAAATGGAAAAATTACACTCTTATGATGTGAGCGGCAATTTTTTAAAATAAAAAATATAAATATTTATACTGTCAAAAAAAAAAAAACAAGCTGCCAATGATGTGACAATCATCAATATTTTTCAAGATGCGGAATAGAAGTGTTAAAAGTGAATTGATTGATTATTTAATTACCGCATTTTTAATGGAAATTGATAATATTTATGAATATATCAGTATATAAATTTCTCCAAAAAAACAATAGAACACAAGTTTTGAAATATTATTTTTTAGAAACTTTTACATCAGATGATGATTTAGCAACTAAAGAAATGACCGACTATTTGGTGGAAAATGAATTGAACATTCTTTGATGTGGTTCGGTGATGCGGTTTGATGACAACCGATTTCGTCAAATGATGCGATGCAATAAAGATCAGTTCCACCATCTTGTCTCACGTATAAGTTCTAGTGAGGAAAGCAAGTGTTGATTTTAAACTTACTGTAGTTCTATACAGATTCCGGGGATTCAGGAGATGGAGATGAGGGCACTATAAAAAATATAACAAAACGAGTATTTCAGGTGTTTCTAGAACTTAAAAAAAAATTTCACCCGATAGAGACGAAAAAGCGCATATTGTAAAGTGAATTACCGCACTGTATTGGTTACGTAGATGGCACAGAATTTAAATTAGCCGAAACACCTATCCATAACCCTTTGGATAATTTTTTTGATAGAACTCATTTTAAATTTTTTTTCTTAAAAAATTACGGTTAAATTGAACGAGAGAAAATAAAATTTGAAATATAAATATCACACATAATTTTTAAAATCATTGTTGTATAATTCAGGGTTTTACAAAAAGAGATGTTATTGTGGCAACATCATTTCGTTTGACGTTTATAGTGGAAAATTACAACTTGTTATCCAGATTTTTTTACACTTGGTTATAGGTTGTTAAAAATACAACTTTTGGTGGAAATTTTTTTCCTTGTGTTTGTTGTAACAAAAGTTGCATTTTTCCACTTTTCCATTTTTCCAACTACTAAAAAACTGAAATTATGTAAAATAAAAAAAAAAAAGTTTCCAGAATATGGACAAAACTAACAAATGACTCAAAAAGAGCTAAAAAAGATAACAAAAAGAGCTATGATAGCCTTAAAAAAATAAAAGGGTTAAGTGAAAAAAGTACGCGTAGAAAGCAATCAAAAAGGGCTGAATATAGCCCGAAAAGGGATAAGTTGGTATCGCTGACTATTGGTAACTGATATCTAGGTGAATATCTTTATTTAGGTGGTCCACATACGAAATTTATGCCATCAGAGCCAAAAAAGAATAGATTTGTTTACGTCGCTCCACAAGACCTTAGCCCACTGTTTACTTAACCAATGCCGATACCGTTTCGCAAAGTCAAGGTGCTTCCATTTGTTGACCGACCCTACTAACTTAAATCATTCGTAATACAGCTTATTTATGGAAGTTGTGCGCGCTAAATCAAACAGCTTTCTCTCTCTCGCTCTTGTAGTCCAAAAGGCACAGATTTGACTTGCTTAAATTTTCAAAGTGTATTGTTTGTGTATTCCAACTTAGAACAAAAAATTATCTTAACTCTTCTACTCGGGTTACCTTGAAATTAATGCTGAATCATTTATTTTCTTTGAAACCATTAAAAAAATAAAAAAAATTAAAAAAAGAAACCAAACCGAAACCGAATCAATTTGGCAAATTACAAAAACATACCTAATATTGTTTCTTTAGACATGCATACTATCAGAGAGTCTCTATCAATCTCAGTCTCACTCAACCCTCCCTCTCGACATCTTTTTATATGTTCGCGAACTTTGGATTGTTTTTTTTAACCAAAAAAAAAGCAGGTTGCCAAAAAGCAGATTTTGCTTAAAAAATAAGAGAAATTTCAACGTATAAAAGGATAAGAAGGGAAATTGAGAGAAATTCCCTGAATTTCCATATTGCCAAAAAGTGAGGTTAGAAACGTCCACATATTTTGTCAAACAAGATGATGCGTAAACAAAGAGAATCATGGGATATATAATCTGTCTAGAAGGTATATACTCTTTGATACTATCTATCAGAGGCATAACAATATATATATGATGGAAGAGATTGGCATGGTGATGATAATACAAATTTTTTTTTTCATATCATATGATAAATGAACTGATTTCATTGAAAAGTGTACACCCAAACTAACATTAATGTATACGTTTGTACATTTTTATCCTGTGTGCGTAAAACAGTAGCCAGATTGGTCTCACGATAATGTATCACAAAAAGTATATAATTTTCTATAGAGTATGTTTCTCGCTCACGAACTTTTTAGTATTCTCTTAGAACACGAACATAGTTTGGCAGCAACAAAGGTGAGTTTTTTTCGGCAACTTTTAGTAGTGTTTAGCGGTGCTGCCATATAACCAATTTTAACTATTTTTTTGCCGTTTTTTGGGATGCTAGAGATTTTTCAGATTATTTCATAAAAAAAATGTTTTTTATTTTATTCATGTATTTTTTCAGATTTTTCATATAAAAATATAATAGTTGTTCAATATACTATTTATTTTTACTAAAAAAAGACATGTATAATAAAGTAAAAAAATACAACAAAAATTTGCAATTGTGTTAAAAATTGTTACGAATTCAAACATAACATTGTGACATGAAAAGAATTAAAGTGTGTACACACACATTGACCAACTATGTCTATTCATATCCATTATTTCCCATTTCTATGGTAAAAATATATAATTAAGAGAATAAATATGCTATTAATTGTTGCAACATATAACTAAAAACCTATAAAAAATGCAATAATTTGAAAAAAAAAAATTGTTTTCATAAAAAAACTGGTAAAGAGTTAAGAATCCTAAAAACTGGGATAAAAAATTACACTGTTTATGTGGCAGCACTGCATACACCAAATTTAATGTTTTTCAACACTTTAGCAACTTTGAAAATGTTGCCCTCTCATTTAAAAATGTTGCCGCTGAACTCTGTACCATGTTGAATTTCTGGTAGAGCGGGAAAAATACTCTATATAAAATTATATACTTTTTGTGTATCAGTTCAAAAAAATTTTTTTTTTTTGCTCCATCATAATGGTTTGAATTACACTTGCGCTTTAAAGGAGTAAATTACAGGATATTTCAATAAACTATGCGATTTTTTGTTGGTAATCATAGCATTTTATTTGCATCAGTGAAATCATTTTGCGCTTGTTTTAAAGCCATGCAATTGTATTGAAAATAATTTAAATTACCAATTTATTATTCGCATTAGAAATTCGTAATCTTAGCAGAAATAAATGACACTTTTTCGGTACATTTTAACATAATATTGTCTAGAAATTTAACACCCCCACCTCCTCTATAGGTGGCTGAATATTAATAATATTGTCATTCCCCTTGTAGCATATAGAACAAGTGCCTTTCAGGCATTCTGTGGAAATACCGATAGTGGCAAAATATAAAGAGATAAAGAGCATAAATTTGGCACTTGGAAGATTCATCTGTCAAATTGAACTTACCAATAAATTAAACGATTCTCTAAGAATAAATTCATTATCTTCTTTCCCTAATATTTTAATTAAATATTATTTATTCTTATGCAGAACTCATTCCTCAAGCAAATCACTCGGAGGTGTTCGTGTTCACATACAAAATTATTCATGTCAACATAAATATGTTTCATTTTAAAAAAAAAACGTTGGAATTTTATTTATTTTCGGATCACGAAAAAAGAATTTAGACAATGGGCCACCAACATGCACAAGGACATCTGGAATGGGAATAATGTTGGGGTCATCCCGAAGGTAAACAGGAGGACAAGGTTTATTTTAAGGCTAGGGAAACAGGAACAGGACGGAGTTATAGAAATTCTCCCAGGCCACTCTTCACTAGGATCACACCTTTCGAAAATGGCAAGGAGTCACTCTGTGGTGAGTAGGGCCTGTGAGGACGACAATGAGACCCTGGAGCGCTTTTTTTGTAAGGGTAAGGCGCTGGCACGGGTACGTTATACCGTTTTTGAAACGCTTACGGGGGGGTTGATTTGGAAAATCTTAAGGGATACCCGAAGGATACTGAATTATTCAGGGAGGGCGGGAATGTTTTTTCATACTGTTTTGAAGAGCGCACAACATGCCGATTTTCTGGCATGGGTGTATGTCACACATTTTTGGGTGATCATGCAAAGGCGAATGGTCTTTCCTTTTTTCGACGTTCACTCAAAAAAATATTTGTTAATGGTTTTCAATCCCACTTTATTAAAAATAAATATGGGAATAAATAGATTGACTAATTCTAAGCAACTTTTGTTCTAAAAAGTTTTTACTGAAAGTCAATACTTTTTGACTTATTCGAAAGAGAAAACATGAATTTTTCAACAAAAAAAAACACGTTTTCAAACGATTTTTTATGAATTTATTGTATAATTTTATTTAAGAATAATAATGTGTATGTGAGTTTGTTATTTTTAATAAAAATGTTTTAACCCCGAGAAAAGCTGGCGTCCACTCTCAGGGTAAAAGCGATCCTCGGCACATTGACAACTTTCAAATAGAGGGTAAGCAAAAATCCAAATTTAAATTTTGGTGCGAATTGGTGCTGTTTAGCAGAATTGCCAGGTTTAGCCGCTTTTCCCATGCATGGACTGGACTATATAAAAAAAACTCGTTATGTATTTCTACGAGCCGTTTTATGAATCCCCTTAAATCTTTATTGCAAGTTCCAATTGAATGCAATAAACATTGTACATATTTACAACCATAAACATGCAGCATAAATCTGTCAGAATCTTTCAATAAAAGCCATAAACACCAAATATAAATCGTTCAGTGATATCATCTCATCAACAGCAATTAACTACTAAACTATGTACAAGTTCCTTATTGCGCAAACTGATATATTTATGAAGAACTGGCTAAAAGCCAAACCCATACCAATTAAAGCCAAATTACAAATACAAAAATTTAGTTTTACATTAAAATGTTTTTAGAAAACAAATCACAAAAAAAATATATGAATATATCTCCCACAATCAGAAAAAATCACAATTAGAGTGCTATTGCAAATTTGCCGCTGCTATTATTGCAACTTATGCATGTAGTTGGTTAAACTTAGCAAGTGAAAAACACAAAGTTAACTGAACGGATAATGAGGTGTGAGTTCATACATTCAGCCGACAATCCATCCGTACGACTATAATGGATTATAGAAATTAAAACAAATTTGTTGTACACTCATGGCTGTGTTAAAAAGTTGGGTACCTCCTTTTTTTTAATTTTGAAATAATTGCAACAACACCCACATATACACAAACGTCAGAGTTTAGAAAGAATAAATTGTTTTTTTTTTTTACTTAAGAACTCAAATAAAGTAAAATTTTAATTGAAAATCAGGAAATTTCATTAAAAGTTATAATTTGAGCTACAACATTATTTAATTTAACTATATAATGGCCAAGGATGCCAAAAAGCTGTCTTCAGTTATTAAGTAGTTTTTGACAGAATGATATTTTTTATTAAAGAAAATCTATTTTATCGATAGATAAAATAATTTACTACTTTTTATACCCTTCACCACAGATGGAAGGGTATATATAAGTTTGTCATCCCGTTTGTAATTTCTACAATATTGATCTTAGACCCTATAAAGTATATATATTCTTGGTCCTTATGAAGAGCGAAGTTGATTTAACGATGTCCGTCTGTCCGTCTGTGTGTTGAAATGGGTTTTCCGAAGAACCCAGACATGATGAGGACTTGATATTTATTTCTGTTACATGTGATCCATTTCTGTTTGCTATTGAAAATCAGACAGATCGGTTAATAAATGGCTGAGATATTAGCAAAAAACCAGGACTACCTCTAATTTTTTTCCGTAAAATCCCTTTGTTTAATATGTATGTTGAATATTACGCATAACAAACACATCCATTTGTTGAAATTCTTTTCTTTCATCTCCACCTTTTATACACAAACAACAAACACATAGAAAGATTTGTCATTTAAATAAAAACCAAACAAATCTCGAATGAACGAAGACTTTTTATATACCTCTATTAACGATGATTTTATATGAACTTCAATAGCTCAGTTGTCTTAACGCTATGTCACAAATACTTTTTTTCTCTTAGGCGCGGGTTCGAATCCCGGTCAATTCACTTTTTTTTTTTTTTTGTTTATTTTTTGATTTTTTTAACATTTAATAATTAATTTATATAAAATTTTATATTAATAATTAAATAATCCATAAATAGGCTAAAAACATCAAAATTTTTATAAACTCCTCTGATACAAACAAAATACAAACGTTTTTATTTCTATTTTTTGCTCCGATTTAAAAGAATTTATAAACAGATTTTTAAACCATTTTATTTCTCATATAATATTAAGAAAATGTTATACATGATTTCCCTTTGAGTGCAACTATTTTAGGTCATAACTTATAATAATTTATAAAAAGAAATTTATAAACTATTTTCCTTCAAATTTTTAAAATTAAGCTAAAGAAATTAAAAATATTTTTTAATAAAAAAGCGAAATAAAATCCCAAATGCAAATTTGCCAGCTAAATCAAACGTTTTTGTAGAAATAAAACACATGCAGTTCTAGTAATTTCTTTAAACGATTTGTTGAAATTCTTTTCTTTCACCTCTTCACCTTTTATACACAAACAACAAACACTATTCTAGAGCTGTATTATGACCTATGGATACGTCTTATATAGCAAAAGATCGAAAATCTTTAGTATAACATATTTGCTGAAAAAACTCTGAAATATCGGTTCAGATACAAAAAAGTTCTGCCCAAAACATAAATTTTTTTTAAATACCTATTTTCTGGAACCATAAATCTTCCCGAGTCCAAATTTTATCACCAAACTAAATGGTTAAATTCCTCTTAAAGGCGTCCGTATATAAATCTGTCCATTCCATATATATCCATATATAAGCTTCAGTTTCTTCCCAACCATAGTGAAGGGTATATAAGATTCGGCATAGCCGAATTTAGCCGGTCTTACTTGTTATACCTTTAAATAGACGATTTTAAAGCGAGAAGGATGTAGAAATTTTAAAAAATTACCATTTTAAAATAGAAAAAAATATTTAAAAACGCAAAAAAATACTTACGCTATAGCATACAGCTGCTGTTAAAATAGTAGCACCACCAACATGGCTCATTTTACATAAATTATAAAACCAAATTTATTTCAAAAAACTATTAAAATATTTTTTTAATTGAGTGGCTGATAAATGTAAATAATTGTACAAAAGTAAAAGAGATCACTTAAGTTTATGTTAATATAAAATCGACTTTATCATAAAAAGTAGAAAAATTGTTTGTCAAAATAATATCACAGCTCATATTCAGCTGAAAGTAAATATAAAAAAATTGATTTTTTTTTGTAATACGAATAGTTTTCTGTTAAAGTATCCTTGCGTTTCCTTGTTGGAAACAACGACTGAGGATCATCTTCCCATGGAGTTAACCAAATGCTGGCATCTTTCTTTAGGAATAGAATACCAGGCCTGTTCAATTGTACTCCACAGATTATTATTATTGGTCGCTTTGATTTCAGATACTTTCTTTTTTACATCAGCCCATAAATATTCAATAGAGTTTAAATCTGGCGACTGGGCAGGCCACTTCATGACTGTAATTCGGTTGTCCTGAAACTATTTTTTAGGCTACGTTTTGAACTGAACGTGTTTTGCATGTGTTTTGAAACAAAACACTGTTTTGTACATGTTTTCCCATATATTTTTTTTTCGTCAAAACAACATAATTGGCTCAATACACGCAAGTGGAAACGTAGCTTTAGCTTTTTTACTTGTGTGTTTTGGGTCATTATTTTGTTGCATGACCCAAATCAGTGGCAGTTCCTCGGATGCATATGGGAGCATGACTTCTTCGCGTATTATGACGTATTCGGATGCATCTATGATGGTATTTATACGGTGAATAGGCCCAATTCCATAGTACGAAAAACATCCCCACACCATGATACTGCAACTTTCGTGCTTGATTGTCTTTGCGGTAAATTTTGGTTTATATTCAGAGTTTGGTGGTATTCTTACATATGATCGAGGACCCTTACCACCGAATAAGACTTTTTTGTACTCATCAGTCCAAAGAATATTGCGCCACTTTTCAATTGACCAGTCAAGGTGGTTCTGCTTCACGTGGAATTTTCACAGAACTTAGAAAATTGGTTCTATTATTTTGTCAGGTCTTTTTACGACTTGTTATGCTGTTCTCCATATTTCTGAAAATACACTCTTTAGTTTAGCTGAACATTCTTTACTCAGTGTGAGAACACATACTATTAGTAACGGAACTGCGGTTAGAGACAAAAAAAATGCAAATTGCAAAATGAAGTTTACAGGTTGGTTGAAAAGTTCCTGCGCTCGAAATGAAAGAATACTGTTTTTGTTACGAAATATATTTTTTTATTCAATATAATCTCCTAGAAGCTCAATATACTTGTTCCAATGATCTTCCAATAATTTTATTCCATTTTATAATGGTTTTCCGGAAGCTCTGCAAAATAATCGTCTACGGCTTCTATGGCCTCTTTATTCGACGAAAAATGCTTTCCACGAAGGAATTGTTTGAGATAGTGGTCACTGGGAGCCAAATCTGGTGAATACGGTGGATGTTCAAGCAATTCGTACTTTAATTATTTGAATTCAGCCATCGTCGAAACACTTTTGTGAGCAGGTGCATTGTCTTGATGAAAAATTATTTTTTTTTTCTTTAAACCAGGTCTTTTCTCACGAATTTTTTCATCCAGCTGATCCAAAAGGCTGCAATAATATTCAGAGTTGATTGTTTTACCTTTCTGAAGATAATCAATCAACAAAGTTCCTTTTGTATCCCAAAAAACTGATGCCATAACCTTCTTTGCTGATCGTTGTGACTTTACCTGCTTTGCAGCTGAACAACCAGCTTCAGTCCACTGTAAACGTTCTTGTTTCAATTTAGGATCATGGTGGTAGATCCAAGTCTCATCCATAGTTATAAAACGACGCAAGAAGTCGGTTTTATTCGACTTAAAACGCTCCAAATCACGCTGAGAAATTTGTTTTCGATCCAGTTTTTGTTGAATTGTTTATGTGTGCGGCACTAACTTTCCAAACAGTTTTTTCATACGTAATTCTCCATGTAAAATATAGAGTACTCGTTCGTCTGAGATACCCATGGCATTAGCAATTTCACGCTTAGTCAAACTTGGATCTTCACTAACCATGTACCTGCTCAACGATTTCTGCTGTGGTTGCAGTTTTTGGTCGTCCTTCGCGTGGATCGTCTTCAAGGCTGGTACGACCACGTTTAAATTCACCAGCCCAAAAGTCAACGGTGCGTTTTAAAGGTGAGGACTCCTTATACACTTCTAACAATTGTTCATAAATTTCCTTTGGTTTTAAACCCTTCAAAACAAAGAATCTAATGACTGCACGATATTAAATTTTTTCCATATTAAAAAAAATCAATGACACGTCAACTTCAAATGGCTTATAAACAAAGAAAGAATTGACAGAATGACTTGCAACTTTGCATGTGTTCTCAGGACAGTTATACCAACTTGAGAAAAAAAAAGTTTGGAGCTAGCAATGCCATCTCTTGGTGAGCGCAGGAACTTTTCAACCAACCTGTATATATTTTGGAGGTGCTATTATTTTGACAGCAGCTGTACATTATTTTTATTATAAAAGGTAGATCAGAACCCTTACTTTAGACAAAAACCTTTAGAAATCTCTGGCAGCCATGAGTTGGGCAGTTGTACAAAATAATTCTAGATTTTCTGTATGTCCGAAGCTGTTTACGACACGAAAATGTTTTCTGAATAACGGCGGGTTTTATCTTCAGTGAAAATTCCGAAGCCGGCTCGCTATGGCAAGCTTTTTTACATAGCGGTCTTCGGTTGGAAAATGGAAATAAAGAACAAAAAAACAAAACTTTTAGTCATAATCGCAACAACAAATCGGCCTTAAAGCCCATGGGTGCTGTGGCTGTTATGTGAATTAGTTACGAACAGTTTTTGTCATATTTCCCATTTCCGACTGGGAGATAATAGCGGCCATAGTCCCTAAACTAGAATGAAGACTATAACCAACATGATTGTGGTTATAATTCCCAATAAAAAATTGGACATGTTCCACAAGGACATTAAGATCTTTTTCCAAAAGAACATAATCGCCTCTGTGGGGACAGTCATAATCTCAGTAAAGTTTTTTTGGGTAAATGGTCTTCGGCCGGGTTTAGGAGATTTTCACTATGTCGTATATCCGAAGCCACCTTCGCTGAGGAATGTCATTTGTATAGCGGACTTCTGCTGGGATAAGTGGATTTCTCCGGTTTCGCTAAGCAAGCTTTTTTCCGTGGTGACCTTCGGCTGGAAAATGGATATAATTACCTTAAAAATACTTTTGCTCATAATCCCCACAACAACTCGGTCTTAAGCCTTATGGGAATTATGACCTTTTTGTAAACTTTGGGAATCTGTGTTTGGAAATTATGTCAAAAAAAGTTTCGGTTATAATTCCCATAAATTGGAATAATGTTGATTTCATTTTGAAAGGAGGTGGTTTACTTTGACACTCTTGATTAAAGTCTTTCATAGCTCTGTTAAATATTAATATTTTAAACAAAAATTGTTGTATACCATACCGTATATTTATTTAACTGCATGTATTCAGTGCATACAATAGTAGATACTCGTAGTATAATAGAATATGTAGTTAGTAAAAAAAGTTAGATTCTCAAATGAATACAAGCAGGTATACAAATATGTTTTTTGTGGGTTAATGTGTTAAACTAAATTGTAATTGTTGTTGTTATTATTATTATTATTGTTGGCAATGTAATTGTTGCTATTTTGTGCAGTTCTTATTGTTGTTGTTTTGTTTTTTTTTTTCTTTTTGTTCCTGTGCCACACATACAGGTTACATACCAATTGTATGTCCTTCTGTTGTAACACACACATAAAAAAGTGTAATTAGAACAGTTGCAGTTTACTTTACACCATTTATGTCTGACTACTGGTATTTATCCATGAACATTTTACACATAAAGAAAACATAAGGAGTTGTCGCGTTACCCAATTGTTTACGCCATGCGATATTTGTATGGTGTAAGGGCTGCTTTACTGCAACAGGTTACAGTAATGTAATGCTACTCCTCTAGATTTCCTCAGTTGACGATAGGTTGTTGTAGTTTTGGCCACTTTCTTGGGCATCCACAATTTTTAAGAGTTTTGTCGAAAATATATTCTTTTAATTTTAGGATGTTCCGTAAAGTCTCTCAGTGAAGCCGATCTTAGAAATATTGCAACATTTTTCATCTCCAATGAACCTCCCGTGGGCATAAGTCATATGCACAACCAACCCCGTGACCCCAAGACAATGGTAGACTTTATGGTGGCCTTTTTCGCAGTCAGGTTAATCGGTTTTAGATGCAATACTGCGGTCAGCGTACTACGTGGGGTGGCAGTAATGCATTACAATTCTGAAAGTCTCTGAGCACTCTTTGGGTGCCTGTAGTAGACTCTTCTCTTCAATGAAGACCTTAGTCAGGAAATTATTCCTTCTTTTTAATGTGTTCCTTTTTTTGGAAATTTATATAGGAGACATGAAAGGTGGTAAAAGATAAAGGGCTTCAAATATAACAACACTGTAATTGCGCGAGATGATAAATTTAAGAACAGTTGTTCCGCGCTGACAACTTGTTGTCTAATATTACCCCCACGTACTTTGTAGGGTCTTTGAGTATTAGGTTCATGTCATCAAACCTAAGTGTAGTCGAAGTATCTATATTGATCCTTTTAGTAAAGAATATTATAACGGTCTTTTCAATATTAACAGCTAGTTTTACTTTGTCTACCGTCCGGTTTACTACACCCAACGTAGTCTCCATTACATAACTATTAGTGTCAAGGATGTTCAGGTACTTTCCAGTGACTATAACGTCTACATAATGTGCAAACATAGTTGTCCTGCCCGCTGCGCCTTTAAGCTCTTCGAAAAGTTTAATTACAAAAAGTGTCAGCAGTAGTAAAGATAGATATAACTCCGCCCTGGGAAGTTCCTCTGCACACCACCTTTCCCAGTTAGCGTTGTTCCAATCCAAGAGGATACTTATCCACACTATCATAGATCGTATCATTATTAAAAGTACTAGCATTGTGCAGGATAACTTCCAAAGAAAATTCCCTATAATGAAGCGCTGCCTCTGCAGACTTGTTCTTCGTATAAGCATACGGGTTGGTATGTCAGCTCCATGGAATTTCAAGATTCTCTCTAAAATCTTCAAGAGGAATAAAGTGAAGCTGGTCTATAATTTTTGGGATACATAAGGTTGATTTCATAAATAATACGAGGACGGGTCAATAAGTCCGTGACTTTTTAAATTTTCCCACTCTAAACTGAAATGGCAACACTTCTCTTGTCAGTTGACTCCTTTAAAAATTTGAACATGCTGCGTAATTTAGTTTGTATTTGACAGCCATTGACTACCACGTGATTTAAGGATTTAGGAAAAAAATGGAATATGGCAGTTCTCACGGCAAAAATCCAAAAATTGCTCCCTCATCCCCCTATCCTCCAGATTTAGCCCCGAGTAACTATTTCTTATTTTCAAACCTAAATAAATGGATCGGCGGAAAGAGATTTGACTCCAGCGATGAAATCATCTCACAAACAAATCTATTTTGATAACCTCGCTGTCCACATTATTCAGCCTCAGATAAAGCCCACTGAAGCAAAAACTCATTGAAAAGATCTGTAAAACACTAAAAACCTCATAGAACAGAGTTGTTTTTAACCTCAATTTTGAACCCTTAAAAGTGAGATTGGGCCGCTTAAAATATACATATTTATGTTTAGTTCTGCTAACCTCTCTATATCCAAATTTCATTTAAATCAAAGTGAATCACACGCCAGACCTTTCTTGTAAGATTTAGCCATAACAATTTTGAAACCCTTGATATATGCAGGAAAAATAAGTATTGCAAAAGTTTGCAGTTCTCTGTTTATATAATATTGGACACACTTTTTAAATACTTAAGAAATTGCTTATGGAACAGGACCTATTATTAAGTTAACTTGTTTTGATTCCGTCCAGTCTCCAGTGATTTTTATCATTTATATAGGTTTATTTTCATTGTCTTTCTTATATCTAAAATGTCAAAAAAATACAGGGTATCTTACACTGAGATTTTTCGGAAGTATTTATCAAAATTATGGCATTACAACGGATCTTCTAGTGAATTGTTTAGTGGGATATAAAAACAACTTAATTTTAATATTTTACTTATGAACGGCCCAGAATAAGAGCTTTACATGCAACGATTGTTGCTATGAGAAACAACGCGCCCAAAATAACGACCTATGTCACCGTCGTATTTATTTTAGTGTAAAGAGTACCGCAGAGTTTCTTTACTCTCCAGTGTCTCATTTACTTATTAACAACCCATTTTTTTTTTTTTTTTTTTTGGTTTTTACATTTTATTTTATAAAAACAATAAAAAGAAATATTTTTTTTAATAAAAATCTAGAAACTCACATACTAAAATGGTTTATAGTACGTTGTTTATTCTCGAGTATACAAAGAGAACCTAAGAGTATGCTAACACTACTCATCATATGTTTTTTGTTAAAAAAAAAACTTTTAAAATGCGGGAACTCTATTAAAAGAATTCGAAACAAAAAACAAAGAAATAAGAAAAAACGTTTTGAAAATAAAATAGATTATATTTCACAACTGCAACGTTCGACGCGTTTTAATTATCAATTTGTATGAAAAAATACATCACGTTGTTGCTCTGGGCCGACTCTAAATGAAGTATATTATTTCAAGAACTAAACTATCAAATATAGAACTACTCAAAAACTAAACAAGTCGTAAAATAACGGCATAATAATTGACAGTACTTGAATGTAATCAAAAACCATTATGTACCTGGATTGCTACTAAAATCAGATGTAATTCATAAGATATTTAAGTGTTAAAAGGTCAAGGATTTTTTGTGGGTATTTTTGAGAAGAAAAGTGTATGTAGACACAAAACTTTGATTGAAAACAACTTTAATTTTAAGATGGCCATTTAAAACGCTGTATTTTTATAATTATCACTTGACATCGAAACCTTTAAACTAAAGCCAATATTTAATTTTAGAGGTGTTTTAAAACTTCTGTTAAAGCCTACATTTATACAACAGTTAATAATTGTAGCAACAAAATTTAAACAATTTGTAACTTTGCAGGTAAGTGTAGGTACTTCCTATTACCATTTGGCTTAAAACAAACGAACAACACGAAAAAAATGTCGCATTGCACATGTTTTCTCTAAATCCTAGCCAAATGTATTTTTTTTTTCATTTACACTTACATTTTACAATAACTTTGGACATGTACTCGTATGGCTTGTTGTAGTTGTACAGGTATATACAGGTTGGTTGAAAAGTTCCTGCTCTCGAAATGAAAGAATACTGTTTTTGTTACGAAATATATTTTTTTATTCAATATAATCTCTCAGAAGCTCAATACACTTGTTCCAATGATCTTCCAATAATTTTATCCCATCCTTATAATGGTTTTTCGGAAGCTCTGCAAAATAACCGTCTACGGCTGATATGGCCTCTTCATTCAACGAAAAATGCTTTCCACGAAGGAATTGTTTGAGATTTCTGAAGAGATAGTAGTCACTGGGAGCCAAATCTGGTGAATACGGTGGATGTTTAAGCAATTCGTACTTTAATTCTTTGAATTTAGCCATCGTCAAAACACTTTTGTGATCAGGTGCATTGTCTTGATGTAAAATGATTATTTTCTTCTTTAAACCAGGTCTTTTCTCACGAATTTTTTCATCCAGCTGATCCAAGAGGCTGCAATAATATTCAGAGTTGATTGTTTTACCTTTCTGAAGATAATCAATCAACCAAATTCCTTTTGCATCCCAAAAAACTGATCATGGTGGTAATCCAAGTCTCATCCATAGTTATGAAACGACGCAAGAAGTCGGTTTTATTCGGCTTAAAACGTTCCAAATTACGCTGAGAAATTTGTTTTCAATGAAGTTTTTGTTGAATTGTTAATGTGTGCGGCACTAATTTTCCAAACAGTTTTTTCATACGTAACTCTTCATGTAAAATATGCTGTGGTTGCAGTTTTTGGTCGTCCTTCGCGTGGATCTTCTTCAAGGCTGGTACGAGCACGTTTAAATTCACCAGCCCAAAATTCAACGGTGCGTTTTGAAGGTGAGGACTCCTTCTACACTTCTAACAATTGTTCATAAATTTCCTTTCCTTTTCAACCCTTTAAAACAAAGAATCTAACGACTGCACGATATCCAATTTTTTCCATATTAAAAAATCAATGACACGTCAACTTCAAATGGCTTGTAAACAAATAAAGAATTGACAGAATGACTTGCAACTTTGCATGTGTTCTCAGGACAGTTATACCAACTTGAGAAAAAAAAGTTTGAAGCTAGCAGTGCCATCTCTTGGTGACCGCAGGAACTTTTCAACCAACCTGTATATTTACAAGAATTGTTGTGCTTTATATAATGAGATGACAACTGAATAGAAGAAAAAAAAAACTTCTGCATAGAAAGTTATTGCAGTCAATTGTAAACTAGAATTTGCATACAAGTACAAGAACTAGAAACCAACGACTCATATGGAGAAGCAAACAAAACTTAAAATCAACACATTTTTTTATATGAATGTGAATATGACCTAGAATATACTACAGTAAAACCCCGGTTAAGAGAAACTCCGAAGTATCAGAAATATTACACTTACAATATTATTGCTTTAAAATCTACTGAAAATTCAAATTAAAACAATCGAAAATCAGTTGAAAAGAGGACTACGTACTTTTCATTTAAAACAGTTGCAACACGTAGACTGAAAAATCCGTAGGATGACACATAGGCGGCGCCACTAAAGAAAAATTCAAATGATTTTTTGGAACTACCAACCCTCAGATGATATCTGTCAAAATGTAATGACAATTCGTTCATAGGTAAAAAAGTTACAGCTGTTTTAGAGACGCTACTTTTGCGATGTGGAAAATAATGTGTTGATATATTGAGTATACAAGTTAATAATGTCGATTTGGAAAACAGATGGCATTACTATCACATATGGTTTGTGTCAACAATAACAAATATGCTATTTTGGAGGGTAAACATCTGTCATTATAATTCAGTATTCGATAGACGCCAAAGTGTAAACACACATTTTTTTTCAATCGCTGTAATAATGTCGAATTTTGTGCCTAAAAAAATGTTTTGCGTGGAATTTTGATACCCTTCTCCCATTCAAGAAAACGGCTGCTGAAAGTTATCGATTGTTGGTAGAAGCTTACGGTTAACATGCACCAACTCTGAAAACTTTTGAACGATGGTTTGCGCGATTCAAAAGTGGTGATTTCGACACAGAAGAGAGGAATCGGAAGCATTACTGGATGAAGATTGTTGTCAAATGCAAGAAGAACTTGCATTATCATTGGGAGTCACACAACAAGCAATTTCCCTACGTTTAAAAGCATTGGGATTCATTATAAAGCAAGGAAATTGAGTCCTATACACGCAGAGAAAAAACATGGTTGCAATATGATCACTGATACTATAGTGTGCTTGCTGCAATTGGATATGGTTGTCACAACCAAGTAATTGGTTTTCTAACCATCAACATGGTCGCTACCGCCATTATTTAGTAAATATTTTACTATTTTATGATTGGCACCTCCTATTTTATAACATGGTTGGCTGTAACAATACTGTGGTAACAAAAATTATGACTACGAAAAAAATATGATAATTATGCAATGATAAAATACTGGCAACAATCAATAAATAATTATAAAATCAAAGAAAAAAAGTTCTCTAAATTTAAAGAGCTTTTTCATAGTTTCTAAGAACTTTTCCTTTAAGAAATTTTCTTAGATTATGGATCATATAATCATAATATAGTTATGAGGGACCATATTATGGTAAAAATATGGTTATTTGATTATCATAATATAATATATAGTATGGTCCGATTATGGTTGGCACAAACATTAAACCCAAAAATATATGATGCTTTTCGAATATGATTGACCCAAATATGTTTTTTCTTTGCGTGTATAAATTGAAGCCGCTTGAACGCTACAAAAAGAAGTAATTTTTGCGTCGTATTGTTACTGGTGATGAAAAATGGATACATTATGATAACCCCAAGCGCAAAAAGTCATATGTAAAGCACGACCAACCAGCCAAATCAACGCCATAGCCGAATATCCATGGCGCCAAGGTAATGCTATGTATTTGGTGGGATCAGAAGGGTGTTTTGTTTTATGAGCTGTTGAAATCGGGTCAGACGATCACAGGGGATCTGACCCAAAAACAATTGATTAGTTTGAAGAGAGCAATCAACGCAAAATTACCAGAATATTCGACCAGACACCGGGCCATAATCTTCCATCATGACAATGCTATTTGGAAAACAGTGGATGGAAAGCTTTGGTTTACCCGCCTTGCCCCTTCTGACTACAATTTGTTTCGAACGATGCAGAACGCCCTTACTGGAATTCGCTTTACTTCAGAACAGGGTATCAGAAATTGGCTTGATATGAA
This sequence comes from Eustalomyia histrio, assembly GCA_949748255.1. Taxonomy (NCBI): domain Eukaryota; kingdom Metazoa; phylum Arthropoda; class Insecta; order Diptera; family Anthomyiidae; genus Eustalomyia; species Eustalomyia histrio. Next base: position 236,419,777 of record OX456523.1, read on the forward strand.
TCAATCTTTACCTCAAAACCGGAACAGTTCTTTTGGCGCGGAATCCATATGCTTCCAGAAACATGGGGAAAAGTAGTGGCTAACGATGGACAATACTTTGAATAATGTATCAATTCATTTTGTTATTATAATTAATGCATTTTCCAAGCAAAAAAATCGACATTTTTAACTTGTATACCCAATATTGATTGGGGAAAATTACCGTTCAAGTTACAGCTTGGCTTGATAATTGCTGTTTGGACTCTGCGACATCGAAACAATTAGTAGAAAAGTGGTTTGCTGACTTTAAACGTGATCGTACAAACACCAATGACGCCGAACAATCTGGTCGCCTAAAAAAGTTGGTAATACCGGGAAACATCAAAAAAGTTCACCAAATCGTTTTGGCAGACCATAAAGTGAAGTTGTAGGAAAAATTTGATACCTTAAGGATATCGGCTCGGCTTAACTTTGCATGAACATTTGTCCATGAGAAAGCTGTTTTCGAAATGGCTGCCGCGTTTGCTCTTCACTAAGACAATGCGCCGTGTCACTAGTCGTTGGCTACCATGGCCATATTGTATAGTTGCGGTGGGTACCCACCGTATTCACCTGATTTGGCTCACAGTGATTTTTATCTGCTTTATCTGTCGTTCTTAAAGGAGGCTATGTTGACGAATAAAGTCAAACTTTTCAAAAAAAAAACAAAAATTATTATTTTATTGGTTATCTTACGGCCTTTTCAGCCGCTCACGTACAAAATTGTTTAAAATATTGGATTTTTAGTTTATTTTAATACTTAACCAGCAAAACCACACATTACCAAATAATGGGTAAAGTAATGTATAGCCATAGGGGCCGATGGATTACTTTACACCTTACTTCATTGATGAATTTTATAGGCGATGAGTTTCAAAGTAATGTATATACCCATTACTTTAGAGGTAATAATGTAAGGGCTACTTATATTTTAAAAAGAGGAATTAAAAAAAAAAATAAATTATTACAAATATTTTATTTAAAATATTTGTAATTAAAAATAATGTGGTCAAGATGGGAATTGAACCAGGGAAATCTGTCTGTCAGCCAAGAACTCTACCCACTGAGCTATCGACGCATATAGTATTTGATTGCTTTAAACTTAAATGGATTGTTGCGCTTCGTTTTTTCGCTAGTGTTGTCAAAACAAACATACATTACCCTTTTGCTTACAAAAAAACACAAAGTAATGTATCTAAAAATATATTTTCAAAAATATTTCAATTATTACTTTACATTTATAAATCACATATTACGTAATCAATAATCAGTAACTTATTACTTTATGCTTGCAAATAATGAAAAAGGTAACGAGCTATCATTACAAGGTAACGCATAAGAATATCGCACACATTACAAAAGTTTTGCTGGGAAGTAATAAACTCAGTAAATTTGGTTTAAAAATGTGTCTAAGCACATAAAAAAACAAATATAGAGAAAAATTCCAAATGTTTGAGAAGTTCGTAATGAAAATGAAAAATTATATGAACTTTTGTTTTTAAAACAAAATCATTAGCAAACAAATCGTTATCTTAATCGATTGCTTCTTAACACATGTATTTTATGTGAAAATTGTTGCTTAAACAACGGAACTTCCAAACTAGTTTGCACTAAATAAATCTTATCCAAGTTCGTTTTAAACAAGTTTTACTGTAAATATGTTTTGCCTGAACATACTTGCATTATGTACTCGTACATACAAAACAAACCCACAACTTTCGAGTTAAATACTACATTTTTTTTCTTGTCTTTTTAAACATTCCTAACATGTCCTTTTTATCAATGATGTCAATTTAGTGTTTTCTTTTAAAACCATTTAGAATAAAAAACACAAAAAAATACACAATGTGTAGTGATTTATTATGACAACAATATTTTGCAAATACTATTATTTATTTGTCACAGGAATGAAGTTAGATTGCCGCCATTGAAGGGTTAAGGCGCTCATTTACCCCCCAACCGTCGGATATCAAAATTATTCCCCATTGATATCCAAGTGTAGCAACATTTCGTCAAAATAATAGTAAGCAGAACAAGACTGCAACAGACAAAATCAATTTGTTAAGACACAATGAAAATCTTACATTTCAACTAAAACTTAAATTTGTAAATACATACAATACATTCGCATTTCTATGCGCTTTTTACTATAAAATAATTAGCATCACTGATGCTATTGTTAATATCCTTGCATGAAAGTGCCATCACCAACAATAAAATGAATGAACAAGAAACAAGTGAAAGTTATGGTATAGCAGTAAGTCTGTTGACGGTTTTATAACGTTGCTAACACGCACGGTGTTTTTATGTAGTAAAGCAAAAATTATTTGTTAATAAGAATAACCCCTTAACTGATTGTCGGCTGATTATTGTGCCCGTAAGAACATCAACTTAACCAAGTGTTTGATTGATAAAACTCAGCCTTCTTCTGGAAGCCCTTGCTCATCTAAAAACTTCGGATTCTGAAGCGATCGAAATACCTGTACACTCACCAAAAAAAGTCTGTAATGGCAACTGAAAATTTTGCAGTTATTACGAGAAATTTTGCTAATTTGAACCCAGCGGTATTTTTTGCTAGTCTTAGCAACACATGCCTGCTGACGTGTAGTACATTGAAATTTGTAGAACAAATTAGCTGCCGCTACTAAATATTAGTAAACCTTTTGTAAAGTGGAATTTTATTAATATAAATTCAAAATTTCAAATTTTTTTTTTATCGAGCATCAAAATTTTTTTTATTCTATTTTTTTTTTTAAAAAAAAAAATATTTAAGACAAAATAAAAAAAAATTAATCAAAGGCTTAAAATTGTAAAAACATATACGAATTCATCAATTTGTTTTAATTTGGTAATTTCTGTTTTGAAAAATATTTTAGTTAATTTTTTTTTTACTTTTAAGGTCAAAGTTGAATTGTTTTTGGGGCTGATTTTTAGAACTTAAAAAACTTTTTAGTGCTATTTAAGTGCATGTCCTATTTTTAGACATGAGTCTGTATATTCACTTCCGATTTTTTTTGTAACATTTTAAGGCAATTTAAGTTGGTAGGTGTAAGTTTTAATTAGAAATAACTTTTCCTTCAATATCCACTTTTTTAATATTAGTAAATTTATTTTTGATAGTTTTAGCAAATCGGCTTTCAAAAATGTGTAAAATGATTTCTGAAATTTGCAACAAAAATTTGGAAATATTCTGTAAAAATTCTGTAATTTGTAACATGTAAATAGCAAAAATATTTGCTAAATAATAATTTTTTTTTTTACTAAAAATCCGTACGAAAATAGTAAAGTGCGATTGAAAAACGTTTACAAATTTTTCTACTAACTTTTTTTCTGAGTGTATCAGTCTAGCTAAAAATTGTTAAGTTGCTTTGTTTTTCTAAATATACGGATAAATATTCCGAGGTGAAACCTTGTAATAAATTACCAATAATTATTCGAACAGCTCGTTAAACAAGGTATAAGTGTAATAAGAATGAAATTAAAAATTATTTGTTAGAAACTAAAACAATAACTAGGGAAAGTATTCAAGCAGGTATTGTTAAAATACTAACAATCAGGGGAAATTTAACCATTTGGCGACCGAACTTAAACTGCTGAAAAAGCATTTGTGCCCTATTTGGTCAATAATTCGAAACGAAAATACCCTTAGAAATAAGTATTTAATAATCAATAATACGCATTATTGATCGTTTGTTTATGAACAGTAAGGATAATATAGAGATAAATCTGAACAAATATAGGCAAATATAGACCGATTTTTTTTTTTCAATTTGGAAATACGCATCACGGTCTTGTATAGCATTCACAAATCCAAATTTCAATTGGGCTTAAATACCATTTAAGTCCAGTTCAGAAAGTGACCTTTCTGTAGCAGGTTAAATATGAATCGATTCGAACCAAATTCGCTAAGGTTCGTCCATAGACTAGTAATATTGTAAATTTCATTTACTACTGTCTACTGATTTATTTCTTACAGACTTTTGTACAAAAAATTTTTATATTTGTTTTAGTTTAATTACAGTTAATTTCAGCAAACTCCGGTAGGGTGGGATTCTATGGTGGCTAGATTCAAATATAGTTATTTAAGTTTAGGGAGTTGTTTTAAAAATTATCACATAAATTTTGTATTTAAATTGAAAATTATCTATAGTCAAAATATGTTTGAAAATTTGTATATATATGTAAGTAGTTCTATTTGGATTTTGAATATTCCATTTTATTTACTTTATACAACCCCAAAAACCAGGTAATGGTTTACTTTACCCCAACATTCCCTTATAATATAAATAAAAACTTATTGACGGCCCAGAATAACAACGTGACATATAACGATTGTTGCTGTCAGAGAAAATAACGACGAACGACAGTGACTGCAAAAACTGCCATGATTATTTTGCTGTAAAAAATAAAGCAGAGATCCCTTCCTCCTCAGTATCTTTTTCACTTAGTGAAAACATAAATTTTTTTTTGGTTTTTACATTTAAATCTTATAAAACTAATAATAAATTTTGTGGGTTTATATTACGTTCTACATTCGCTGGTACACAGCGAGCATATGAGAGCCACAAAATGTCTTTGTTAACTTTAATCGACATATGTTTTTTGTTTACAAGAAAAAAATTTCAATAAAAAAAGATAGTTTAAGGTGGTAAGATTTTCAAGTACGCAAATGGAAAATTTCTTGTCAATCCGACAAACATTCTCGAAATTACACGCACATTTGTAATAACATGTAAATTTTGAAACTATAAACACGTTTTTCTCAAAACTGTGAGTTTGCAAGATTTCTCGGAAACATCAGTCTCAAATTTTAACACAAACTTTTTAAGTATATTTTTTAATAAATTGAAGTTTTTTCTCACTGATAAATATTTTCTATTTTGTAAACAATTTAAGTGGCGGCCCAGAATAAGAACGCGACATGCAACAATTGTTGCTATTAGAGAAACGCGACCAAAATAACGACGTACGACGGTGACTGCACAAACTGTCATATTTATTTTAGTGTTAAGAGTACCATATAGATTCATTACTCTCCAGTGTCTCCTTTCCATATTAACGGCCCAATTATTTTTTTGGTTTTTACATTTGAATTTTATAAAAGCAATAAAAAGGAATAATTATTTTAATAAAAAATTAAAAACGAACATACTAAGATGGTTTATAGTACGTTGTTCATTCGCGAATATACAAGGAGAATATAAGAGCCATAGAATTTCGTATGCTAATTTTAATCAACATATAATTTTTTGTGTCCATACAATTTTTAAAATGCGGGAATAAGAGAATAATAAAAAAACTTTTTCAAAATTAAATAGATTCTGTTTCACTTTTGTATGAACAAATACATCATGTTCTTATTCTGTGCCGACATTAAGCCTAAGTTTTTGTTAAAAATAAATTTTTTTGAAAATCCGCCATTTCGACAATAATTATTATTTTTCTTACTCCTTCGATCAATTACAAGATAATAACATTATACTAACGAGATATTGTACTAACCGCAAGTTATATATTATATTATGGTACAAATTTTTACTTGAATAAATTTAAAGTTCGTCTCAAGAAAAATTGTTAAATTATGGATTTTTTGGGGTCTTCAGACTGTAACTGTAATAATATTGATTCTATCTAACAACTGCAACGCTTAACGTGTTTTAATTGTCAATTTGTATGGGAAAAATACGGCAAGTTGTTGTTCTGTTTCTTCAATTAAATTAAAGAAATGATATTGAGTGCTTTTACAGTACAGAAAAGAGTTATTTAAAATATAACACAGAAAATAAAATAAAAATTGCAAGAATATTTAATGACAATAAATTATTTAAATACTTAAGTTACATTATCAAAATTTAGTCGCAATACAAAAAAGAGAATGCTCTTGTATGCTTTGTTAGACTGTAAATGGGGTAATTTTGTCAACTTCCAAACGTTTAAAATAACAATAAACTGGCAGTAATAATTTAGAAAGTAATTTTTGTATGCTCAGAATTATCTGAAAAATCATCAGACATAGTTTATTTTAACTTGTGGCAAAAAATAAAATTTTGACCGTCACAAATAACCGCAATAAAAGGAAAATGAAACTTTCGAATGCACATTAAAAAGGTTAATTTTTAATTTTTTGTTACACATGTATCAAATAATAAGCTATCAAATAAAAATAAAAAAAAATCATTTCGTAAAACATAATGTTTTTTATTTTAAATAAAAATTATACACCTCTTAAAAAAACACCCTTTATATTAATAACGAAGTAATCATTTTGCATAAAAACAACAACATAATATTATACAATATAAGTCAGTGTTTTGCTACACTGAACCTAAGTGCCGAAATAGCTCAGTTGGGAGAGCGTTAGACTGAAGATCTAAAGGTCCCCGGTTCGATCCCGGGTTTCGGCAATCAATTTTTTTATTTTTTAATACAATTTTTTTTAAGACAAATAATTTAAGCAAATAACATATTTGTTTTTATTACAAAAGAAACAAATTTAAAATAAAACTTAATTTAAGTACATTGTTCGTTATCTTTTTTTTTTATTTGTTGGAGAATTTCACTTTTGCTTTATTTATACGAGTATAAATGTGTGAGATTTTGTACTTTGTGCTATATTTAACTTATTTTCTTGTTGCTTGTGTTTTTATAATACTTTGCTCAACTACACACATGTAGTTTCCGTGGTGTAGTGGTTATCACATCCGCCTAACACGCGGAAGGCCCCCGGTTCGATCCCGGGCGGAAACACATATAATTTTTTTTTTAAGTGTATATATTTTTTAATAAAATCAAAATAGTTGTGGAGACTTCCCCAAGATTTCTGGAAATAAGTTGTAATTTTTTTATTTATATTTCTAAGTTTTTATGTCAAGATTTTTCAGTTCAATTTGTGAAATAAAAATGATAACAAACAAAAATATATTTTATAAAAATTTAAATTAAATAAATTAATTAAATTAAAACAAATAAAATGTGGGTGACGTATCAACAGCTCCCATAATTGGTGACCCCGTCGTAAATAGTAAAATCATTAAACAAAAAAAAAACAGTGTTAAATTCGCAGCAGATATCAAACCTTTATTATTTATTTTTTTCAAAAAGGGAGTTAAACTAATGCTGCCCATAATTCTTAATAACAACGATTCCAGAATTCTTAGAAGATTCACTGACCAATTATCAAGAACTTGTACAAAATCTGGATACAAAAATTTAAAGTGGATAAAGATATCAATGTCAAATTTTACAATAGACGCCAAATCTTGAACTCAAATCTTCCTGTGTTACTGATTCAATTCAATATCCTGAACTTACATAATCCAAAATTTCCTGCACATCAAGTCGCTCTATCTTTAATTTGGTAAGTCGCTGAAAGAACACACATGATTTTAATTACAAATCTAAAATGGAATTCGGTCTACTGCATTTAAGATATTTTCTATGGAAGTTTGACTTCAAAAAAAGGTATTGGATTTCCCTGTGCATAATTGATTATCAAGTTCATTAACCCAACCACAGCAACAACAAAAAACTACCACCAACGCTACCATAAGTGGTGACTTCGTTGAAAAGAATAAGAAATCTGAAGCCAAGCTCCTGTAAGTCAAGAAGAAGGCGTTAAGTAAGCATAAGCTCCTGGATATCTGTTTAAAAGAATGTTGTTAGAAAAAAAGATCAAGAAATCTTTAAACAATCACAAAGTTACGCTTTACAATAGAAGAACAAAAGACGCCAAATCTTTCACTCAAATCTTCCTGACTAACTGAATTACGTAATTCAAAATCTTTAACAAATACAATTAAAATGTTAACCAATCAGTCTTTTCTATTTCTATTTTTTAAAGTCGCCGTAATAACATTTTACAAGAATTTAACTACAAATCTTAAACGGATTTCGGTCTACCACAATCAAGATAACACCATCTTGTGCTGTTTGACTTCAAATAGAGATGACTGATTTTCAAAATATCCCTCAACATAATACAACGGATTGTATTTAGCTTACTCGAGAACCAAATAATTTCACGTAGACGTTTAAAGTTACAAAATTTCTTAGAAAGGGGGGTAGTGTGGAGACTTTCCCAAGATTTCTGGAAATAAGTTGTAATTTTTTTTATATATATTTCTAAGTTTTTTATGTCAAGATTTTTCAGTTCAATTTGTGAAATCAAAATGATAACAAACAAAAATATATTTTATAAAAATTTAAATTAAATAAATTAATTAAATTAAAACAAATAAAATGTGGGAGACGTATCAACAGTTCTCATATAGTTAAGAAAAAAAAACTTATAAGTAATTTTAAAATCTACTTAAAAATATAAATTTTGCGTTTAAATTAGATTTTAAAATTATTTCTTGCATAAAATAGTAAACATTTTATTAAATTATTGGTGATAAATATTTTTATATTCACTTACCAAAAAAAACTTGGATTCAAAAAACCTGAAAAGCAAAAAATGTTTTATTAAAATATCTACATATAATTAAATTTAAAGAATAAAATATAGAAGATAAATTAAAATTGAAAGTTAAATTAATTTCCTTAATTTTTATTATTTTAAAAATGTTAATTACTTTGCTGAAATTTTTTTCTATAAAAAAATGCATAATAAGAAACCTGATTGTAAGAAAAAAAAATATTTTGCTTTTAAATTTTAAACACTAAACAACCGATTTTCAACCGATTCGGATATTTAAACTTTTCATAAAATTAATAAACATTTTCCTCCCATTTATATTAAGCACATAATTTTCTCAGTGTTTTAAAATTGACAATTGCATAGTTTCCGTGGTGTAGTGGTTATCACATCCGCCTAACACGCGGAAGGCCCCCGGTTCGATCCCGGGCGGAAACACACAAATTTTTTATCGATATTTATTTTTTTATAGTTTGTCATTTGAGGTTTCAGGATCTTGGACTGGACAGGACTGATCCTATTTCAAAATTATTAAGTATTTTTTGATCAATGGTTTCCGTGGTTTAGTGGTTATTTTATCGACTTAACGCGCGAAAGTCCTCCCGGTTCGATCCCCGGCGGAACACAGATATAATTATGTTTGTTAGATTCACACCTATGGAGTATTTCACGCTACAGAGTGCAAGCAAAGGAGAAGGGAACAAAATCCATTCTGAAGAGTAGCGTGAAAGGGCCCTTTTTATTTAAGTTTTTTTTTTATAGTTTGCGATTAGATGTATCAGAATGTGGGATAATTCAAAAAATTTCTAAAGATTAATCCAATTTATTTTTTTGTTTAATTACTGTTATACATTTTATACTCTAATTACTTTATGGTTTCCGTGGTGTAGTGGTTATCACATCCGCCTAACACGCGGAAGGCCCCCGGTTCGATCCCGGGCGGAAACACATACTTTTTTGTACATTTTTTAAAGTATCTATATCTTTTTTTTACAAATTTTACTGCACATTCTGAATTTTCGAAGATTATTAAAAAAAAAGTATAAAAATACTGCAGTAGTTAGTACACGCTTAAATTAGGAGGTTTATCGGCAAATAATTCTCCAATTAATTTTCAGTTTAGATTTTTTTTTAATTTTTTACATATTTTTTACGAAATTTTCGCTATATCGAGTAAAATTTTTAGAAACATTCATTTTTTAAAGTAGTTAATGCTTAGAATTTAGTCAGAAAAATGTACTGAAAAACATTTCACTGTTTAACGCTTAAACATCATTTAGGCCGTTTAAAGATACACTCACCAAAAAAGTCTGTAATGGTAACTAAAAATTTTACTGTTATTACCGGAAATTTTGCTTATTTGAGCTTAGCGGTATTTTTTGCTAATCTTAGCAACCCATATCTGCTAAAGTGTAGTACAATGAAATTTGTAGAAAAAATTAGCTGCCGCTACTAAATTTTAAGAACCTTTTTGTAAAGTGGAATTTAAAATCTGTTTGCTAAAATCAGCAAAAAAAACTTACTAAATATTATTAATATTTGTACAAAATTTAAATTATTTTTTTTATTGAACAGCAGAATTTTTTTATTTTATTTATTTTTTTCGAAAAATATTTAAGACACTATTAAAAAAAATCAAAGGCTTAAAAATTCTAAAAACATAAACGAATTTATAATTTGTTAATTTCTGTTTTGAAATACATTTATAGTAATTTTTTTTTTTACTTTAAAATTTAAATTGTTTTTAGGGCTGATTTTTAGAACTAAAAAAAAATTAGTGCTATTTTAAGTCGGTAACTTCACTTCCTTTCTCTTTTTCTAGGTGTAAGTTTTAATTAGAAATAACATTTTCTTCAATATACACTTTTTAAAATTAGTAAATTTAAGATTCAGATTTCTAGTCAAATTTTGGGATGACCAACATATTGAAAGTCAGATTTTGGGATCACCTACATAATATTTAGGTCATCCCAAAATGTGACTAGAAATTTGATGGGCAATCTTGAATTTGTCTGGTTTTTGGTGTTTGTGTTAAGTTTTTGTGTGTTCTGACATATATAGTAGAATTTAATGGCCAACATTTTTGTAGAACATTTCATCCCCGCCCTTCCCCTTTTTCGGGGTGTTTTTTACAATTTGTTAGATAAAGCCAAAAAATGCCGTAATAAGGGGGAGTTAGAGGGTTAATATGTTCTACAAAAATATTTGCCATACCATTATCTACAAAGTTGCTGAACATACCCTATACCTCAGATGTAAATAAAACATAGTTTTATATACCGATATGCTGCAAGAACAGGCCAGAGCTGGGAAACTTTGACCGCCTTTAAAATGAAATGCCGATGTAAACTATCAAAACGCCGACACACGTATATTATTATTTGTCTCCTTAACAAGAATCAATCGTCGGAACCCCCTAATTTTGGAAAAAGTTTGAAATTGTTTTACAGTGTAATCAGTACAAAAATATTAAAGTAGAATTAAGAACCGTTTACAAATTTGTATACTAATTTTTTTCTGATTGTAAATGTGAATCCTACCTTAGAGGAGTAAGGTCACATATTTTGTAATGTTGGCAACCCTATTAATATTTCCTTTACTATAACACAACACGTGTAATGGTCATAAATTATTATTTTACTAAAAACTTCATAATATGAACTCTTTCATCATCATGCTCAGTCAGCCTTCCACACGTACAAGTATCTATGCATGCATTCACGAAAAAAAAAAAAAAAAAAAAACTTTAGAGAAAGTGTTATTTTTAAAATTTTTCAACGTTCAAGAACTTTAATAATTTTTCCAAAACTATAATATACAAAGCAACAGCTGTCGCTGTGTTAATACTTAAAGAAAATCATAAATATTAAAAAATTGCATTTAGGAAACCAAGCCAACCCTTCCAAACTAACAAAAAAATTAAAAATAAAGATAACCCTCGATTTACACGTTTCATTCATAACTAATAACTAACGTCAAGCGTTAACACTAAACGTTGCCTTATACACTTAGAAAAATTTGTAAACGGTTTTCAATCCCACTTTACAATTATTTTACTGATTTTTAGTAAAAAAAAATATTATTTTGCAAATCTTTTTGCTATTTACATTTTGTAAATTACAGAGTATTTTCAAATTTTTGTTGCTAATTTCAGAAATCATTTAACCAATTTTTGAAAACCGATTTGCTAAAATGGCGAAAAAAATTTACTAATTTAAAAAAAATGGATGTCGAAGGAAATTTTATTTCTAGTTAAAACTTACACCTACAAACTTAAATTGCCTCAAAATGTTACATAGATTAAAAAAAGGGATCAGAAGTGATGATAACCGACTCATGTCTAAAAAGTAAATATCAGCCCTAAAAACAATTAAAACTTGACCTTAAAAAAAATTTGACTGAAATATTTTTCAAAACAGGTATTACCAAATTTAAACAAAATGATACATTTATTTATTTTTTTACAATTTTTAAATATTCGTTTTTTTAATTTTGTCTAAAATATTTTTTGAAAAAAATAAATAAATTAAAAAAATTTTGATGCTCGATAAAAAAAAAAATAAATTTTGTAATAATATTTAGTAATTTTTTTTTTTGCTGATTTTAGCAAACAGATTTTAAATTCCACTTTCCAAAAAAAAAAAATACCGCTGGCTCAAATTAGCAAAATTTCCCGTAATAACAGCAAAATTTTTTGTTGCCATTACAGACTTTTTTTTGGTGAGTTTATCAAATTTATATGACATAAGTCAACGTTGACAGCTTGCAGCACAAATCCAAAAAATGATTTGTTTAAATAGTATCTTTATTTTTTTCACAGGGTTGCCAAGTTGTTTCAAAAATTATTAACAAGAGCTTTGGAAAAAATTAGTTCAAATATTAACACGCATACCAAAAAAAAAAATTATATATGTATATGTTTCCGCTTGAATTAAATGTAGTATAAAATATATAAGTTGATTAAAAAGTTCCTGCGCTCACCAAGAGATGGCACTGCTAGCTTCAAACTTTTTTTCCTCAAGTTGGTATAACTGTCCTGAGAACACATGCAAAGTTGCAAGTCATTCTGTCAATTCTTTCTTTGTTTACCAGCCATTTGAAGTTGACGTGTCATTGATTTTTTTTTTTAATATGGAAAAAATTAAATATCGTGCAGTCATTAGATTCTTTGTTTTGAAGGGTTTAAAAGCAAAGGAAATTTATGAACAAGTGTTAGAAGTGTATAAGAAGTCCTCACCTTCAAAACGCACCGTTGAATATTGGGCTGTTGAATTTAAACGTGGTCGTACCAGCCTTGAAGACGATCCACGCTAAGGACGACGAAAAACTGCAACCACAGCAGAAATTATTAAGCAGGTACATAATATGGTTAGTGAAGATCCAAGTTTGACTAAGCGTGAAATTGCTAATGCCATAGGCATCTCAGATGAACGAGTACTCCATATTTTACATGAAGAATTACTTATGAAAAAACTGTTTGGAAAGTTAGTGCCGCACACATTAACAATTCAACAAAAACTGGATCGAAAACAAATTTCTCAGCGTAATTTGGAGAGTTTTAAGCCAAATAAAACCGACTTCTTGCGTCGTTTTATAACTATGGATGAGACTTGGATCTACCACCATGATCCTAAATTGAAACAAGAACGTTTACAGTGGACTGAAGCTGGTTGTTCAGCTCCAAAGCAGGTGAAGTCACAACGATCAGGAATTTTGTTGATTGATTAACTTCAGAAAGGTAAAACAATCAACTCTGAATATTATTGCAGCCTTTTAGATCAGCTGGGCGAAAAAAATTCGTGAGAAAAGAGCTGGTTTAAAGAAGAAAAAAAATCATTTTTCATCAAGACAATGCACCTGCTCACAAAAGTGTTTTGACGATGGCTAAATTCAAAGAATTAAAGTACGAATTGCTTAAACATCCACCGTATTCACCAGATTTGGCTCCCAGTGACCACTATCTCTTCAGAAATCTCAAACAATTCCTTCGTGGAAAGCATTTTTCGTCGAATGAAGAGGCCATAGAAGCGGTAGACGATTATTTTGCAGAGCTTCCGGAAAACCATTATAAGGATGGAATAAAATTATTGGAAGATCATTGGAACAAGTGTATTGAGCTTCTAGGAGATTATATTGAATAAAAAAATATATTTCGTAACAAAAACAGTATTCTTTCACTTCGAGCGCAGGAACTTTTCAACCAACCTGTATAAATTCGTAAGTCATTAAAGAATACTTTCCATAAAAAGTACACTAAATAGTTTTTACAACTTAAAGAAAAGTAAAAAAAAAAAAATACCCAAAAAAAAGTACCAAAACTAACCTATAAAATGACATAAAAAGCTAAAAATCGAATAATTCGAGAATTTTTTTAGCAACCATTTCGACCAATTAAATTTAGGAATTTTTATATCTACAATTTATACAAGTTTCATAAAAATCAGAGAGTTTGGCTTGAAGTACCTTCCTTTTGACAACACTATCAGCATGAAATCAATGCATTTTTTTATAAAATTGGTGAAATTAAGTTAGTGAAACTTTAAATTAATATAAAAATTGTAAATATTTCTGTAATATTTAATTTTTTTAAAAAAATTTTCTGGACATGAAAAAGTTAAATAGTTATAAATTTTAAAGCTTGAAAATTTTTGTGTTTATTTGGTTCTGAAAAATTTTATTAATTCATGTATACATGGGCTTGTAAAGGGTGTCCCAAGAAGAACGCAATTTTTAAATTTTAAATAAAACACAGATATTTAAAAAAAATCGTGAAACTTTATTATATCGTAAAGTAGACAGAATGAGGTTATGTATGCAACAATATATCGTGCAGATGGCCGCCGCGGCTTTGCTGGCATGCACGCGATCTTTTAATGAAATTTTCAATGACCGTTTTGCATGAATGCTGCGGTATTTCATTAATGCAGCGTCCAATTTCCTCTTTTAAGGCTTGAGTCGTCGTCGGCTTATTCGCGTAAACCATCGACTTCAAAAAACCCCAAAGAAAAAAATCTAATGGTGTTAAATCGCACGATCTAGGCGGCCAATTCTGATCTCCAAAACGCGAAATAACACGACCGGGAAATGACTGATGCAGCAATTGAATTGTTTCTCTGGCTGTATGACATGTGGCGCCGTCTTGTTGGAACCACATGCCCTCCACATTCAATTCTTCAATTCTAGGCAAGAAAAAACTGGTTATCATTTCACGATACCGAACACCATTGACTGTTTGCGCTTGACCTGCCTCATTTTCATAAAAAAAAAGGTCCAATGATTCCTCCAGCCCAAAAACCACACCACACAGTGACACGTTGAGGATGCATTTGCTTCTCGTGAATCACTCGAGGATTTTCCTCACCCCAAATGCGACAATTCTGCCTATTGATGAAGCCATCAAGATGAAAATGGGCCTCGTCACTGAAGATGATTTTATCGGCAAAATCAGCATTTTCATGTTGTCTCTCCAATAACCAATTAACGAACTCCCATCGCTGTCCATGGTCAGCTGGCTTCAGTTCCTGAGTCAATTGAACTTTTCATGCATGAAGATGCAAATCTTTCGTCAAAATTCGCTGCAAAGTGGATTTGGAGACAACAATTTGCTGAGCTCGGTGTCGAATTGAGGTGGATGGAGTTTGAGCGACATCATCACGTACAGCTGCGACATATTCGGTCGATCGACCTGGTCGTTGTCTTTACATCACTAACAGACCCAGTTTCGGCAAATTTATCCATTAATCTCTTTACAGTTGACTCTTTTGGAGCATTATTGTGACCCCAAATTGATCGCAATTTGCGAACTGTAGCCGCAAAATTTTCACCATTTTGTTAAAAGAATTTCACAATGAGAATGCGTTGTTCATTCGTGTAGCGCTCCATTTTTACTAACCTCGTACCTTCTACTAGAAAACAATAACAATTGTTCAAATGTCAAACAATGACACTTCGAATGTTGCCAGATTTAAAAATTGCGTTCTTCTTGGGACACCCATTATATCATATATGGTCATACATGGTTAAATACATCCATGAATGTTTTAATATATTTACAAACATGATCTCACATATGACCATATATCTTCGTATCGGAAATTTGAGGGTATATGGCCGTATGTGGTTATATATGTTCATATATTATATATATAATCTTAATATATGATCAAAATTCGTATTCGAAGATATTTAATCATAAATGAGAACATGTATGGCCATATATTGAACCATGTATAGATATACATATATGACTATATATGCCCATGTATGATCATGTATGTTCATATATATTTCATTTTTCGTATGGGTGGCTGAGAATTTATGAAATATTTAAGATTTGTTTTTTGCGTTTTTTGCAAGTATAGCGTATAGCTGGGGTTATCTGTACTTGTATAGAATTTTCCTACTGATGACTGCCCTTTTTCGGTAAAATATGGTAAATTTGAAATTAAATAAATTTCAAATTATACCGGCTTTTATATTTTTATTTTTGTATGCATATTGTGTGTGAAAATAGGGTATTGTTTATATAATTTGACCGCGTTTTTTTATAATATTCGAGCGTAATTAAAGCGTGTAATTATGCTGTAATTTATTTAGTCATTTAAAGATTTGTTTTTTGTTCCATCGTCATTGTGGTTGTTGCATACTATATTTTCCTTTTGATCGTCATAATTACTTCATATTTAGTTTACATGTGTTTAAAAAAACTGTTTTTTTTTTCTTTTATTTTTTGGGTTGCCTTCATAAATTTTCATCAACTTTATTTTTTGGTTTAAAAAAAAAAATTTTTTTTGGGTTACATTGTGGCGCTTTAGTTGATTTTCCACATCTCATTAAGAAAAAAAATTTAATTATAGAAAAAAATACCACAATTTTTATTTTGTATGTTTTTGGTTTGGTTGTAAAGAAAACTGCATATTTTTTTTAATTTACATCACTCTCGTTTGTTTAAAATTTATAATCACATTATCTGTATTAATGTGAAATTTATGTTTAACATGTCGTTGCACAGTGGGTAATGCAGTCTTTGAAATTAAGGATAAGTTTTAACAACTTTAGGAATACCCGTTTGTAGAAACAATGAAAATATTTAGTGGGAGAAAATTTTGAATGACTTCTGTTAACTCCTTAATAACCTAATTTTAACCCTCAAATTGTCAAATTGTTTTGCTCTTGTTAAGAACATGGATTGAAGAAGGTTAAAAGTGAAAGTGAAAAACTGTATTAAAAAAAAAATAATTCTGATAGGATTCTGTGAGCCATTTTAAAACCTAAAGCTTCATTTTTTTTTTAAATTGTAGATTTTCACACTTTCTTGATTCAAAAATTACTTCAAAAAAAATTTGTAACTTAAGTTTTCTATCGAAACAATGGATGCAGTCTTGCTGGTTAGAGCGTAAAGCATTTTTTTTTGTTAAAATGTTGCTTTATATAAAAATTTAAACTACATTTTACCCTCATCAGGTATTGCAGTGAAATTTAAACCCCTAGCAAAGTTACTGTTGTTAAAAAACAATCCACTAACGAAAACTACTGTATTTCGTAACAGCTGATTAAAGCAGTTATTTTTAATATTATACTCAAGACAAAGAACCCTGGAGGAAATGTCGATAGTGAAACTGTACTGATTCACTATTGACTTTGTCACCAGTACAACTAACTAATTATGCCCCTTACAACGGTCTCTGCTGTAGACATTTAACATGTGCTTGTCATTGCGAATCTACACAAGTATTGACTAAGTGTAGACATTGGAACCAGAGATTCACTAGTACATTTTAGTAATTCTAGTCCAAACTTTTGGAACTTTTTAATAGATTTCCACACTAGCAAGAAAAAAGTTTTAACAGGTGCATTTATTTCGGAAAATTTGATATTTTATTAATAAACATTTTTATAAATTTCATAAAAGTAAACAAGTTTTTCGCTTATTCCATAGGATCCGTAATTTGTAATTCTTTTGCTCATTATATATTTTGTTCAAATTATATTTATACTTTTAAAATTCACTTTTCTTTATATTTTTATTACAAACGTTAATTTTGCACGCAGCTATGTACATACCAGAGAACTGCAAAATCAACTTTTTTCTTGATTTAATCATACACAAAAATTCTTGTTCACATTTAATAATTCAACAAAATTCACTGTAGAATAAAATCAGCATCATGTTACTGAACGCGTAATTGAGATCAGAGAGAATCATCTGTCGACTAAGTTTTATGCAAATGTAATCGCTCAACAAAAAGTCAGCGTTAAATAAATCAGAAAAAACAACAAACAATGCGTATGAGTGTAATCATAATCAAAACAAAATAGAAACACATTTCATAAATGTACATTAGGGTGGGACTTAAATCCGCTTTTTTAGAATTTTTATTAGTAATACAATACTAAAAATATTCTTCTTTGTGAAATAAAAATATTTTTTTGGAAAAAAAATTTAGGTCGATAACTCAGGCTTGCCTAATACGGAAAAATTTAAATATTGTCTAATTTTTTTTTTCATCTATTTTGATTGGAAAATTAGGCAATATTTAACTTTAACCGGATTGGGAGAGCATGAGATATCGACCTAAATTAAAAAAAAAAATTCACAAAGAACAATATTTTTGGTATTACTAATAAAAATTCTAAAAAAAACGGATTTTAGACCCCACCCTAATTTATGAAATGTGTTTCTACAAAACCACCCCCTTTTTATAGATAAGAAACTATTTTGTTTTAATTATGAATACACACATACGCTTTATTTATTGCTTTTTCTGATTTATTCTACATCAAAATAATTATTGTTGACTCGAATGAACAGAATAAAATCAATGGTTTAACAACGACCGATGATTATAAATCAGTGACAAAACAATTTGCACGTCGTTTGATTGATTTAAAATCATCAACAAATATGTGTATTGGAGTATATTCAACGTTTGAACGCAAACACATATATATTCTTGTGTTGATTGCGTATGAACGTTTTGCAATCAGCATTTGCAGTTTTCTGGTACATACATGTATTTTCAACAAAATGAAACATTAAAAAAAGCACAGCTTTGGAGAAAGAAAGGAATGTAAAAAGTGCAGTAGACGCTTTGTTGTCAGTTTTAGCATAAAAAGGAAATGTAAAAAGCGTAGACGCTTTGTTGACTATGTCACGAAAAAGTCACCCAAAATAGTCGACAAAAGTGGTGACTTGGAGATACTTGACCCCAGGCTTCCTACAGGGAAATTTTCCCAGTGAAAATCGTGTTTTTTGTACTAAATGTATGTATTAAAAATTTAAAAAATATCAAAAGATTTTGCGTAATTTTTTCAAATTTATAATCTCGGGTTAGTCAAAGGTTACTTGTTACTACGTAGTATTGATATAAAAAATAATCGTATTATAAATAAAAAATTATGTTTCAATATTCTTTTTTCAAACCCAATAAATGTTTTAAAAAAATGTTAACATTTGTCCCACTGTTTTAAATGTGTTAATTAAGTTTATTTTATTATGAAATAAACATGTTTCGTTTATTCGTTATTTTTTTTTCTAAACTAAGCTGTTAATTTATGAACTTTTTAATTTTGAATAAAATCACATAAATTAAATAACACACTGTCATTTGTCCAAAACAGGTAAAATATTGTTGTGATAAAAGATAAAACAAAATGATTAAGCCTAAATAGATAGATGGCAAGAGTTAGAAAGAAAAACTTCCCATCCCATCTAAAAATCGAAATATATATGAGCATACATGATCATACATGGGCTTGTATATGATTATACATAAGAGCATACGTGGTCATATACGTCCAAGCATTTTTCAACATATGGTCATACTTCCATGCATGGTTTAATATATGGTCATACATGATCTCATATATGACCATATATTTTCGGATACGAAATTTTAGGATATATGGCCTTATATGGTCATATACGTTCATATGTGAACATACATGAGTAATATATGAGCACATATGATCATACGTGACCTGGTCGTATATGGTCATATGTGCTCATATATTACTCATGTATGTTCTCAAATACCCTTTAATTTCGGATCCGAAGATGTATGAGGTCATGTATGGCCATATATTAAACCAGAAATGGACATATATGACCACATATGCAAATATATGATCATATACAAACCCATGTATGATCATGTATGTTCATATATATATATATCAATTTTTACATGGCCTAGTAGGAATTTTAAAAACTGATGAATATTTACATAGGTGAAAAATATCATACCCAGAAAAACCACACATTACCAAATAATGGGTAAAGTAATGTATAGCCATAGGGGCCGATGGATTACTTTACACCTTACTTCATTGATGAATTTTATACGCGATGAGCCTCAAAGTAATGTATATACCCATTACTTTAGAGGTGATAATGTAAGGGGTTACTTATATGGTAACGAGAATGGAAAAAGCAATGTGTCTAAAAATAGATTTTTAAAAAAGAGGAATTTTTATTAAAAAAAATTATTATAAATATTTTAAACGTTATTAAAAATTATGTGGTCATGATGGGAATCGAACCAGAGAACTCTGGTTGCCAGCCAAGAACTCTACGCACTGAGCTGTCGACGCATATAGTATTTAATTGCTTTAAACTTAAATGAATTGTTGCGCTTCGTTTTTTCTCTAGTGCTATCAAAACAAACATACATTACCCTTTTGCTTACAAAAAAACACAAAGTAATGTATCTAAAAATAGATTTTCAAAAATATTTCAATTATTACTTTACATTTATAAATCATATATTACGTAATCAATAATCAGTAATTTATTACTTTATGCTTGCAAATAATGAAAAAGGTAACGAGCTATCATTACAAGGTAACGCATGAGAATATCACACCCATTACCAAAGTTTTTCTGGGTATTTCAATCACTTTTATATCATATTTAAATAAACATTTGATTTTTATAGAAACAGTTTTGAAAAAATACAACTTTTTACAGCGCAAAATTTCCTAATTTGTTGTAAATTTTTGAAAAACAAATAATAAATATAGCAATTAAAAACAGAAATACGAAATCGATACTTATCTAACCAATTAGCAGTAAGTCATGATTTTTCTAGTACATAAAAGTACTTCTTTAACTCTTTACTAATAAGTTTATATATTTTCCATTATAAAGATATGCGAAAAGTAATGACCTATCATTACATGGTAAAGTGTAAGTATCTTCCAATTACTTTACTAAAAAAAAAATAACAGAATACATTATTTTTTATTTTTTCTTAAAAATATGTAAGGAAATTTTAACACCCTACCTATCAAATGATATAACCTTTTCAAATGCCTTTGTTAAATCCACATACAATATTTATATCAAACCGAGCTGGCAACTCTTAATATTTTTGCTCAACTGTAGACATGTTCTAACGGAAAGTGTTCATTAAACTTGTTTTTGGTTGAGTCTTTTGGTTTATGGCTCATTTCGCAATTAGAAAATTAACATTAAAACAAAAAAAAAACAAAGATTTAAAAAAAATCCAATGTCTGCTTTTAACACTTGAGTATTGTGACATTTCATGTTCCCTATTTTATGTCGAAATGACACATGTAGCAACTTCATCATCGTCATTATCGTCAACAGCCGCAGAGCAACATCAAGTATTATTTTGGAGTACAAGTACTTGTTGTGTGCATTTGGTTAGAGTTGAAGAAGAGGAAGAGAACAACATGAAGGGATTTTTCTATTGTATATACGAATTTGATTCCAACATAAATTGCTTAATGACTGCTGACATTTTTTTTTTTTTAATTTGGCATGTTTTTAGACCAACTAAGTGTGTAAATAGACTATAGAGTGAGTGGTAGGAAGGAGTATGAGTGAATAGACTAACAAAGAATGTCTGCGTGTGGTTACGATTTTAATGAAAGGTATACCATCACTGGTGCTGAAACGATGCTCTTCGACACTAGGTCGTCCATTAGATAATTTCTTTAGCTTTTCGTACCGTGGAGAAATTTTCCCCACATGCTCATGGAAGTCTGCCCCATTGCAATGTGCTCTGCGCTCTCGAAGGTGATAGAAAGCATTATTAATTACTATCTTGTTAGTTATCTAGAGTCCAAGTCACTTCTGAAGTGTGGCTAGCGTTCTTTGGGAATCAACCATTTTTTTTTCGCCCAAATTTCATCGAAATCTGTGGGAACCCACAAACAGACTCTCTTTGTAAGCATTTTCGTTAGGTTAACAACAACCATTTATGCACAAATTATTCAAATGTCAAAGTGACAACTTGATGTCATTTGTGTTGTACTTCTACTTGAGAAGATATTTGTATAGACAAATGTGATAACAAAAATAGCATCAAAGACAGCGCACAAAGATAAATTGCGGTTTTGGGATTTTGTCCGAAAATATTCGACTGTACTCTTAAATTATTTAAGGATCGATGAAATCATGAGAGTATAAAACACCACATCCGCTTAAAATCTAAATCTTAAATCTAAATGAAACAAGTTATTCGTTTTATCTTAAATTTCTCTCGTACACAATCAACTCTGCTGCCGAGATAACTACTGTGAAATTTTCAGCAAGCTCCGTCATTAAGTTTGTGTTTCGCAGTTATTCAAGGCAAACAATCTCGTGAATTTTGGAGTAGATTTTAAGGGTTCAAACATCTTTATTTTATGGTGAGGGAAAACCATTTCTCAAACAAAAAAAAATATAAAAAGACGAAGAGCCCCCCACCATTAATTTAATGGTAGCCAAAGTAATTTACTGAGTTTCTAATAGTTGTACGATCTGGACGCCCAGCCTAATTTACTTCACTACACGCGACAATGCTAAAATTCACGATATGGAGAGTGAAAATTGAAATGCCTATGGTCGCCATAGGAAAATTTCATGAAGTGGGCTACGAATTGCTACTTTATCTGCCATTAGCCCTCAGTATTTTATTTTTTTTTTTTGCTAAAAATTTTTATTTTGTTCAAAGAGTATTAAAGCCCCGAAGTCTTGCAAAATTAATATGCCTGTAATTTTATAAAACCACAATAATTCTTCAGAATTTTATATCGGATAGATAAGAATACACCTTTTACATACATATTTTGCTGCGCCATTAGCCCTCAGTATTTTTTTTTTTACTAAAAAGTTTTCTTTCGTTCAAGGAGTATCGTATTAAAGCCTCGAAGCCTTGCAAAAGTAATATGCCTGTAATTTTATAATACCACAATAATTCTTCAGAATTTTATATCGGATACCAAAGAATACACCTTTAACATTTTTTGCTGCGATTTAAATTTAATAAAAAAAATATTATATTTAGATTTACCGTTTCCGAATTTGTTTTTCAAAGATTTTTCAGACATTAGTTGCTTTAAAAATCTACAATTACATGAATACCTCGACAATTATTTCTGGAATTTTTCAAATATCAATTTAATGATTGAATAAGTTTCAATTTAATGATTGAATAAGTTCCTCGCCGTAAGCATTTTTTTTTCTACTTTGAATACTAACAGCGATATTCATAAAAATTTTAAACAGCATTTCAAATCAATTTTAATCAAAATTTGCTAAAACTGTATTCATAAACGAATTTTAGCTTAAAATACCTTTTTTAAACCTTGTGTAAATAAACGAATTTTAAAATTGTTTCGACCCTATTTTAAACCTATTTTAAAATGACATTTTTGCTTTGTGTTTATTTTCATTTAAACATTTTTGCAAAAAATTGTCATTTAATCAAAAGAAGTTATTTGTTTTTGTTTAATAAATACTGGACATCCTATATTTGATCAAAAGAATTGGAAGGAACCATTTTTATTTGAAAAATATGATATTTTTAATTTTATTTTGCCCAAATTTAAAAAAAAATCGTCAGACGAAAATTTACAACAAGAGGAGCGACCGAAAATAGAACCGGTTATTCGAATACTTTTTTATCCACAATAAAACCATTATCTATGTAGCACTTTTACTGGGCATTTTGTTTTGAATCTTTTTCTTTTTTTAATTACCCAACAAAACCACACATTACCAAATAATGGGTAAAGTAATGTATAGCCATAGGGGCCGATGGATTACTTTACACCTTACTTCGTTGATGAATTTTATAGGCGATGAGCCTCAAAGTAATGCATATACCCATTACTTTAGAGGTGATAAAAAAAGTAATGTGTCTAAAAGTAGATTTTTAAAAATGGCGAATTTTTATTAAAAAAAAATATTACAAATATTTTATTTAAATTATTTGTAGTTAAAAATAATGTGGTCAAGATGGGAATCGAACCAGGAAAATCTGGTTGCCAGCCAAGAACTCTACCCACTGAGCTATCGACGCATATAGTATTTGATTGCTTTAAACTTAAATGAATTGTTGCGCTTCGTTTTTTCGCTAGTGTTATCAAAACAAACATACATTACCCTTTTGCTTACAAAAAAAACACAAAGTAATGTATTTAAAACTAGATTTTCAAAAATATTTCAATTATTACTTTACATTTATAAATCATATATTACGTAATCAATAATGAGTAACTTATTACTTTATGCTTGCAAATAATGAAAAAGGATAACGAGCTATCATAACAAGGTAACGCATGAGAATAT
The DNA here is from genome assembly GCA_949748255.1 of Eustalomyia histrio. Lineage (NCBI taxonomy): Eukaryota > Metazoa > Arthropoda > Insecta > Diptera > Anthomyiidae > Eustalomyia > Eustalomyia histrio. The sequence continues at coordinate 236,443,791 of OX456523.1, forward strand.
CGCACCCAAATACCAAAGTTTTGGTGGGTAATAAACAAGTTTTCATTAATTTTTTATTTTATAAAAACAATATTCTTTGAAAAACGAAACAAAAAAATACAGAGAAGCGAGTACCGTATGGTTTAGTAATCATTGATTTGCATCATTACGATTAAAGTGACAAATAAAAAAAGACAGTGTTGCCATCCTCAAGTTAAAAAAACATTAAATCGTTTATTACTTAAAATACTGATGATGAATATGAATTTTTAATAAACCTTTTTTTTGGCTTAAAATGTTTTTTAGCTAATATGTATTTGATTTTAAATTGTTTTATTAATACCGCTGTAAATCTATAAGATTGAGCAGACTTTGGACCTTTAGAAATGCATATTTTTTAGCTTTGGGCTTATGCACGCTTGTGTTCTAAGATGGACTTTTTTAAATTACTGCTTGAATCATAAGTTTCCTCTCAACACTGCTATTTGTATGTCTTCATATGTTTCGCTTAAAGTTATTTTTTGCCAGTTTAATAATTTATTTGTTCGTATACTTTTTTATCATTTAAACATAATTTAAACATTATCATTAAGCATTTTTGTTCTTAATGAGTTTATGACACCAAAAAATATTCTACTCTATAAAAACAAATATAAAAACATAAACATTTTTATAGGGAAGCATGGAGTAATGTGGACAAATGAGCTATTTGGAAAAATTTATCCGCTGAAACCTAGATCACAAATCAATTTATGTACAGGATTTCTCAAAAGTAGCTAAACAAAAAATCCGTGGAAAAGCTTTGGAGATAGATAAATTTCCCACTTTACCCTACCTTATCCTACATATATAATTTGTTTTTATCAGAAAGAGGTTCTTATTGTGCTGCTGCTAATTTTTGACAAGATTAACGCACTTGAAATATTTTAAGCAAAATATGTGTAGTTCGAATAAAGACTTAAAATCCAACTATTCGAAAACACTTTTTTTTTTGCTAGTGCAATATTTCAGCTATAAATACATATTGTTATTAACAAATTTTAACCTAAAATGGATAATTTAAAAAATGTAAAAAATACCCTTAACCCTTTGACTGTCCCCCAAACAAAAAATTGTTTGTAAAGCGTACGTCCACGTAGATAATCTAGTTAAAGGAAATAATACCAATTGTGTATCACATATGATACACATGTGCATCATATGTGATACATTGGACAGGCAAAGGGTTAAAATTGTTGATAACAGCAATTATTACTATTATTAAGTCAAGATCTGGCCACACGGCCGGCACTGCGACCCATATGGATCTTTTGTACCAAGGATCACAAAACTAAACCAAATTCTGTGTTATATTTCCAATGAACTTTAATATAGAAGATGGAGAAGAGTTCCTAATATCTTCTGGACCTAAAAATTCCTTATTGAAAACTTTCCTCCTGTCCCTATGCAATACAACACACTCATACAAAATGTATTTCGTCTCCCTGAAGAAATAGCCAACACAGGTCGATTTTAACAGGTTTCTCTTCCACAAATGGTAGTTCAATCCGAAGTGTCCGGTAAGAAACCCTGTTAGTAACCTAATGTTGTTCCTAGCAAGGAACAAAATTTTCCCATTATAAAAGTGGTTGACCAATAGTTTGACCTGTCTCATCCCCAAAGAATTATTCAAAAGGTGCTTTGCCATTGGTAGTTCGCCCTCTTAACCAGGACCAATTCACCCCACAGTACGGTTCTGGTCCCATCAAATGTGTGAATGAACCTATTCTAGACAGCAATAAAATATGTATAAAAATATAACAATTAGCCACTTTTTTAAACAAAATTTTTAATCTTCTCGGTATAATTTCATATATAAGGTTTATATAATTTTATATAAGGTTGACTCACAACATTTTTTTCTGTTAAAAAGTAATACGTAGAGTTTGTTTTTAAATGAAGAATCAATTGTAATTCATAGAAATATATTTTTTAACTATTTAAATCAGTCATTCAAAAAACAAACTATAAAAATTTACCAACATTCAGTAGGAGTTGATATTTTCAGTTAAATTTTATGATTTCTGTTTCAAAACATAGAAATTCAAAAAATTTATTTATTTTTTTTTTACCAAAATTGTTTGTTTATATACAAAAATATTTTAATACAATTTACAAGAAATTATTCAAATATAGATACACACATAGAAAATAAAAATATATACATCTGTGTGTGTTTTGTAAAATTACATACAAATAAATTTCAATTTGAAAAACAAACCACAAAAATCGTTTTTTCTACATTTTGTCAGTTAAAAATTGATGGTTATTTTAAACGACTCGATTGCTTTTTCTACTTTTGTCGATTACACTGCACAACAATTTCAAACTTTTTCCAAAATTACGGGGTTCCGACGATTGATTCTTGTTAAGGAGACCAACAAAATATATACGTGTGTCGGCGTTTTGATAGTTTACATCGGAATTTCATTTTAGTGGCGGCTTAAATTTTCCAGCCCTGGCCTGTTTTTGCATCATAGCGGTATATAATACTATGTTTTCTTTACATCTGAGGTGCAGGGTATGTTCAGCAACTTTGTAGATAATGGTATGACAAATATTTTTGTGGAACATATTAACCCTCTAACTCCCCCTTATAACGGCATTTTTTTGCTTTATTTGAAAAAAATTGTAAAAACCACCCCAAAAAAGGGGAAGAGCAGGGATGAAATGTTCTACAAAAATGTTGGCCGTAAAATTATACTATATATGTCAGAGCACACTAAAGCCCAAAACTTAACACAACTACCAAAAACCAGACAAATTCAAGATTAACCATCAAATTTCTAGTCACATTTTGGGATGACCTAAATATTATGTAGGTGATCCCAAAATCTGACTTTTAATATGTTGGTCATCCCAAAATTTGACTAGAAATCTGATGAGCAATCTTGAATTTCATTGTTTTTGGTGTTTGTGTTAAGTTTTCGGTTTTGGTGAGTTCCAACATATGTAGTAGAATTTTATGGCCAACATTTTTGTAGAACATTTCATCCCCGCCCTTCCCCTTTTTCGGGGTGGTTTTTACAATTTGTTAGAATAAAGCCAAAAATGCCAGTATAAGCGGGAGCTAGAGGGTTAATATGTTCTACAGAAATATTTGTCATACCATTATCTACAAAGTTGCTGAACATACCCTACACCTCAGTTGTAAAGAAAACATAGTTTTATATACCGATATGCTGCAAGAACAGGCCAGAGCTGGGAAACTTAAACCGCCTCTGAAATGAAATTCCGATGTAAACTATCAAAACACCTACACACGTATATTTTTTTTTGGTCTCCTTAACAAGAATCAATCGTCGGAACCCCGTAATTTTTTTTTTTGTGTTGAACTGTGTTATGAAACATTAATTGGAAATAAAAAACAAAATGGGCTGAATATAATCAAAAATCATTGATTCTATTTTTGATTAATTTAATATGTATTTTAGATTATTTTTAACGATATAATATTGTTGTTGTAACTAGATCCGTGTTTAGAAATTGTCGAAAAATAATCAAAAGTAATAATTTATTGCAGTTTCCCCGCTTGTCTTCTGTAAAGTTCTTAAAATGGATTTAATGCCCTTATGTCTTAACATTTATTTATTTAGTTTAATTTTAAAATAAACAGAGGGACGGACGGAAAACACAGACAGATAGATAGACATTTAATGGCCCAACTTTGACACTTGTCCATATAAATTTGTCGAAATAACATTAAAAAAAAACTCATTTAAATTTGTACTACATAGTACAACATTATGTCTAAAGTACGACCAAATGTTGTTTATTGTTACTTGAAATTTGACTAGCGTGAAATATAAAACTGAAATAATTAATTTTCCAATGTCAAAATTAGTTAAAAGTAAATAGACCTATTTTTGTTTAGACAACATATGGAAATAGTATAAACAAAATATATCACATTATGCTCTTCATATGTTTTTTTTTTTTTTTTTGAAAATAATGAAAGAAATCTTTGTCAGACATTGCAAAATGAATTTATTGTCAATCAATTGCAGTATTTATATTCTGACTGTGATAACTAATATGCTTCAATTATTTATTGGATATGCTCAGTGTTGAGACTAAAGGTTACCGTACACTTCGTTTTTTTCTGGCAGTTTAAACCGCGCGGGTAAAACTGTACTGTTAAACACGAACAACGACCATATCCACACACTAGACGTTGTTTAGTTCTAATCAAGTCAAAAAGACAAAAAACAAAACAAAAAATTAGAGTAAAAAATAATCAGCCGGCGTTCTAATATTAGGCATGTTTTCTTTGTACACTTAAGCTAGCAAGTTATTTCATTTATATGGAGAATTAAGCGAGTTAAGAACTAGTCGCTTAGTACTCGCCTAATTCTCCATATAAATGAAATAACTTGCTAGCTTAAGTGTTCAAAGAAAACATGCCTATTACCTGGTATTCGACTCTAACAAAAATCGCCCTTTTAAACAGCTTAATCACACACATGAGCAGTTTTGAACGAACACGTTTAAAAACGGATGGTTAAAATCAAGTTGCGACAGATATTTTTGAACACGTTCAAGAAGGACGGTTTTTGCCACACACCGACAGTTTTACCCGTGCGGTGAAAACTGCCAGAAAAGAACGAAGTGTATGGCCGCCTTAACAATAAGTATACAAATCTTAAAAACTAAATATTTAAAACTTAAAAAAAAATGTTTTTTTAACAAAGGTATTGTTCAGAAACAAAGATGTCATCAAAAACGGTACTCCCAATAATCAGCGGTGCCTTAAGGTATTGTTGGCAGACCGTTTCACCGAAGACGTGTTACGCCTGCAGTGTTCATCAGAATTCTTGCAAGTGGATTCGGGTGAAGTTCCAATTTTAGTTTATAATATGTTTGTTCCTTCACTAAAGGAATATTAAGATCCTTGTGTATATTCTCATTCCAAATCGTTCTCTGTATGTAACGTCCATATGTTGCGGGTCATGTAATGAGTTTCATTGAAATTCAGGGATACCGCATGGACGTTGTGTGTAATATGGTTAGCGCATTGGACTGTTACATAGAAGGTTTGAGGGTTCGATCCCTAGCCACGGCAACATTAATTAAGAAAAATAATATGTGTAAGTTTTCAATCACTCTGCATATCGCTACGTCCTCCTTCGGTGTTCTCATAGCACTTACCCTAACTAAAGTAAAATAACATAACAGGACTGTGAACTAAAAGGCTTCAATAATTTCGCCAACTTTTTATCAGATAGTGGGCATTATCTGTTCTTAGATTTATCATATCGCGCAATTACAGTGTTGTCATATTTGAAGCCCTTCATCCTTCACCACCTTTTATCTCTCCTCTATTCCCTTCCCTCAGAAAGCAACGCTTTTCTCTCTCCAAAAAATCTGTTCTTTCTCCCTCTCCTTTCTTAATGACCTTTTTGGTAACACTTTTTGCTTCGATCATAGTCCAAACCTTATTGATTATAGGGACAAAAGACAAATTGTGAATAAGGGTCATTAAACAATATCTAAATGGTGTTGTGCAAGAACGATAATTTTTAATGCGCACAAAACCCAATGCGATCTGACTAGAGCCAACATTATCTGGACATAAAAATTCAGTGCTGTATCCTCGGTAACAAACATATATTTCCCTTGTCAAAAGAAGCATTCAAGTGTCATGGTTTCTTAAATCGGTGTAGGAAATATTTCATCTCCTCTGATATTCTTACTATTTATACTGCCTACATCCGACTAAAAATTGAAGACAACTCCCGCATATAGGCAAAAGCTCTTAAGTCCAAAATAGTCTTGAAGAAAGACAATGTTGCTTATCAAGTAGGCTAACCAACTGTACGACACCAAAGCATGTTAAGAATGTGGATTGTGTAGCACTGTTCTATCAATACTGTCATGGAATGTGTTCTATTGAGATAAATGAACTTATCCGCAGAGCCAGATTTTTCGTTCGCAACACTCGCTTATCTGATATTTCATTAACTATTGGTGATTGTCCAGTGCAACGCATACGCCTTATGTGGTACAGACGCCCCGTAGAGACATTCTCTGAGAATGCCATTCTGCAATTGTATCTCCTATGTGTTGGTTTAAAGCAAAAATAAAAACTTTGCATTATAAACACCTTCCTTGCCACTTCTTTCACTTGTAAAATAAAAATATTTCCCCTCCTTGAATAAATAATATTTTTTGGAACAACTTGGAGGAATGAGGAACCAGATAGAAACTTCACACATTTCTAAATTTCTTAAAAGTATTGAACAATATGACAATTGATTTCTACTCGATTAAGATTTATTTTCCTGAAACTTGGTTCTTTAGGAAATCCACCTGCAAGTCATACGTAACGTCGCAAATTCTTTGACTTTGGACAATAAGGGTGTGTTAGTTGAAAATGCGAGATTTTTTTTTGCAAAGTTTGGTCGTTTGTTGTGAAACATTGGTACAATATAAATTTATTTAAAGTATTGGTCTTTGTTAGTTTGTTTCCCGTCTTTCTGGCAACACATGGATTCCGCGGGAAAAGAACTACTCATTTTTTGAAGCCAATGTCGGATGCCCTGTTCTAAAGTGAAGCGTATTGTAGTGAGACCGTTCTACATCGATCGAGCCAAATGGTATTCGGATGGGGCAAGGTGTGGGCTATAAGGCTGGTGAGGCAAAACTTCCCAACCACTATTTTCTAAATAGTTTTAAACCGGTCTTGCAACATGTGGCCAAGCGTTGTCATGATGGAATATTGCAGCCTCATGCCTGGTCGTATATTCCGGGCGATTTTCGGCAAATGCTCACTTCAAACGAATCTATTGTGTTCGATACAGGTCCGCTGTTATCGTCTGGTTCGATTTCAGATGCTTATATTAGATGGGACCCTTCTGTTTCCATTAAATATGGAGCATTTTCTTGGCGCTATGCATATTCGGTTTCGGCTGGTTGATTGAGCTTCGCGTACGATTTATTGCGCTTCGGGTTGTCGTAAAGGATCCATTTTTCATCGCCATTAATAACTCAATAGAAAATTGACTTTTTTTTATGGTCTTCAAGCACGCCTTCGGACATGCAAAATCGTCTTTCAACGTCTCTCGGCTTCAACTCGTGTGGTACCCAATTTCCTTGCTTTGGATGAATCCTGCTGCTTGCAAACGGTTTGAAATTGGTGCTTGAGTGACTCCTAATGATTTTGCACAAACCATCTCTTGGACGTTGAAATCGATGGAATTCATTCAAAATAAGCTGCGGTGAACAATCGCTGTTTTTCAACTGAACTTTTTTTTAAATTGAAGAAGTAAAGCAAAACTTCCCGCAACTGATGCTTTGTTGGCACAAAATTTTCGAAGACAAAAAAAACTTTATTGTTTACACTATTTTGTTCAATGACTAAGTGAGGATAAATGACAGACGTTCATCTTCCAGTGGCATTAATCTACGATTAAAATGTAAGTTTCTCAAATAAAATCAAGAATTTTACATACTTTATTACTTCAAGCGCCACAGGTTGTATTCTTACTTAATAGAACTTTCGAAACCCCTAAAGAGTTATAATTAAATTAAGAAAGGATGTATGAGTCCTTTGTTTGGAATTTGATACTTTATTCTATTTAGTAAAACAAATTAAATTCAGTTAATACGGTCAAAAACGTTTATCACAAGTCATCACACATCAATCGGCAACTGAATTACAAATTCTTATTGAAAGTGATTTAAATGCAAAACAATTTAAACAAATTCAATCAGATAATAACATGTTAAGTTATGTCACTTTCAATCAAATCAAAACAACAAATCTGATAATATTTAATATTCATCAATCACCCACAGAAATACTGTGGTACATATTTCATATTTTTATATAAATTTCAATTTCTACAAACAGTTATAATTGTTAATTACAAAACTTACCAACTTTTACGACTTCTAATCTCTGTAGTTGACAATATCAAATGTAATCCTGCAAAAAAAAAAAATAAATAAATAGAATAATTTAAATAAAATCATATTATTAACATATTTATAATTAACATGTGTAATTAAAAAAAAAAAAAATATGTATATAAATTGTTTGCAAAACAACTATTAACAACGCATAAATTATGAATATTTTAAACCCGTAATTATAAATATGAACACTCTTTGTACAGTTGAATGTGTCTGGGCATTTAATTTAAATAAAATATTGTAAATGAAACCACTTAATTTACAAGTAAATATTACAAAAATGATTGCAACAAACAATATGGCAACAATATAATAATTTATAATTTAAATGCAATACAATTATAGTTTTAAAGTAGTGGAAAATGTGTAAAGAAATATTATACCATAGAGGATACACTTAATAAGGGTTGCCAACATAACAAAATTAGTTTGTTATGAATTATTGTTAAGTGTTATTTTTGGTAACAAAATTATGCTTATCAACATATGTATTTATAGTTTATCATTTATATCAGATATACAAGAGGTAGATGTCGCAGCTTATCTCAATTTAGGACAGAAAGAAATAACACTAAAAATACAACTCTTATATGATACGAGTATCAAAAACACAACCGTACAAGATTGTTGTATCTCTATAGTTCATGCATACATAACTAAGGGACGCCAAAAATGTGTGTATCTAGAAAATGTGAATATAGAGGGCGGATCAAGAAGTCCGTGACTTTTCCAACTTTCCTCGTAGTTATATTAAATGCAACACTGCTCCCATCAAGTACCACCTATTTATAGAGTACTGTCAAATTTTGAGCAAGTTCTTTGCAAATTTTGAGCAAGTTACTTTGCATTTAACAGCTGTTCATAACATACAACCTCGTGGATTTTTTTAAAAAATGGAAAGAAGTGAATTTCGAGTGATAATTAAACATTATTTTTTTGCGAAAAAAAACCGTCAATCAAACCAAGGAAAAGCTTGATGAACACTATGGGGACTCTGCGCCATCGATTTCAATGGTAAAAAAATCGGATGACTGACTTTCGTTGTGGTCGCACAGGTACAAATGACGCTGAACGTTCTGGGCGGCCAATTGTGATCAAAACACCCGAAAATGTCGAAAAAATCCACGTTATGGTGTTGGCCGATCGAAGAGTAAAAGTGCATGAGAATGTTGATGCCATAGGCATTTCATATGGCAGTGTGGTTTCGATTTTAAATGATCAGTTGAATTTAAGAAAGCTGTCTGCAAAATGGATGCCGCGTTTGCTCTTAATTGACCATAAACGTAATCGTGTGACAACTTCGAAGAATTGTTTGTAGTTATTTAACCGCAATTCGAATGAGTTTTTGCGGCGTTTTTTAACTGTGGATGAAACATGGATCCATTACAACACTCCGGAGACCAAGCAGCAGTCTAAACAATGGGGTTTTCCGGGTGAACCGGCTCCGCAGAAGGTCAAGGTAAGTTTGTCGGTTAATAAGGTGATGACAACAGTTTTTTTAGGATGCACACGGGATAATCCACATCGATCACCTTCAAAAGGGAAAAACAATAAACGGCGAATATTATGCCAACTTATTGGACCGATTTAACGAGGAGTTAAACAAAAATGACGCCATATGGCCAAGAAAAAAGTTCTTTTTCATCAAGATAATGCACGGGTGCACACGTGTGTAGTCTCAATGGGAAAATTCCATGCTACGAATTGGTACCTCATCTGCCATATTCTCCGAATTTAGCCCCCAGTGACTATTTCCTATTTTCAAAGCTAAAGAAATGGCTCGGTGGAAAGAGATTTAGCTCAAACGATGAAATTATTGATCAAACAAATGCCTGTTTTATGGACCTCGAAAAATCCTATTTTTTGGAAGGGATACAAAAATTGGAGAAACGATGGACTAAGTGTATTTAGCTAAAAGGAGATTATGTTGAAAAATATTTTTTTTTTTTTTTTGCAAAAAAAAACTGTGTTTCATTCAAAAAGTCACGGACTAACTGATCCGCCCTCGTAACTATGATTTGTTTATTTATAATTTAAATTATAGACAAAATAAAATATTTAAATTTAATAAATATAAAGTCTAAAGAAAATATTTATAAATATTTATGGAATTTAGCGAAAATAGAAGAAATGCACGCAAAGAAAAAACATGGTCGCAACATGATCCCTGCTACTTTGTTATGCTTGCTGCATTCGGGTATGATTGTCACAATCAAGTTATTGGTTTGTAAATAGCTTCTAACGCCCATGTAAAAATTATATTATATGATTGTTTTCACCTGGGGGGGGGGGGGGGGGGGGGGGTTATTTTCGAAATGCCTTATATACATACTTTTTTCAATAGCCTTTTTTGACAGATCACGTGTGAGTCGTGTCATGCTGTCATGTTATTTTTGTTTCGTATTGTTTGGCATTTCATAATGGAAAGACTTACGTCTGAACAACGTTTACAAATCGTTCAACTTTATTACGAAAATTCACGTTCTGTGAGGAATGTGTTTAGTGCACTTCGTTCAACTTATGGTCAACATAATCGGCCTACTGAGCGTACTATTCGCAACACCATCAACCATTTTGAGACTCAGCATTCATTATTGGATAATATTCGACCGAATAGTCCACGTCCAGCATGCTGTGAAGAAAATATAGCGGCCGTAGATAAAAGTGTACACGAAGACCGTGGAGAGTCGCTTCGGCGCTATCGTGCCATGATAACCGACTTTTTGATGCCTGAAACTGAAGCTCATGATCTCGGCGACATTTGGTTTCAACAAGACGGCGTCACTTCCCACACATCGCATCAATCAATGTATTTATTGAGAGAACACTTCAGTGAGCACATAATTTCACGTTTTTGGCCGGTCGATTGGCCACCAGGATCGTGTGATTTCACACTGTTAGACTTTTTCCTGTGGGGATATGTAAAGTCTAAAGTTTATGCGGACAAACCCGCTTCGATTCAGGCCTTGGAGAAAAGCATCACGCGTGTCATTCTCCAGTTACCAGTCGAAATGTTCGAACGAGTCATCGAAAATTGGACTCAACGGATGGACCACCTGCGACGTAGCAACGGCCAGTATTTGATAGACATAATCTTCAAAAAATAAATGCCAAAGAATGTTCTTTCGAATGATAATTAACATTCCCCATTAAATTTGAATTTTCTGTGTTTTTTTTCTTTAAAAAAGTAGGGAACCTCGAAATGGATCACCCATTACATATAACGTTATAATTGACACTTATAAATTCATTGTCGAAAAAATTTATTGTAAAAAGATTCTGTATAAAGATTTTATATTTTTTAATTCTTTGCAATAAAAACAATAATAATTTTATTTTTAAAATATGTTTATTAATTAATTTCTTGACAAATAAAGACTTTCTTGTGAAAAAACCTACCGTAGAATCCAAGAGTTGTTCTTTACAAAACATTTTTAGATTCTATGAACTTTTCTTAAAGTAAAATTCTGAGAACTTTCCATCATGAAAAATACTTAGATTTTAAGAACTTTTTCTAGTAGAAATTTTCTAAGGACTTTTTCTAAAAGAAAAATTCAGAGACTCTAAGGACTATCTAAAAAAAAATCCTAAAAATTTCCTTAGAATCTAAGAATTTTTCTATTAGAAAAAGTCCATTGAATCTATGTGTATTTTTAATAAAAAAAAAAAGTCCTTAGAATTTGAATTTTTTTTCAAGTATTTTTCTTTGAAAAGGCTCCATAGAATCAAAGAAGTTTTCTTCAAAAAGTCTCTAAATCAAATTTTTTTTCTTTAGGAAAACATTCCTTAAAGAAATATTCTTAAATTTAATGAACTTTTTCATAGTTTCGAATCATAATATAACTGTAGGGACCATATTATGCCAAATATAATGGTTATTTTATTATCATAATATGATAACAATATCTTAGTACGACTATAGTTGGTACAATCAAAGTCCCAAAAATATATGATTGCCCCAAGCATGTTTTTTTTCTATGTGTAGGCAGCATGAGAAAATTTCTATTATATTTTTAATTATTTTTATAAATTTTTAAATTTTCAATTATATCATGTCGATAATGCGGAAGTCTGAATATTTTTTTTTTTTTATTTATATTAATCATATAATTACAAATTATATCTTAATACCCTAACCGAGCACTAGCAACAAAGGCTATCAGCTCGTTGTAGCGAAAACAGACCAGAGCCTCAGTGGGAATTGAACCTACGACCACCGCACTTATGAGCTAGAATATGTAATTTTTGTACAAATTTTTTTTAGCCCTCTAATTTTTGGCAAAAGGTTTATTGGTTTCATAAGCAATCTTTCTGCTGACATAAGCAATTTTTCTGCTGACTTTATTAATTTTAATTTTTTTTGAGTAGGAAATTAATTTGTAAAATGTCCTAAGTGTTTGAGACAGAATTTCTCTACCTTTTTCAAAAGAAAGCAAATGATTTTGTTACATGATTCTTAATGTAAAAGTAACTGAATAAGATTAAATTTTCCAAGAAATTTTAGAAATTTTTTATTAAAATTAAATAGTTAATGAATCTAAATACACTTGGCGCCCAACATGGAGCATATCCTTAGAAGTTTCCGTGTTTTAATATCCAGTGACAGATAATTATAGAATAAAAGAGTTAATGTCACCAAATCTTCTATGATCTTGTTGGTTTACAAGTTATTATTCTAGATTTTGAAATAAATCAAAAACGGTTTTGCCTTCAATGACATTTTTGTAGATTTACGTATTTTTGATACAAATTATTTAGATCAAATTTAAGAGCAGAAATAATTTTAGGATTTTGTTGTCTTCGCTTTGTACTTACATATTTGTTGTATCATGTATTTTTGGTAAAACATTAAATTTTATTTATGCTCTAATTGGCGCCCAATTTGAGGCATCACTTTGATTAAGTAATGAAATGTTCCTTTGCTCTAAAATTTGCCTGCAAAACCAAATTGTGAGAATTGAAGTAACATTTTGTTACAATTTAGCAACCCTATGAAACAATTTAAACCACAACTGAAATTTGATTAAAACACTTAAAAAACAATAATCGCAAATAAAAAGAAAATGAACAAAAGTAAAATAATAAAATAATAAAAAAACAGAGTTGCATATTTTAACCAGGACAATTGACTTAAAACAAAACACTCATACAAAAAAACAACAAACTCAATAATTTTCTTAAGTTTTAAATTAAACAAAATGATAATAAATGCATTAAAAACTGGCACGACTACAAACATAAACAACATACTGTTAATTCCATTAAATTGCAAATGCAAATAATAAAACCCAATTGGAAATATGCCCCTGTATCAGCGTAATATTTAACATTTAATTAAACGGACATTGCTAAATTTGCTAGGAGGCTAGGATCAAAAATATAAGAAAAAAAAGGTTTATTGGGCCCTTAACCTATTCCTGTGAGCAACAAACGCATTGTCAAAGAAATCCTCAAAATAGAAAAAGAGTCGCCAAGAAAAACACTATATAATTTTTCCATCGCGTCAGTTAATAGAATTAAAGTTCACAAAAATTGTGGTATTGATGATCATTTTTTAAGATCTTATAATTCTTAAACCAGATGTTCTAGAAAGTTGAAAAATGTTTAAAAATTATGTTTATTGCATTATTCTTTCAAATGCATAAGTTTATTTGCGTGCGCCCTTAAAGTACTGGAAACTTTTCAATGTAATTTTCTTATGACGTCTTTACATGAAATAATGAAAATTAATATACAAGTTAAATCTGCCTGGTTTGAGACTTGCTTAGTACTTAAGTAATCAATAGGTTTTCATAAGACATCATTGACTGAAGTCAGCCGAGCGCAAGTCCGGGAAAAATTGCGAGTGTTTGAGGTAAAGGAGTGGCCCAATCCTCAGTTAAATTCGAGTCTGTGATCTGGAGTATCTTCACTTTTGATTCCTCTTTTTCAACCTAACCTAATATAAAATATTGGGTGTATAACTTAAAAATGCGGGATTTTTGGCAAATTTTGAGTGTTAATTGTTACAACATTGGTACAGAATGTACAGTATTCGTCATCATTAACCAAAAGAACTGCTTATTTTTTAAGGCCAAGAACGAATCAAGCCAATTTCAGATACCCTATTTTGAAGTGTAGCGTATTCCAGTGAAAACGTTCTACATAAATCGAAACAAATGGTAGTCGAACGGGGCAGAGTCTGGACTATAAGGTGGATGGGGCAAAACTTTCCAACCAGTTTTTTCTATCGATGGCATTTTCAAGCGATGTCATGATGGAATATAACGGCTTTATGACTGGTCGTATTTTCCGGACATTTTTCAGTCGCTTCAAACGAATCAATTGTGTTTGGTACTGGTCCTCTGTAATAGTCTGTCCCGATTTTAGCAGCACACAATAGATGGGTCCCTCCTGGTCGCATCAAATACAGAGTATTGCATTGGCGCCATTGATAAATCAGCTTTGACGTTGATATGGCTTGTTGGCCGGGCTTTACATACGATTTCTTGCGCTTCGGGTTGTCATAATGAATCCATTCTTCATCACTAGTAATGATTCGATGCGAACATGATTTCTCTTTTTTGGCGTTCAAGCATTATTTCGGACATGCAAAATCGTCTTTCAACGTCTCTCGGCTCCAACTCGTGTGGTACCCAATTTCCTTGCTTTTGGATGAACCTTGTTGCTTGCTAACGTTTTGAAATTGCTGCTTGAGAGAATCGCAATGATTTTGCAAGTTCTTCTTGAGTTTTACAAAAGCCTCCACAATTCATCATCTTCGAACTTTTTGACTGACCTGGGTGGTCTTTGTGTTCCATGTCAAAATCACCACTTCTGAATTGCACAAACCATCTCATGCACGTTGAAATCGATGGAACATATTCAGGATAAGCTGCGGTGAGCAATCAATGTGCTTCAGCTGCATTTTTTTTTCAAATTGAAGAAGTAAAGTAAAACTTTCCGCAAATAATGCTTTGCTGGCACAAAGCTCGACATTTTCGAGGCAAAAAATACTTTGTTATTTACACTATTTCGTTCAAAGACAAAGTGAGAATAAATGACAGATGTTTACCCTCCAAAATTCTATATAAGTTATTAAAGACACAAACCATATGTAAATATACGCCACCTATTTTGAATCCCGCATTTTTAAGTTATACAATAGGAAGTTGAAAATATAGACTTCCAGAGCTCTAAAGGCAAATGCAAATAAATTTATCAGGATAGCAAGTAAAACTACCAGGTTCAAGCTTTAATGGCAAAAATAAGCTTTGAAACAAGTGTACAATAAAAAACACTATCAAATGCCTTGTAACTGTCTAGATCAAACAGAGTCTGTCCATTAACAGGTTTGCTGAGAGCGAAGCCAAAAGGTGTATCTATAGAACGAGTTCTACGAAGGTCTTTCTGTCGAGAGATGGTCCAAAGATAATTAACTTAATTGTTGGAATCACACTGCTATTGGTTGTGATTTCCAATATATTTTTAAAGCCATCGAAGCCATTCAAATCACTCATATCTCAAATGGTTTTCTTTTGTCACAATCAAGACATTCAATTGACTACAAATTCGTTTGTCAACATGAATTTGTTTTTTTTTTCATGCTTCGCATCACCTTCGGCAGCGCAAAGTTTATAAACTGATTTTTGGGAGTTTCCTGTTTCCCTTTCAGTTCGAAGGGAAGACACCCGCATGGTTCGAAAAGCTCACAAGGTAGCGAATGGACGAGTAGGATCCTCCCGGCGAGGTAACTTGTTCATGAGCTCCACAACTATCCTTTAGTCGGCTTCGTTGGGAAAATGCTTTCTTCTAACGGGCTTCTGCGGGATTAGGGAATTTCTTTTCTGTGAAATGTCCGAAGCCGGGGCAAGCTCTTTCTGCGTAGCACCTGGAAAATGGAGATAATGACCGAAACTTTGTGGTCATAATTTCCGAAACAAATCGACTTTAAAACCCCATGGGGACTATGAGTATTGTTAAGAGTTATATATCCCGCATTGCGTTTGGGGATTATGTGCTAAAAATTTCTGTCATAATCCCCAAAAAAATAGTGAGATTACGTCTGTGGGGGTTATGAACTGCCAGTATAAACAAAATAAAAAGGGTTAAATTCGACTGTGCCGAATCTTTGAATACCCTTCATCATTGTCATTAATTTTGATACAAATAATGTAAAAAAACTTTAGGAGTGAAATGTCGTGAAAAAACTTTTTTGAGATGAACAAGTTTTTTGGATGTGAAAACAAATTTTGTGGTTGGAAAAAAATTTTGAGGTGAAAAAAACTTTTTGAGGTGAAAAAAAAATTTAATTATTTTTTGATTTATCAGATTTAATATTTTAAATATTTTGGCCCACTGTTGACTTGTTTGAAGTGATTTCAAAACTAAACTGTGAATCTTTATGCGATAATAATTGTACAAAAACAAATTTAGCATTTTTGTTTTCCAAATACAGTACAATTTCCATTTGGGTACTAAATATTTCATTAAGACTATGGAAAAATGAACAAATTATATTTTTTTTTAGATAGTCAACAACGCATACGACCACCACTTTACCAAGCGACATAATGATATTTGTTATTTAAAGACACAAAAAACTTCAATTTAATTTCTTTAATGTTTGAAAAATAAAACGAAAAATACAACATGTAGCCAATATTAAATTAAGGTATTGAAAAACTTTTTCCATACTCGTACTTGTTCAACGTACAATGAAATAACTAAAAATAAAAAACAGAGTACTTATTTAAAAAAAAAAAAAAAAGTTCTATTTATTTGTACGTGTCTCATGCAATTGCGAATAAATTCGATGAAACATTTGTTTGAAATGCATTTTTAAACTAAGACGACAAGCTGTAATTATTTTGCATTAAAGAAAATTGGAAACGAAGGAATAAAAACAACAACAAAAATGTGAATGTCAAAATATTTATTTGAAAAATTTTTCTAATACGAGTTTAGAACAAATTAAAAATGAAGAAGTTTTGTAAGAATTCATTTAAATTGTACGAGGGGCGTGCAAAACGTTCTTAGTCTGACGCAGAGGTGACGGTATATACACCAAAATGTTAAATATATTGGAAATTTCCAACTGTCACATGAACACATGTTAAATTTTATTTCAATCTGGCAACACATTCGTATAATAACAGCTGTTTTGAAAAACGCTTCAGTGATTTTTTTATAATGGAAAAATTTGAAATTCGTAGTATCGTTAATACTGCAACAACAAGAACAACAGACATCACAGTTAAAGTATATGGTATTAGACGATCGCCCGTGAAATAAGTATTGCCATAGGCATTTCAAATCATAGAATTCATTTTTATTTGCATCAAGAATTAGAAATGAAAAAGCTTTTTGCAAGATGGGTTCCGCATTTGTTAACAGTTAAGCAAAAACGCATTTAAATGTAAATTTCTTCAGCTTATTTGGATCGATTTAAGCGAAACAAATAGCGGCGTTTCATACCCGTTGATGACATATGGATCTATCACTACACACCAGAGACAAAAGAACTATCAAAACAATGGACTGAAACTGGTGAAAGTGCACCATAAATATTGTGTAAAGTAGTCCATAACAGGGATCCAATTTCCCCATGTGTCAAGTAACAGATCATGGGACCATTTCTAGACCAGTTAGTACAATTTTATCCCTTGGTTTATATAAAAGAAGGTCTAAAAAGTGTATTTGAGTGTATTTCAGTGAACAATGTAAACACATATTAGAATACGATTAGACTGAACCCTAAAATTTAAAGAGAAATTTTACTAGTTTTCTACTCTAAAAATTTATTCCAGCTAAAATAAGAAAATATTTTGTTTTAATTCAAATAAATAATAAAATAAAATTGAACATATTTTTTTGCGAATTGTTATCCTTGCGGGAAAAAATGGTCGGTTGGAAATTGGCACCTCTCCCGTGATAGGAGAAAACTGGAACGGTTTCGTAAATACACATCACGACATAGGTAAAAAGAGGACCGGTTCCTAAAAAACCTACCACGTGACCTGTTAAAAAGTCATGACATGTTCTATTGCGTTGGTTCTGTGATATGTTTTTTGGGGTTAGTTGGCTGACATGTTCTTTTAGACCAGTCCTGTGACATGTCACAGAGGGCAATTGACCTGCTCCTAAGACAAGCCCATGTTAGAGTGACCGCTCCTTTTCATATAAAAGAAACCGTTCCTGTGATCGCTACCTATCACAATGAACCGGTCACGTGACGTCTCCTGGGATAGGTGCTTTTCCCGCAGGGATTAAATTAATTAACATTCGTAGTAATTTGCTTTAAAGTTTGCACTCCGCGTGTTTTTTTCCCCTATTTTTGTAAAATATCCTTGTTTGTTTACAATTTTTATTAATAAAGGGTGTCCCAAGAAGAACGCAATTTTTAAATTTTAAATAAAACACAGATATTTAAAAAAAATTGTGAAACTTTATTATATCGTAAAGTAGACAGAATGAGGTTATGTATGCAACAATATATCGTGCAGATGGCCGCCGCGGCTTTGCTGGCATGCACGCGATCTTTTAATGAAATTTTCAATGACCGTTTTGCCTGAATGCTGCGGTATTTCATTAATGCAGCGTCCAATTTCCTCTTTTAAGGCTTGACTCGTCGTCGGCTTATTCGCGTAAACCATCGACTTCAAAAAACCCCAAAGAAAAAAATCTAATGGTGTTAAATCGCACAATCTAGGCGGCCAATTCTGATCTCCAAAACGCGAAATAACACGACCGGGAAATGACTGATGCAGCAATTGAATTGTTTCTTTGGCTGTATGACATGTGGCGCCGTCTTGTTGGAACCACATGCCCTCCACATTCATTTCTTCAATTCTAGGCAAGAAAAAACTGGTTATCATTTCACGATACCGAACACCATTGACTGTTTGCGCTTGACCTGCCTCATTTTCATAAAAAAAAGGTCCAATGATTCCTCCAGCCCAAAAACCACACCACACAGTGACACGTTGAGGATGCATTTGCTTCTTGTGAATCACTCGAGGATTTTCCTCACCCCAAATGCGACAATTCTGCCTATTGACGAAGCCATCAAGATGAAAATGGGCCTCGTCATGGGATGGAGTTTCAGCGACATCATCACGTACAGCTGCGACATTTTCGGTCGATCGACCTGGTCGATGGCGCGTTGTTGTCTTTACATCACTAACAGACCCAGTTTCGGCAAATTTATACATTAATCTCTTTACAGTTGACTCTTTCGGAGCATTATTGTGACCCCAAATTGATCGCAATTTGCGAACTGTAGCCGCAAAACTTTCACCATTTTGGTAAAACAATTTCACAATGAGAATGCGTTGTTCATTCGTGTAGCGCTCCATTTTTACTAACCTCGTACCTTCTACTAGCAAACAATAACAATTGTTCAAATGTCAAACAATGACACGTCGAATGTTGCCAGATTTAAAAATTGCGTTCTTCTTCGAAAAGTTTTGTATGTTTTGACAACTTTTCAATTTGTTTTTTACTAGTTTGACTAGAAATACATACACTCTTATTGTAATTTATGTATACATAGTGGAAGAAAACAATAAATACACTTTTGCTTTTAGATTGTCGTTCGTTAGGTGCTTGAATTTTAACTCAAATTAAAAAGTACAATTAACGTAATTCGTTTTAATATTAAATATTTGAAAAAATACACTTTAATTTAAATTGCATTTTACAAGCATATTGTACATTTTTGTTAACAAATCATATTTAATTCATTTGTTTTTATTTTTAAACCATGAGAAATTTAATTTTAACTCAACTTTTAATACTCGTACCAAATATAGTCGATCATACAATAAAATTGCTATAAATAGTAAAAACTTGAAGTACTGCAATTCATTGTAAATACCTACTTACGTACATTTTACATGATTGGTAACCGAAAACATACTGTTAAGGGTAGCTCTATTTCTGTAACGGTATTTTAGGGATAACCTTATTTTCAGTTACAGTATTTTCAGTAATATTATTTTATTTATTGCGGCATCAGTATTTTAATCTTAAGGGTATTTCAATTATTTCGGTATCGATATTATAAGTCTAACAGTTTTGTATTTAATGATGTCGCTGTTCTAGATAATTTTGGTAATGGTATTTATTTAGTTTTATTTATTTTATTTCAATGTCAGCTGTAAGCCTTAAAGGCCAAATATCTGCAGATAAACTTAAAATATGGCAATAGACATATAAATTCATTTGCATAGCATGTTGTTACGATTTTACCATTTATAAAATCGTTATTATATTTACCTTTTAAATAAATCGAGTTCTTTCTATATTGCAAATAATAAATTATTTATAGCTCTATTTATTTATAACAGTCACAAAAAATTACAGAAAAACACTTTAATAGCACACTTTATTTACACGATGTAGATAGACTAAACGTTAGCCACACTTTAGTTCTTCACACTAAGCGTTTTATTTATCAATTGAACTACTGCGTCACCAAGTACCAGTATTTATATGAGTAGTCAGGTATTCTAGTTATTTCCAGTTATTACTTCACTAGATTTTTCCAGCTGTCATAGAGTTTCTGATGAAATTTCTAGTGTTAAGAAATTTCTGTAACAATATATAAAAAATTTACTCTAATATATCCTTACTTAACAAAATAAATTCCCCCCAAATTACTTTCTATTCAGACACAACTATAATAAGAAATATGGTAACCAACAACAACAATAATAAAATTAAAAATATTGGCTCTAAGTATATTTGCAAACTGAGAAACGGTTTGTGAAAATGTCTTTTCAGAATATGGAATTACATCATTCCACAGTCTACCCACCTTCATCACAAAAGATCTTTGCATAACAAATGTCGAGTATACAGGCTAAACTATTGAATTATCTGTCGGAGTTACCGAAAACAAATTTCTTCTCCAGATACGATGAGCATAATTTTGTAAAACAAGATAATCTAACGATAGCTGATGAAGTCCTCAAAATCATAGCCCAATAATTGTATTCTAAAACCAGATACATGGTCCCGAACTATTAAATTAAAAATGTACCTTATAACTCTATTGAAGCATAACTTTATAGGCTTTTAACACTGAACAACATCTTTGTGAAACGCGTGGAAGATGTTGAAAACGTGAAACATGTATGTATTTACATTGGCAACATCTTTCATCTTTCATTTATTCAGCTGTCAAAAAAATAAAAGAAAAAGACGCATATTTTTTGTTAAAAAAATGGATTTAGAGAAAGTATTAATCATTGGAGTAGTTGTTGCTTTGCAAGAACAAACCCGAACTTTAATGCACTACATTGAAATTTTAAAGGCCATTCTGGAAGAAGATGATGATGAAGAAGAATTTTTGGTAGACATAAGAATGAAATTCTTACATGTGCCGCTCATTTTCCTTTGTTGAATAATTTTTATTTTTCGTTTATTTTCTGCAATGTCAGTTTCCTAGGGATGGCACACAGAAAATCGATTTTTTCGTAATTTTTTTAGTGATGACACTTAAAATAACGATAGATGTAAGATGGAACAAAATGAGAAAGGTTGATCTTTTGTAGATGTAGAAAGATGTAGAATTTTTGGCCTGTATAATTCTTATGGGAAGATGTTAACATCTTTGCAAATTGATGAAAGATGTAAGGTCAGTGGAAAAAGGCTATTAGAGTACCCACAATACCTAGTGAAGTGCAGCTATACATTTCCAATCCACATAAAAGTAAAGGAAAACATAATGCCATTCCCAATCGTCGTCTAACTCCTAGAGGCAAGAAATTACTCAAATTATATAACTTCCATAGAGTCCAAGATACCCTTGATACAACCGAGTTAAGATGATGATCGAAGTTTAATCTGTTATCAATATAAAAACCCAGCTCAAGTCACAATTATTGTCTGTAGAAAATATCATCATTTTACATTTTGTGGGATTAATATCTTCAAAGTTTTTCCTAGACCATTAAAAAATATTATGCAAATCAGAATTAATCTGCCTTTCAAATAATACTAAGTTATTATGTTCTGAGCTGACCAATAACTGAATGTCATCCGCGTAAGTATAATAATTTAATTAATTAACGGTATTTAAATTATTTCAGTATTGATAGTCAAGCGTAAGGGGTTTTAAATCAGTACCACTATTTTAGCGGTTTTACCTGCCATCCCTGGCATTTTATGAATACCTTACATATTACCAAATTTGTAAAAGAAAAAATAACATTATTTTTCAGTTATTTGCAATACTTTTTCTTAAATGTACATATGACGAAACAAAAAGTTAATTATTTTTTGCTGAAAAAAAATATTGTTATTTTTCAAATGTTTTTCGTTTGGTCAAATGTAAAAAAAACAAGTGGGTAAAAAAAAATAAATGAGAATTTAACATTTATGGCCGGAATTTCTGTGTAGAAAGAAAAACAAAATTTATTAAAAGTTTATCTGCTAAAACTAAACATGCTCATATGAGAAAACAATTTATATTTAACACTTCATAAGTTTGCACAATGGCGCCCAAAATAAGGCCCTTCAAATATTTGCAAAGAAGCATTTACAAACTAGGTATCACGCAAAAGGTTGTTTAAGGCACTTCAAATGTTGTATAAATTCAATAGCGAAAAAAGCGCAGCTATTAACAAATGCGACACCCATCTTGAAAAAAGCTTTTTTATCTGTAATTCGTGTTGGAAAACTCGATCATTTGAGATACCTATGGCATTATGTTACCTATTTCACGCTCGACGTCAATTGTCTAATACCATATCAAGTACTTTAGCTATGATTACTTCGTTTGTTGCAGTTTTTGGGCGTCCACTTCGTGGTTCACGTCTAATTTCGGCAAACCCAAGTTTTCACCGTTGCATATGAGGAAGCATTTTCACCTAACACGTTAACCATATCATTCTGAATTTATTGTCCCGACAAACCTCTCGTATGTAAATATTTAATGAAAATATGAATTTCTAAATTTTTCCTTTATAAAAAAAATCCCTGAAGCGTCGTTTATGAACAGCTGTTACTATGCGAATGAGTTGCCAGATCGAAATGAAATTTAACATGTGTTCATATGACAGTTGTAAGTTTCCAACACAGCTTTTTGCTGTTTATGCCGCCGTCTCTGCGTTAGGCTAAGAACATTTCAAACACCATTCGTAATATTGGTTTTCTCTGTACAGCAACCCTGCTTCTATATTGACGAAGTACGAGGGCGGATCAATAAGTCCGTGAGTTTTTGAATGAAACACAGTTTTTTTGCAAAAAGAAATATTACTTTTTCAATATAAGCTGCTTTTAGCTCAATACACTTAGTCCAACGTTTTTCCAATTTTTGTATCCCTTCCAAAAAATAGGATTTTCGAGGTCCATAAAATCGGCATTTGTTTGATCAATAATTTCATCGTTTCAGCTAAATCTCTTTCCACCGAGCCATTTCTTTAGGTTTGGAAATAGGATATAGTCACTGGGCGCTAAGTCCGGAGAATATGGCGGATGAGGTACCAATTCGTAGCCCAATTCATGGAATTTCGCCATTGAGACTACACACGTGTGATTAACTTCTCCTTAAATCGGTCCAATAAGTTGGCATTATACTCGCCGTTTATTGTTTTTCCCTTTTAAAGGTAATCGATGTGGGTTAACCCCACATCGATTGCCGACAAACTTACCTTTGCCTTCTTCGGAGCCGGTTCACTCGGAAAAAACGCATTGTTTAGACTGCTGCTGGGTCTACAGAGTGTTGTAATGGATCCATGTTTTATTCCACAGTTACAAAAAGCCGCAAAAACTCATTCGAATTGCGGCTAAACAACTCCAAACAATCCTTTGAAGTTGTCACACGATTACGTTTATTTTCAATTCAGAGCAAACGCGGCATCCGTCTTGCAGACAGCTTTCTTAAATCCAACTGATCATTTAATATCGAAACCACACTGCCATATGAAATGCCTATGCCATCAACAATCTCACACACTTTTACTCTTCGATCGGCCAACACCATATCGTGGATTTTTTCGACATTTTTGGGTGTATTGAACACAATTGACCGTCCAGAATCTTCAGCGTCATTTGTACTTGTGCGACCACAACGGACTTATTAATCCCATTACGAACTTATATATCCCATTTCAACAGGCAGAATGACAAAGCTAGATCACACGCCCTTTCTACACAGTTGTATGGAGAATATAAAGTCATTAAAGGAATCTATCAATATGATTTCTATATTCTGATTTTAGGTTAGGAATAAAAAGAGAAATCGGAAGTGAAAACACTTCACCACCGACTTAAGTATCAAGCAAGTCTCAAAATAGGTAGGTTTCTATATACTGACTTTAGCCATTAAAAATTTTACTCGATACATTCCAAAAGTTGTAATAGTTTTTCCAAAGTCCCTTCTGTATTATTCTTGATAAGACAGTTATTTAAAAAATCCCCCCAAAGAGGCGTGTTTAAAAATTTTATATAATTTTACTTTAGTTATGGAGGAATATTTTACGTAAATTGTGTCAAACAAATTTTTCCGTTTCTAGTATCAAAATAATTATGTTGCGCTGCGGTACGTTAGCGTCGACCCAGAATAAGAACGCTACATACAAATAACGATGTACTGCAAAATCTGTCATGTTTATTTTAGTTTAAAGAGTATCGTAGAGATTCTTTCCTCTCCAGGGTCTCCTTCTCTTACGGATGCCTCTATTTTTTCTGGTTTTTACATTTTAATTTTATAAAAACAATAAAAAAAATGATTATTTTAATAAAAATTTGAAAACGAACATACGAAGTGTGTTGTTCTTTTGCTAGTACACAAAGAGAACATGAGAGCCATAGAATATCGTATGTTAACTTTACTAATCATATGTTTTTTTTTTGCAAAAATTACTAAAAATTACTCTGCTAAGAAGAGAGTAAAAATAAAAGACGTTTTCAAAATAAAATAACAGGTCAATTGAAAAGTCACCGGCCTACATCCATTGTCACATATCGACGCAAAAACTCGGGTTTATTACACCTGAACATCTTCAAACACTGCACCGAATCATCAACTCGTCGTTGTTTTTGGTCAAAAGTGTGCTCGCGCAGCACCCACTTTGCACAGATCTTTCTCATAGCCAAATATTCGTGAATGATATGATGTAGACGTTCAGTTGATATCTTTA
Source organism: Eustalomyia histrio (assembly GCA_949748255.1). Lineage (NCBI taxonomy): Eukaryota > Metazoa > Arthropoda > Insecta > Diptera > Anthomyiidae > Eustalomyia > Eustalomyia histrio. The sequence goes on from OX456523.1 coordinate 236,468,852, forward strand.
GAGTACCTGCTATTTCATTCAATTTTAATTTACGGTCATTCGAAATCATTTTGTGGATTTTTTTTGATGTTTTCGTCCGTAACAACCTCTTTTGGGCGTTCACTGCGTTCACCATCTTCGATGCTCATTTCACCACGTCTAAACTTAGCATACCAATCCTTGATGGCTGATTTTCCTGGGGCAGTGTCCGGAAACTCGTCATCAAACCAGGTTTTTGCTTTACCTGTATTTTTTCCCTTCAAAAAGAAATATTTTATCAACACGCGAAATTCCTTTTAATGCATTTTTTTCACCATAACTAAAGTTGCTTCACTCAAAATGCTTTAATTCGCAAACTAATGATTCGACAGCTGTCAAATTTATACACGTGTCATTTGAAGGTTAGGGCTAACTAAAAATCATATCGATTTAAGTCTAGTAGCGCCATCTATGTGTCAGGACGGGGACTTCTCAATAACAACTCTTTCACAACGTCAACGCTCGACTCGTTTTTATTGACACCTTGTATGGAAAAATACGGCACGTTGTTGTTCTGTGTCATCACTTAGGGCCGTCCAATAGAACTTTTGTGAATTTGCAAACTTTTTGAATAAACACCCAAAAAATATTGCTCAGCATAGTAAGAAAAATTGCAGGGTTAGTAATAAAATATCGCAACACGCCACATATGGCCCTCCTTAAAACATTATTTTACAACTCTTCTGACATAAAGGATTTATTTCAAAAATTGCATTTTTTTATGTTTGTTTCCCCACAAAAAGAGAAATTACATGCCAGTATTTGAAATACTTGAGGCATTTTGTAAAATAGTTGCCTTCTTAAAGCAAAAAAAAAAAAACTTAAATTCCTTTATACTGGTGTGTGTGTATACAGGGGTAGAAGTAGAACCCCCCAACATCCTCTTAATCACCAAATATACACTTGCAAAAACACACTAACACTCTTTCATAATGCAAATGTATGCTCACGTAATTTTTGTTCATAAGCTTCTATTTTACTTAAATTTTTGTTTTTTTTTTTTTTCATTTCCCCATTTTTATTTTTGGTAAACGTAGGTACAACGTAAGGATAAATTTTTTATGGTTGTTGTTAAAATTTATAAACGGAAATTTGGCCAATTAAAGTAGGAAGCGTAAAATTGAGTTTTGTGGCAATTTTTTTTTTGTATACGTAGAAATATATACCAAAATTGGATGCATACATCATCATGATCATCGTCGTCGTCATCATTATCAACATCATGAACAACAACTGTACTGAACACTACTTGTATGTTGGTAAGAGTGGTTGGTTGGTATTCTTATTCCACTGCTTGAGGTTATTGTTGACGTTGTTGTAAACTGCTTTTGGAAAAGTTGTAAACTACAGATGCTTGCACATTTGTTTCTACTGCCTTTTGTTGAAAAACTACAGCAATTTCAAAATAGGGTGATCCGCTGAAAAGTTTCCTTTCTAAATGGTTAATGTAATAGATGTCGTCAAGAGAAAAAGCTTCGTCATATTAATGAAAAAGTTGATAGAATTTTATTGAATGTAATAAAATACTTTGTAAATGTAATGAAGCTGTTTCTTAAGAATTAATTGAAGCCATGTGGGTTCACGCAAAGAAAAAACATGGTTGGGAGAATCATATTCGAAGAGCATCATATATTTTTGGGTTTATGATTGTGCCAACAATAGTCGTACTATATTATGGTTATCATATTATGATAATAAAATATCCATAATTTTACCATAATATGGTCCCTACAGTTATATTATGATTCAAATATTACAATATTATGATTCTGTATAAACATATTATGATGTTGAATTTATCATAATATGATTGCATGTACTCATAGTATGCTCAAAATGTTATTACATTATGGTCCCCATAACTATATTATGATTTCTGGATTATCATAATATGATCCATATAAAAACTTTTTATAGAAAGGTATTTTCTCTCCAGTTTTAGTAAACAATATATGATTGTTTTTTTAAGACATTTTGGTTTTTATGAAAACAAGACAATACTCGTATTAGGACTGTAAATGTCAAAGTCATGTTTTATTTGATGTATAATTATTCATTGATTGTTGACAGCATTTTATGGTTACATAATTATCATATTTTTTCATAGCCAGAATTTGTGTTACCACAGTATGCTTACAGCCAATCATGTTATAAAATACAAGGTGTCAATCATAAAATAGTGAAATATTTACTTTAATAATGATGGTAGCGACCATGTTGATGGTTAGACAACCAATAATATGGTTTTGACAACCATACCCGATTGCAGCAAGCACAATATAGTAGCAGTGATCATGTTGCAACCATGTTTTTTCTCTGCGTGCTCATATTTCTGACACCTTTTTTAAATATTATTAGATTTTATTAAAAAAAATATTAAGTAAGATTTATGAAATTCTTTTACATATTTATTGTATGAAATAGTTCCTTCATATTTATGAAAAAGTTTCATCATTATTTAATAAGAAGATTCGTCAATATGATGAAATTTTTTTTTTTGATTTGAATTTCAATTTGTTTTTTTTTTTTATTATTAAAAAAAAAAACAAATAAAAATTTCAACTTAATGAGAATTATTAATAAAGGGTGGTTAAATTTTAAGGGCCGATGTTGAATGTGAACCACACCTAAACGTCAAGTTTTTTTTCTACATTTCATTTGACATTTCTCAATTTCAGACTAACTCAATTTAAACCATGGAAAGATACAAAATCGAGCTACACGTTAAAGTTATTCAGGCTTATTATCAAAATGGGCGTTCAAATCAAAATGCACTTTGTGATTTTTTTGGTAAGCATAATCGACCAAATGAGTCCTCAATCGGGATAATTGTGCACAATTTTTTGCAAATCGGGTCTGTAGGAAATGAGAAAACACCTGTGCATGCTCGCCAAGTTCGTTCTGCGGAAAACATTGCTGTTGTTCGCGATAGTGTGGCAGAATAGCCGTCAACCTCGACTCGCTGTCGGTGTTTGCTATCGCGAGATCATGACGTAATTTTTAAAGCCAGAAATTGAGGATATGGATGTGCACAATATGTGGTTTCAACAGGACAGTGCCACTTGCCACACAGCTAACGAAACAATGGCTCTTTTGCGCGATGTCAATTAGCCGCCAAGATCATGTGATTTGACACCGTCGAAGTTCTCTCTTTGGGGTTATTTGAAAGAAAAGGTGTACGTCGATAAGCCAGCAACAATTCAAGAGCTAAAGGATGAGATAATTCGGCACATTAACAGCATAGAACCTCAATTATGCCTCAGCGTCATCGAAATATTTGGACCATCGGATGGAGGTGAGCCGCCGAGGTCGCTGCGGCCATTTGGCCGATATTTTGTTCCATACATAATTGAACCATACCATATTATCATAATAAAAAGAAATGACAATAATTTCCTAAATAATTTGTGTTTTATTCAAAATCAACATCGGCCCTTAAAATTTAATTACCCTTTAGCAACCGAAATAAAAAAAATTGTAAGAGTTTTTTTATTTAACTTGTTTATGAATTTTTTTTTGTAAAATGTTAAAGATTTATGATAAAGTATCATCATATTTTTAAAAACTTCATAAATGTGATGAAAATTTGATGACAAGCGATATAATGAAACTTTTTTGCCGAATGTAGGTGCTAATTTGAAGAGATAGGTAAATTGAAGGAGAAGGAAAATCTTTATTATATCTATGAAATGTGTTATAGGCTTTCTTCCAATGCAACGGTTCATTATTAGCTATGACCTTTTTCATTCTTTCTGAACTGCTCAAGTCAATTTCGGATACCCTGCTGTGAAGTGAAGCTTAATCCAGTGAGAGCGTTGGGTATCGGTTGAAACAAATGATAGTCGAACGGGGCAAGATCTGAACTATAAGACGGATGAGGCAAAACTTCCTAAGCACTATTTTCTAAATAGTTTCTAACCGGTCTTGCAACATGTGGCCGAGCGTTGTCATAATGGAATATTACGGCTTCATGTCTGGTCCCATATTCCAGTCGTTTTTCGGCCTATTCTCGCTTCAAACTAATCAATTTTGTTTGGTACAGGACTCCTGTGAGAAGGGACAGTTTTGGTCCCACCAAATACAGAGCATTACCTTGGCACCTTGGTTTTGGCGTTGATTTTCCATCGCCAATAATTATTCGGTTCAAAAATAACTTCTTTTTATTGCGAAACAAAATTCAACCCTATCTACTCTTTCGCAGATGACAGTAACATTTTTCATCGATCGTATGTCAAGCCTCGGGGTCAGGAGGCAAATTATGAATGATAAAGTTAATCGAGAACTCTCGTTAATTTCAGAGTGGGGTCGTATAAATAGGGTGGATTTCAATGCACATAAAACCCAATGTTGTATGATGACTCATTGGATTGAGGAGTCTTCAGCGTCATCTGTTTAAATAGAGGGTATCGATATTGAGGAATCGGAACTCTTGCTGTTCTTGACATGAGAATCCAGTGTGATGTCCGTTGATATAAACACGTTTTTGAAGTGTCGAAAGAAGCCTTGAAGTGTTTAAGTTTTTTGAAACGGTGGAAGAAGAACTTTACATCATGCGATGTTTTTACTATCTATACCACATTTATCCGGCCGAAAATGGAGTACAACTCTCATATATAGGCAGGTGCTTCAAGGTGTATTTTGAAACTTTTGGACCGTGTACAAAGGAGGGCTTCGGCGCTTATCAATGGCAGTGGGATATCCCGTTCTATTGATTCATTGGATCAGCGACGCAATGTGGGCTATGTGACACTGCTCTATCGATACCGAGATAAGTGAATTTATCCTTCGGGATTGGGTTTTTATCCGGAATACTCGCTTGCTTAGTAGAGCTCATCCCTTTGTGGTCGACTGTCCAGTGAACCACACATCACATTACAGAGAGAATTCGTTCATAAGTCGCCCTAGTGTCGTATGTGAAATAAACTCCCTGCAGAGTTTTTCGCTGACAACGATAATATAGAGAAATTCAAGTCTAATATCCTCCTTCTCATAAACTATTTTCCTGACATCAACACAATGCATTTATAGGGGGTAACCCCTGAGTGTTGATACACAAATAAAGAAAATGCAAAACCATATTTCAACGTCTCTCGACTTCAACTCGCGTGGCACCCAATTTCCTTGCATTTGGATGAATCCTGCTGCTTGAAAACATTTTCAAATTGCTGTTTGGATGTCTCCTAATGATTTTTCAAGTTCTTCTTGAGTTTGAAAACAGTCTTCATCGATTAATGGCCCTAATTTGGTGAGCAATCGATTTGCTTCAGCTGCACTTTTTTCAAATTGAAGAAGTAAAACAAATTTTCTAGCAAATGATGATGGACTTTTAATTATTAAAATCATAAGTCTGGTAACCTTAACAAATGTGTTTACATACAAAGTTTAATTTAAAAATTTCTTTTGAATAAAAAAATCTTAAACAATCTCATACAATGTTTTATTTTGTCTCAAATCTACTTAAAAACTAATAAAAATGGAAAGCGTAATAAAAATCAGTGTGTTTTAAATCGACTTGATAGGGCAAAACTTTTAATTTAAAAAATCGACATCCTGTTTATACATAAAAAAAAAATAATGTATTTTTTATTTATTAATATTTTCAAGATTTAATCAAGCTTTAATAATCTACTTTAAAAATGCAAATTTTATAAAAATTATTTCAATTGATATTCAAATAAAATAACTCACCTCAATTGTAATCTGTAAATGACAGGTATCAATGATTCTGTAAAAGAATAATTAAAAAAAAAGAATATTATTAACATATAATTTACATAAAATTTGTATAAAATAAAAATTCAATATAGGGCACTTTTAAAGTTTTGTCGTTATATAGATTTAAAAGGTCTGCACAACTATAAGGGGCATAAATATTCTGAATATAGGATTATAAGAAATAATTTACTATTTTATTTTAAAATTTGTCGGGTTCGAGATCATAATAAAGAGTAGATGGGGATCAGCGCTAAAGAGAGTGCGACCAGGTTAACTCATAGTTTGAAAAGGCTTCTAAGTTCTACCAGAGGGTATAAAGGGTGATTTTTTTAAGAGCTTTCGGATTTGGTTTCAAAAAAAAACACATACATTTTATAGAAATGTATGAAATCTTGATTTGAGTCGATAGAATGGTCTATATAATTCAATGTTTTAAGACGATTTCATGTGAATGTTGACCGCGGCTGTGCCTCAAATGGTTTATGCGCTGGGTCCAATTTTGGTATACTCTAACATATCGGCCGGTATCTTACGAATAAATTCTTGAATATTGGCTTTCAGTGCGTAAACCGTTGCGGACTTGTCCCTTTAGACATGAACCTTAACATAGCCTCACAAAACCTAATCTAAAGGCATTAAATCGGACGATCTAGGCGGCCAACTTACCCGTCTCAAACGTAAAATAAACTGTTCCCCGACCTCGCCTCTGAATTGGGCCATTGTTTCGCGTGCTGTACGGCATGTGTGTGGTACCGTCTTGTTAAAACCACATGCCAGCCAAGTCCAGCCCTTCCATTTTGGGTAAAAAAAAGTTTGTAATTATCACACGGCAGCGCTCTCCATTCCCAATAACGTTAATGCCTTCATCGTCTTTGAAAAGTACCGCATACCACTTCTCTGCATCTTCCTTCAACCATGGGGGATCAAGTTCCCATTCTTCTCTTGTTGGGATTTGAACTTTGTATTCTCTTCCTAGTTCAATCACTGGATTTATTTGATCACTACATAGTGTCATGTTCTTTATGTAACTGGCTTCGTTAAGGATCTTCAGATGGCCTTTATGGTCACCTTCTTTGAACTTAAATAGTTTGTGGAGTTCGATTGATTGCTTCATAGCTTCTCCCTGTATCGCGAGGTTCAAAGGATCCAGGTTCAAAATCACCTCCAGAGATGCAGTTGGAGTCAAACTCATTGTAACTGTAATGTTCAGACATGCTAGTATTTGAATCTTCGATAGCTTCTGCTGAGCTGTTTTCTGTGTTGTCTTTTCCCACCATATGACCGATCCCTACAATATGCTGGGGAGAATCATTTGTTTATATATCCACATTGACATTTTTGTGCTTAAGCCCCACGATTTGCCTAGGAGTTGTTTTCTAGCCCAAATTAATTTTACCGCTTTTTTGCTTATTGTCTCCAGATGAGAATTCCAGGTGAGCGATTTATCCAGGGCTATTCCTAAATATTTTGCCTCCTCTTTAAATGGTACTTCAATGTCCTTTATATACAGCCTAGGTAAATTTAAATTCCTTCTTCTAGTAAATGGAACAATTGTGGTTTTCGCAGGATTTATAGAAAGTTCTTCATTTTCACACCATTCCCATGTTAATTTAAGTGCATTTTGCATTTGGTCTCCAATCGTATCATTATGTGTGTCACTCACTATAACTGTGATGTCATCCGCGTATCCTACCGTAGTAAAACCTCGTTGATTCAGTTTAACTAGTAGATCATCTACTACATCATCCCCAGGTACCTGCCCCCCCAGGTACCTGCCGACCCTCTCAGGTACCCCCAGGTACCTGCCCACAGGTAACTGCCCCCGGGTACCTGACCCCCCGGGTGCATGACCCTCAGGGCTGACCCCCATGGTACCTGCCGACCCCCCAGTACCTACCCCTAGGCACCTGGCCCCCAGGTACCTACCCCCAGGCACCTGGCCCCCAGGTACCTGACCCCCAGGTACCTGCCCCCAGGTACCTGCCCCCAGGTACCTGTCCCCCAGGTACCTGCCCCCCGGGTACCTGCTCCCCAGGTACCTGTCCCCCCAGGAAAATGATTTTTTATAATAAAATTCAATAAACTGCAAGCGTTGTTCGTTTGTAAGTCGATTCATGGTTAAATTATAGACCAAACATAACATGTTTGTCAGTAACATGTTACACAAAAACAGCTGAGTTGCCAAAAAGAAAGTTGCTAAAAAAAATCACCCTTTATATCCTTCTTGATCTTGCTCAAACCAATGTCTTTTTATTTGTATATTAAGGAGCAAATTAAAACCATTTGCTTGTGCAATGACATTTGTCTGTAGTGTTGGGAACATCTTAGAATTGAAAAACTTTTTCAGAACAACATATTTTTGTTTGCTTGTAATAGCACAAGCGTGTAATAGCACAAGCAAATGGTTTTCATTTGCTCGACGGAGTTTAAAAAGAGAGTTGTAGAGAGTTAGTATTTTCTGGTTCTACTTTGAATAGTAGAGTGTTTCGAAATTGCAATAGTAAACGTACCGAGCGAAAAAAAAATACTTTTATAAATTTTTTAAAGGAAAAATAAAATGTGCTAACATAAGGTCTGTACGAGGTAATTTTAGGTAAAGTCTGGTAAAATGAGAATAAGCAAAAATGCTCTCGCAAAAACATAAAAATTCCTGAAATACTGCGAACGCACAATAACACATTTCATACCCAAAAATAAACGTCAAATTTATTTATATTTAAAAAAAGCTTAATTAATAAATACATTTAAAATGGCAAATATCTTTTTACATTTTCAAATGTATTTTTCATTATTAAGAAGGAAATGTTCTTAATAGTAAATTTTTTTTAACTTGAATTTTCTTAAAAAAATCGAAACAACAAATTTATTAGCAACAGCTGATGATTTGACAGTTTTACCATTTTACCCAAATAAAAAGGTAAGTTCGGGTACAAAGAGAAACACAATTACTCTCTCATGAACGCTCTCATTTACCCAATTTTTGTTACAAGAAACGCTTTCTGGTAAGATTGGGTTGGTAACGTACGTCGAACACACCTATAATATGACTTTTAATTTAAAAAAGTACAGAAATTTTTTTCTTTTCTTTCTAATTTTTTAAGATAGAGAATATACTTTAGTGCATCACATGTTTCGTCTTGATCGCTTATAATTTTTTAAATTTAATTTTTTTGGCTTTTCTGATCACCAGCAATTTAAAACTTGAGTATATATTGTAATATTTTACACAAATTTCAAATTTTTTTATTAAATTCAAGTAAACTTAGCTACAATTTTGCCAAAAAGTATTTGAAACATTTTGTACAAAACTCATTCATAACTGCCATGATTTTTAAATAATGCAAAGTACTTAAGCAATATCCCAAAAAAATAAACAGCTTAAATGATAAAACTTTAAACTCAAGAGGACTCTTAGAAAAAAATGTTTATAAATACACTGAAAAAATCAATTATAATTAACGAATTTGATGACTTAACAATATATGATCATTTAAGAAATGTGGAGCAAAAGTAAATTTTAAATTCCTTACATTATTTAATTATGCTTTATAAATATTTCCAGTTGATCTATTTTATTTATATCTCATTTTTTTTTTTTTTTTTTTGTATAAAGACACGGTCTCAATTTTGGAATTTTGCTATCTCTTTTATTTAACATTGATTTGTTAACTCTTTAAAATGGCCAGTATTAGGTAAAAACAAATCCCTAATTTGTGCTCATCTCTTAATTTGACATGTTTGTGCGGCAGGGTGTTACCAGGAACATTCACTATAAACTGATAGCATCCATGTAAATACAGGCGGTTAAATTTTGTTTCTTTTCATGTAAATATGATGCCATGCAGACATTCTCAAAAAGATTACAAATTAAAAAAATATATTAATTTCAATGAAAAATGAAGCAAATATTTTTTGGCATATAAATGACCATGACACTAAAATAAAAAAAAGACGCGCGTGTAATTTTAGAAGAATATACAAAAAAAAAAATCCAAAAACTCATGCATTTAAACACAGTACACCAAAGTAAGTATCACCAAAGCACATGCACGTCAGGGATGGAAAATTAAGTTCTTTAGTATTCTTCATTGCTAAATTGAAAAAATTTTTCAGTTAATTTACTAACCACTGAATTTTAATTAAATTATATTTGTCTGTTACCCATGCAAAAATCAAAACATATATAAATGTAGATGATCATACATGGGCATATATGATTATATACATCCATGTGTAGTTCAATGTATGGCCATACATTATCTTATATGTTTCAATATATATTCGGATCCGAAATACATAAAAGAATAATATATGGACATATATGAAAATATACGGCCACATACCCTCAAATTTCAGATACGAAGATTGATGTTCGTATATGTATGGTTCTATATTAAAATATACATTACTGTATATGACCTTGCATTCTCATGTAAGACCATAAACAAGACTATGCATGATCATTTATGTTCATATATATTTCGATTTTAACTTGGGTAATTTTAGTTTATTTTAAATTATTTATAATCACCTGCTTAGGCAGTAAAATTAAAATTAAAAATGATTAAATTTAATTCACTTTTTAATCTTCATTATTTGCATTTTTTGTTAATCAAAAGTTTAACTCTGTTGGTTCAAAATATCAAGATGGCTTCGATAGCGATCTGTCTTAAAATGAACATGAAAAATTTTGGTGTATGCAAAAAATTAGACGACAGCGCCAAAATATTTTTGCGGCCACGTAAATCACTAGCTAATTCTGGTTTTGCCTTAACTTTGTTTTTTGTTGATGTTGTTTGTTCAACAAATTTCAGTAAAATTTAAATAATTTTAAGTTATTAAGGATATTTTATTTAGTTTTTTCGAGTTAACTGAGACCCATTAAGGGATATATCACCTGAAAGTCGGTATATATCACCCCGATTAAGATTTTTCTTCCAGAGATCGATAGAACATGTTTAGAGCACGGTTGGTAATTAAAAGTATGCGGTTAACGGTAAGAAGAGTATTATTTTAGTAACGGTATTTTAAGAGTAACTGTAGTCAGTTTCAAGGAATTTGAAAATATAACGGTATTTTAGTAGTATTGCCTGTCAACCCTAGTTTAAATTGTTCTTAATGTTTAATACCTCTTAGATATCAAAGGATTTTTACTATAAAACAATTTGAAAAATCCGAAAAATAAAACTAAATTTTCCATCTCTGATACATAAACTTTAAATTTAATTTAAAACCTCCTCTCCAATAAAGCTAAGCAAAGCAAAACAAAATAGAAAAACATTATAATAAAGAATGGTACTTAAGAGAGTAATTACTTGATTATCATGTAGTATGGTCTGGTTACATGATTTTGAACCTTTAATAGATTTTTTTTTTAAATAACACCTTGGGTTGTCACACAGATCATTATGAAACGAAAGTGAACTATAACACTGAGAGAAAACTGCTAGAGATAAAGCAGAAAAAATTTTTGGAGACAAATATGCAGACATATATTACAGCAAACGTCAAAATTATCTTATCTTCTATGCGGATGAATCGATTTCGTAATAATTTATTGCCGGCAATTTATGTTGCAATAATTTTCCCGCAATAATCGTTATAAATTATTGCTATTACGTAAAATTCAGCTGTCATTTTCGTTTAACAATTATAAAAAAGACGACACAAAAGAAAAAATTAAAACAAATCATGATCAAATTTAAATGAATTAAATAAATTTTAACAAATTATAAGAAAAACCAAAAAACAATTAAAATAAGCTCGGCGATGAGCAATTTTGTGCCATTATTCTGCCGACGCTTTGTAATTATTGCTAAGATTTTTTTCTTTAATATAGAATACAAACAATTTATCAAATATTGATTTTTATGCTATATATGATTTCAATTAAGTTATCATTCATTATTTTATGTTAAGTTGTAATACATTACGTAACCAACTGTCGATAAATTATTACTTTATGTCTCAAAATAATACTAAAGGTAAGGAGTATACATTACACTCAGAAAAAAATTTAGTAGAAAAATTTGTAAACCGTTTTCAATCACACTTTACAATTTTTGTACTGATTTTTAGTAAAAAAAAATTATTATTTAGTAAATCTTATTGCTATTTACATTTTACAAATTAAAGAATTTTTAAAGAATATTTATAAATTTTTGTAGCTAATTTCAGAAATCATTTTACAAATTTATGAAAACCGATTTGTTAAAATTAGCAAAAAATTTAGTAATTTTAAAAAAGTGGATATTGAAGGAAATGTTATTTCTAATTAAAACTTACACCTACAAACTTAAATTGCCTTAAAATGTTACATAGATTAAAAAAGAGGATCGGAGGTGAATTTACCGACTCATATCTAAAAATAGGACATTCCCTTAAAAAAGCACTAAAAAGTTTTTTTAGTTCTAAAAGCCCTTAAACATTTAAAATATGACCTTAAATGAAAAAAAAAAATGAGTTAAATATTTTTATAAAAAAGAAATTTGCCAAATTAAAACAAAATGTTAAATTCGTTTATGTTTTAACAATTTTTAAGCCTTTGATTTTTTTTATTTTGTATAAAATATTTTTTGAAAAAAATAGATAAAATAAAAAAATTTTGATGCTCGATAAAAAAAATAAATTTAAAATTTTGTATTACTACCCAGCAAAATAAAATGGATGTTATTCTTTACGTATCACTTTTTCAGAACATCCAAAGAAGGTAATAGTGCAAATTTTTCGATTTGTAAGAAGTAATTTTAAATAACTTCCAAAATGTTGATATTAACCCCTACTAGTAAAAAAAAAAAAAAAAACAATTATTTAGCCTTATTGAAAACATATTTTGTATTCCAGTGATATTCACTTTGTCCTGGTAAAATCTCATTTTTAACTTTAAAAAAGCCTCTCCCTATATTTATTTTGTAGTCCCTATATTTAACAACTTCCGTAAACTAATGAAAAAGTCCATCTGATCATCGATTTTTCATAGCATCGAGACAAACTACTTCCTCCCAATGACACGCCAATGCTAAAATCATTAATGATTCACCGAAATTTTCACAACTTCGTGCTCAGTAGATGTAGTGTTTAACTACTTCTTCCTCAGCTCTTATTTTGATGGGTACGAGTATTAATAATTTTAAGTAATTTTTTTGCTGATTTCAGCAAACAGATTTTAAATTCCGCTTTACAAAAAGTTTACTCAAATTTAGTAGCGGCTAAAATTAGCAAAAAATACCGCTGGGCTTAAATTAGCAAAATTTCCCGTAAAAATAGCAAAATTTTCAGTTGCCATTACATACATTTTTTGTTGGGTGTACAAAGTAATGCAACAACTATTTGTAACTCATTACCTTATATTTCATAATAATGCTGAAGGTAAAGAGTATACATTACAAAGTAATGTATCCAATTATCGGTAACTCATTATTTTATATTGAAAAATAATGATATAGGTAAAGAGTACACATAAAATGGTAATGCATGAGTTTATCGCACGCATTACCAAAGTTTTTCTGAAAATGCCCAGCAAAACTTTGGTAATGGGTGCGATATTCTCATGCGTTACCTTGTAATGATAGCTCGTTACCTTTTTCATTATTTGCAAGCATAAAGTAATAAATTAATCATTGTTGATTACGTAATATATGATTTATAAATGTAAAGTAATAGTGAAATATTTTTGAAAATCTATTTTTAGATACATTACTTTGTGTCTGTTTGTAAGCAAAAGGGTAATTTATGTTTGTTTTGATAGCACTAGAGAAAAAACGAATCGCAACAATTCATTTAAGTTTAAAGCAATCAGATACTATATGCGCGTCGATAGCTCAGTTGGTAGAGTTCTTGGCTGGCAACCAGATTTCCCGGGTTCGATTCCCATCTTGACCACATTATTCTTAATTACAAATATTTTAAATAAAATATTTGTAATAATTTGTTTTAATGAAAATTCCTCTTTTTTAAAAATCTATTTTAAGACACATTATTTTTTCCATTCTTGTAATCATATAAGTAACCCCTTACATTATCACCTCTAAAGTAATGGGTATATACATTACTTTGAGGCTCATCGCATATAAAATAAATCAATGAAGTAAAGTGTAAAGTAATCCATCGGCCCCTATGGCTATACATTACTTATCCATTATTTGGTAATGTGTGGTTTTGCTGGGTGTGTTATACGCAACAACATGGTCGTTTATCACTGGAATTTTTTTGTTTAAATTCACGATGTGTTTTTTTAAATATTCGCGAATAAAGAACGTTATCTACACACAAATGATCTAAGCTTTCACATGAAATATAATTTATAAAAATCAGATAATTTCTTAAAAATTTAAAGCGTTATCTTACGTGAGTTATTTTACACACTTTTTGCTAAAAGTATCCAACTTTGACCCGTTATACACCGTGAACTACATCGAATTTTGAAAAATTAAAACCGCCACACATTTTTAGTGAAATCCAAAGACACCCAATTCCAAAAACTACTGAATTCATTTCAAATGGCTCTATGACATTTACGCTTTGAAGTTATTTATTTTGTATTGAACAAACAATTGATTTATATGTTTGTACACAATTGTTATAAATATTCTTAATATTTCCATTTTAACTACTGAAATGCATGAAATTTAACATTCTCTCTATTTTAAGATTTGTTTATTGTGTGGGTGAAAAGAAGTAATCTATAATGGCAGTTCATTCATATATATTTTATATTGTGCGATATTATGATAAACAAAGTAGAAACTTGAAAAAAAAAATAATACTTGTTTGAAACAATAACAAAATTATGACAAAAATAATAAAATTCCAATCGATATGGTAAACAAATATAAATAAAAAATAAAAAAAACAATCAGTTTGCCAATACATATTTAATGGGAAATATTTTTTTGGTAGGTGGACTATTTACATACAACTGACAAATAAAACATTTTTTATGGTTTTATGAATTTTTCATAAAAGTTTCTATTATAATAGATTTCTAAGCAAGCATACAGTCTAGACTGATTTCTTAGAATGAGAGAGATTTTTTTAAGCATTCGGAATGTAGAAAACCACATTAAAAAACTTAAACTGAAAGAGTCTGAAGAATCTAAAGCATTTTTAATACAAGGTGGCGCAAAAGTAATCCTCCTATCAGAAAATGCTATAAATTTTGCGATTGGCCCCTAATGTCAGTTCTATTTTGACATTTGTGTAGTAAACACATGCGAAATACACGTTAATAAACAATTCTACGCTACACTGCTCCAGAACGCGGAATATTGGTGACTATTTATTTGAGCAATAATGAAGATGATTTTTCATCAAAAATAATCATGAGTGATGAGGCCCATTACCATCTTAGCGGGTACGTAAATAAGCAAAATTTACGCTTCTGGGGCACTGAAAATCCGCGTGTAACCCACGAAGAGCCATTACACCCGCTCAAAGTCACTGTATGGTGTGCTGTTTTCGCTGGAGGAGTCATCGGACCTTTTTTCTTCGAAGACGTCGCGGGCCAAACGGTTACTGTGAATGGTGAGCGCTACAGAGCAATGAGTTCTTTTTGCCGCAACTTTATGAATTGGGATTGGAAAACATGTGGTTCCAACAGGACGGTGCAACGCCACACACTGCACGTGCCACAACCGATATGCTGAAGGATGCATTTCCCGGGCGCCTAATCTCCCGTTTTGGCGATTTGCACTGGCCAGCAAGATCGCCTGATTTGACCGCTCCAGACTTCTTTTTGTGGGACTTTTTGCAGTCGCGGGTTTATGTCAACAAGCCTCAGACTATTGCAGCTCTTAAAGACAATATCCCTGAGGAATGTGAGGACCTATCGCCGGAAGTTTTGGCCAAAGTGATGGAAAATGCCATCTCAAATGACAATCAACTGTGGCGGCGGCCATTTACATGACATCATATTCTCTACTTGATGTAAAAAAAATTAAAAGACCAAATAAAAATAATCCACAGGAGAATCAAAGTTTTTAATTTTTTTTTTTTTAATTACAGCCAAAAAACATCGGAAGGTTATTTTTGCGCCACCCTGTACATTAAGAGTTATTTAAATGTATGTTAAAATCTATGTTATGTACAAAAAGTTCTCAGAATACAGAATTCTTTCTGTTAAAAATTGTCACATACTCTAAATGTTTTCAAAAGTAGATTATATATTTTTTTTTTTTTTTTGATTCTGATATATATTCTATTCATATCTAAATAAAAATTAATTTATTTTCTTCTTATTTCAAATCAAAGAAATATGGTCACCCTAATTATACAAATATTTACTTAATCCAAATGACCTTAAACTCATCAAATGACAACATTTTTTGGTGTTTTAAAAATAAACGTATAATTGTTTACATTACAGTTTTAATATTAATCAATCTTTTTTCGTTTTCCTTTTCAATCCAATAAAAATAACAACACCACTTTGGCAGCACAATAAAACACTTGTATTTGGTAGTGTTTGAGGAAAAATATATTGTAGAACTTATCGTAGTATTCCCAATTTTAAAATCTATCAATCTTAAAATCTTTAATAGTTTTCACACATTTGTTCCCCCTACAAAAAAACTCAAGTAGAAAGCATGCCGCCATAAAACCACATAAACAATACGTGTTGTGAAAGTTAATTATGTATTGAAAAGTCCTGCTTATCGAATTTATTAAAAAAAACCCAACAACACTTGGGTAAAGTAATGGGTCTATTTCATTTAATTGTTTGTAATGTGTAAGCACGCGTTGCGCTAAAAAAATGTCCATGTAAATGATATGAAATAAATAAATACATAAATAAAATAATAAAATATAAAATAAAATAGTCGAGCGCCCCGGCAGGCTAGTTGGTAGCGTGCTAGGTTATCAGTGAGGGGGTCGTGGGTTCAATTCCCAACAGAGGCTCTGGTCTGTCTTCGCTACAACCAGCCGATAGCCTTTGTTGCTAGTGCTCGGTTAGGGTATTAGGTAGTGCTTCCAGTCCTGTTAATCGATTCCTCGATTAATCGCCTCTATTTCGATTAATGTCGAAACAAATAATTTAAAACTCAAATAATTATTCGACCCAAATAATCGATTAAAATAGGTCGATTAACCGGTAAAATTTTTAATATGAATTTTTCTTTTCTTAAATCGTAGAAAAAAACATCAGCTAAAATACAATCAAATTCTTTTTTAATCGACTGAATCAACGCAAATCTTACGAGGGTGTATCAATAAGTCCGTGACTTTTCGAACTTCCACCGTAGTTATATGAAATGCAACACTGCACACAAGTACTACTGTTAAATTTTGAGCAAGTTCCGTCATTTACTTTGCGTTTAACAGCTGTTCAAAACATACAACCTCGTGGATTTTTTATAAAAATGGAAAAAAGTGAATTTCGAGTGCTCACTAAACATTATTTTTTGCGAAAAAAAACCGTCAATCAAACCAAGGAAAAGCTTGATAAATACTTTGGGGACTCTGCACTATCGACGTCAATGGTAAAAAAGTGGTTTACTGACTTTCGTTGTGGCCTTACAAGCACGGAAGATGCCGAACGTTCTAGACGCCCAGTTGAGGTCTCTACACACAAAACAATTGAAAAACTTCACGATATGGTGTTGACCGATCGGAGATTGAATGTGTGATAGATTGTGGAAGACATCAGTGGCTCAGTGGTTTTAATTTTTAACGATCACTTGGGTATGCGAAAGCTTTCCGCAAGATGGCTGCCGCATTCGCTCACAATCGTCCACCAACGGAATTGTGTGACAGCTTAGTTTCCATGGCAAAAATCCATTAAGTATACTACGAATTGCCCCCTCATTCATCTTATTCTCCGGATTTAGCCCCCAGTGACTATTTCCTATTTTCAAACCTTAAGAAATGGCTCGGTATATTTTCATGTCCAAAAAAATTAAATAGAGCTTTCATCCTCTGTATACATGTATTTCGAGCTGACAAAAGATTGAATCAGAAAAGCAAGAGCCTCTAAGCAGAGCTTTAACAAAAAACCTATTGAAATATATATTTTTCCTCCTTAGCAATGAAACACGTGACTAGGTTTATTCCTAACAAGCACTATGAAGTTATTTATGTTTTAATATAATAATATAAAATTCGAAAACTGTATTTAAAATTCTATAAAAAAAAATTTATAAAAACTAGAATAAGAATTAAGTTGTTTAGTCAAAAATATTTAATAGTTCGCTTATTTGAATTCTTAATTGCACAAACACAGAAAAATCGGTAAGGACTTGTCAGGAATATGCGTGATTTTTATATCCACGTCAGTTAGGGAACAGTGGCAGTTCTATCAAATTTTGTTTTTAAGAATTTGTTATTGAATTTTTTTGAAAGCAACTCTTGTTTATTTAGGCATTTTTTTTTTATTCTGGACTGTATCGTATAAAGAAAATAAAAATCGACCTTATTAACAAAATGTCTCACATCGCTAAAACACTATCTACACCGCGTTTTTAAGGGTTTACTTCCACAACACGACTGGCATTTTCTTTTTAACAAGTCTTCAGATTCCTCTTAAAAAAACCTAAGATACAAAGATACTTTGAATTGTCCTAAACAAACACTTTAGAAACCAATGCAATAGACTTAACTTGATATTTCAGCAAAAAGCAGATCTTTGTGTTCTTATTGATGAAAGAAGTACATTTATTTTGCATTAAACGATTAATCGATTAATCGTATGAAACGTGAGAAAACAATATGAATTGATACAAAATGTCATTTTTTTTACACGACCGTTTCTTTAACTTTTTTGTGAAAACTTTCTGTCACGTAAGGTTTTTTCCCGCAATTATTGGAAAAATGTGAGAAAAAGTGTTTCTGTAAGCAATTAATGTGAATTGTTTTTCATTTCAAGTGTCAAAATTACTCGCAACTTAAAACGGTGCGAGATTTGTGTATTTTATTAGAGTTGGGCTTTATCGTTCATTTTGGTAACAGAAAAATTAAAACTTTATTAAAAATAAACATGTGATATATCTTTTAGATGAAGTTTCAAATTTTTTCATTAAAATCTTTTCATTTATTAATAGAAAAAAACGAGCGATATTTTTTTAAGTTTGACATTGAATTAATTATGTTCTTAATAATTTTTTTGTTTACAAAGCTAAAACTTAAAAATTCACCTTAAACTAAAATTTAAAGACTTGACTATAAATTTTATTTTCAGTTCATATGAATATATACTTCACAAACTATATATAACTTTTTCCCCTAAAATACCTTTTTTAAAAAAACTAAATTGAAGATAAAAATTCTTGATTACCTTTCCAATGGTGTACAATGTACTATCTCGGAGTGGCGGAAGAAGGAATCGGGAAGGTGAACTAGTTTATATGGTTTAATTAAGTGAATCGTTCAAATGAACTAGTTCGTATATCACCTTAAAATATTTCATAGACAAATATTTGTTGAAGAAACTTTAAAATAATTATACAAAAAAATTGCTTGTAAAGCAACAGTAAAGGTTAGATTTTGTTATTTGTGTAAAAAACAATTTTAATTTATTGATTTTTTTTTTCAGAAAACAGAACGAATTTCCAAGGACCAAAAACGTAAACTAGTAGAATATATGGGTTCTAACTTGGAATTTGCCAGAGGCCAATTTAGTGGACGATGAATTCTTATTATATTCCGCCGATCGTACATTTCTGCATTAAGCAACGCAACACTATACATATTATTAAATTTTTTTTTTTTAATTATACAAGTTTGTTTTAAATAAAATTGTTTATTTTTTAGTTGATGTTCGCGGCTTTTTGTTTGTTTAATTTTTTATAAGTAGTGTTGCCTCTTTTCACATTGAAATACAGATACTTTTTATTCACAAATCGAGAAATAATGGAATATTTTGTTTCATAGTTTTCGATGCGAAAACTTTTCGCAAAAAGTTACAAAAACTGCCTAAAGGATTACGTACAAACCATGCGTGTTTACTCAGATTCAATAGGAAAAAATAGAAATTCAAAACGACTTTGTTTTATATTTTTGTTTTGGTGCCTTTAAAAACGATTTAAATGGCTAGATCTGACATCAGATATGAATAGATCAGGCACCAGATATCCCCAGATCTACTTCATATCTGGGCACAAAATATACAAAATTTTCCAAACACTTAAATAGAAATGGCACTGGATCTGATTAGATTTGACAATAACAGATTTTATCAGATCTTATATTTTTTACACGTATTGCCCTATTTTTGGACATAAGTCGGTTGTGAAAAATATCCACTTCGATTCCACTTTTTCAACCTAACCTTCAAATATTTACAAGTTGTGTTCAAAACATAGACAAGAATTGGTACCAAAAATTTTCTTTACTCGAGTACTTTAACATTTTCTTACTCGGGTTCAATAATAATAACATGTTGGAGCTCTCTAACTTTTTTAGTTCCTCAATAACATATTGGAGCTTCCCCACTTTTTTAGTTCCAGTACACTGCACCGTACAAGGTTCTGAATTGTATAGAGGAACAAAAGTTTTCCTTTTATTTAACCCCCCATTTTAATGCGTATAGATTTTTTTTATTGCAGGTTTGATAGTATGTTCTATGTTTCTAACAGATTTCCTTCATACCGTTCTATTTTAAATTTTTATACATCAGTCAATTAATTTTTTTTATCAGTTATAATGAGTGCCAACATGTTGCTGCTTATATTACAAGTACCTATATATTTTTATATTTACTTTCATATATTTTTATCAATCGATGTTCCAAGATCAATTGAATCGTTGTCCCTAAACAAATAAAAAAAAACCACCAAATTAGAATAAGATTTTAAACTTTTTATTAAGTTTACCGAAATTATGTTTTAAAACATTTATACTTTTACCCCATTCATTCTGAGCACCAAAATACGTATTTTCAAGTTTTCGATTAAAAATTTGTATCGAATTTGAAAGTTGAAAACTTGAAAAAAAACGAAAATTTTTATTTTGGGGTTCAGTATGAATGAGGTATTAACCAAAAAATAATTGTTTCAAAAGACTACTTGCATTTACTTGTCAGACTCTATACAAATTTTTCAAAAACTACAGGATTGAGGTTGAGCTTTACAGGCAAATTAATAGTGCAATTCAATTTTAAGAAACCATCAATAACAACTAATTTTGAAAAACTATGTAATTCTGAGTTATTTTTCGTATAAATTTTTAGGCAATTAATCAGACTTCAAGGGCTTTAATAAAGAAATCCTCCAATTTGGGTTAGTCCCATAAAAAACCCGTTGCATTATAAGACATTTTCACTTTGAACTTTTCAGATTTTAAGATATTTTTTCCTTATAAAAACATATCAGATTAATAGATATATTTTTTAAACTTTAAGTTACATATTTTTTTTACATCTTCCCTCCACCTCCCCCAACCCTCGCCTAAATTAAAAAAATCCCAAAAACCACAAAAACAAAAATCCCCAAATTTGGGAACATATTTCCAACTCTGGCATGCCTGATTGATAACATAAAGGCCAAGGTTGACACAATACCTGTGGTTTAAGGTCAATAGTTTTTAAATTACCTACAGTGCAAAGCATATTTACCTTTTATGAAACCTTTTGCTCTTCTAGAATTATGTACTTGCAATTTTATTCTGAAATTTTAGTGTTATTTTTGAAAAAAAAGTGCTATCTATTTCTAAATTAAATTTTTGGAATACTCTGGATCAGGCTGTCCGCTTAAAGTTTATACACGACATAATGCATGTTTACTTACAATATATTAATCAAAATATATGCCAGCTTTTCTGTAACTAACAAATTTGTATAGATAATTGCAAGGTGTTAACAGGAACAGTCACTATAAACTGATAGCCCCGATATAAAAGAGGTTTAGAACAGAGATGGGTACGTGAGTGATTTTTGCCTCACGCTCATGCATGAAAACGAACCAAAAATTACAATCACGATCACGCGCGATGATTCTTTTTCTACTCACGCACGATCACGTGAAATACGAAATACAAAGGAAGGAAAACAACGAAATTTATTTGGTGCACTTGAATAAAGTGTTACCATACTTAATACTAGAGTTTGCATTTATCCGCAATTTTCCTTAACCTCGGTTATGGTTAAAATGTATGCGGTTAATCGCCTTAAAGGTTAATCGCACCCACCAAAAAAAAATATTTTTTAACCAAATTTTTTTTCATAAAATTAATAAGAAATTTTCAATTGTAACGTTAAAAGGGCAAAGTATATCCCGGAAAATTTATGGGACCCATTCTAAAATTATTAGTTCTTGAACTACTTTTCAGGGAGTAACTACATATTCTTTAAAACCATCCCTGAAACTACTAATGGTGTAACTAGTTCTAGAACCCATGCAAAGGAGTCATGTTTGCATTATAATTACATCTTTGATGTGTTTTAGGTACAAGTGATTTAGAACAAGTTATACATGACTTTCGCATCGGTTGCCAGAACCTGTAGCACTCTGAAAAAAAGTTTGTAGAAAAATTTGTAAATGTTTTCCAATCCCACTTTACTGTTTGTGCTGATTTTTAGTAAAAAAAATATTATTTAGCAAATCTTTTTCCTATTTACATTTTGCAAATTACAGAATTTTTACATAATATTTACAAATTTTTGTTGCTAATTCAGAAATCATTTTACTAATTTTTCAAAACAAATTTACTAATTTTAAAAAAGTGTATATTGAAGGAAATGTTATTTCTAATTAAAACTTACACCATGTAATGATAGGTCGTTACTTTTTACATTACTTTAAACAACAAAATAATGACCTACTGATAATGGGTGAAAGAAGAACTTATAGACGCAAAATAATTATCTACTGTTAGTTTTTTTTTTTTTTTGCTACAATATTATATTTATAAATTTGTTTTGAAAAACTACAACAAAATAGAAAATTATCTGCTTTAAAATTGATTTTTTTTTTAATTTTAATATTTTAAAGCATTTCTATGAGAAATAACATTCAATTATAAACTTAAATTTTTGAGTTCAAATAGTAGATATTTTAAAGATTTTTATAATTTAAATACAAATAATTCTTGTAGAATTATGAATTTTGGGACATCGCGAACAAAAGTAATTAAGCGAGTAAATATAACTAAATAACTAGTGAAACCCTTTGTGGGCTACTTACTCCCTTAATTACATGGTAATGTCTGTTTTGCTGGGAGCTAATGTAAATTTAATTAGTTAAAAAATTTATAATAAAAATAATAAATTATTTCAAAATAATTTCCCTAACTTTCTTTTTTTTTAAGTAGAATAACAATAGCCTGCGCATTATTGGCGTTGAACACAAAGGTCTAATAATGTGTATGGGATACATTTTTGAATACACTCAAGATAATATGTTTGTTGACTTCAAAGAAAAATTTGTTAATTAAACAAAATGTATTCCTGTGTTTTGGTTTACAATCATATTTCTTAATTCTAATACAATATTTTTTTTTTTAAATTAAATAAAACAATTAAGCAAAAGAGTGAAATAGAAACACTAAGCAGTGGGAACGAAATGGAGTGGTCCGCAGAATGAAATTTGTATTCTCAAAGTGAGTAAATTTGTATTCTCATATAAATTGTTAAAAAAAAGTTAATAAATCACCCTGTGTCAGTTTTATTTATCCCTCGGGATACTTTTCGGACCTAGCCCATTTGAATAGACAATGTGTGTTCTTTAAGGAATTTTGCACATTTTTTGTGTTAAATGAAAATAACAAAAATATTTATTTAAGTCAGTGTTTCAACAAAAAAATTTGTTAAAAACTAGTCAAATCCTTTTGAAACACATTTGTTAGATATTTTTACTGACGTATTATTTTAAGTGTAGTGTGTGTGTGTGTGTGTGTGTACATTTTATATATATGACTATAATTAATTATGTTTCTTTTTGTCTTCAGGTTTATTTTAACAAATACACTTTATAATAATGAATTTTCTTAATGATTCTCCCCCTCTCCCCCTTTTTAAGTTTTACAAATGATGATGATGTGGATGACACTGATGATGTTTCCGTTTATCATTAACATCTTGTTAAATATGTTTATCTTTAAATATTTATTTTATGAAAATTAACTAACATCACAAAAAACAAAAATGCAAAAACAAATACTTTTAGTTAACTACGATACTACTGCCAACAGTATGGATTGCCAACAGTAATCAGGAGTATTTTGTTGGAGTAGGGAGGGGGTCATAATTAAGAAATCAAACAAACCATAAAAACAAAACATATAAACCTCATTAAGTCAATCGAATACAACATAAAAATGTAGGAATAGCAAATAAACTATTTAAGTATGTTATTAAATTAACATTAATGTCTATTAGAAATTAACTGAAATGAAAGAATATTCAATGAATACAGATTAATGGATACGACAAAATTGCAACGAGAACAACAACAACTTCAATAGCTAAATAATCTATAATAATCAATAATCTTCCTAACATCAGCTCCAATGTTATCAATAATCTTTTAATAAACTGTTGTAGTAATTCTCATTGGGTTTATGAAACTCTCACCATATAAAAATTAAAATCAAGCAGAAACAACATTAAATTCAACAGAAACAGCTTTGAAATTAAATTAAGATTTTTTTCCTTTTAAATTAAATAAAAAATAAAATAAAAAAATCCGTGCAAAATCTGTTAAAAGCACTCAAGTTCCGTTGCAGTATAAAGTAAG
This sequence comes from Eustalomyia histrio, assembly GCA_949748255.1. Lineage (NCBI taxonomy): Eukaryota > Metazoa > Arthropoda > Insecta > Diptera > Anthomyiidae > Eustalomyia > Eustalomyia histrio. Next base: position 236,493,247 of record OX456523.1, read on the forward strand.
GTTCAGATAAAGTAAGATTTACAAAATCTTACCGAGACGATCCCATATTTCTTGCTGTGAGTATATGTGATTTACAAACTAATTTTTGTCCGATTTGCTCTATCTCGCTTAGTTTTCGAGATATTGGCTAAAAAAAATATCGCAATCTATATGAGAGAGTGATATCGGAGATATGTACTAAAATATAATAATAAGAAAAAATTGTGGATCAAATTAATTTATTTGTTTTTGTCGTAAAATGGGATACGAGGGCGGATCAATAATTTCGTGACTTTTTGAATGAAACGCAGTTTTTTTGCAAAAAAAAAAAAAAATAAATATATTTTTCAACATAATTTCCTTTTAGCTCCAATTTTTGTATCCCTTCCAAAAAAAAATGATTTTTCGAGGTCCATAAAATAGGCATTTGTTTGATCAATAATTTCATCATTGGAGCTAAATCCCTTTCCACCGAGCCATTTCTTTAGGTTTGGAAAGTAGGAAATAGTCACTGGGGGCTAAATCCGGAGAATATGGCAGATGAGGTACCAATTCATAACCCAATTCATGGAATTTTGCCATTGAGACTACACACGTGTGCACCCGTGCATTATGGTGAATTGATGAGAGCAAACGCAACACCCATCTTGCAGACAGTTTTATTAAATCCAACTGGCATCAACAATCTCACGCACTTTTACTCTTCGATCGGCCAACACCATATCGTGGAGTTTTCGACATTTTCGGGTGTATTGACCTCAATTGGCCATCCAGAACGTTCAGCGTCATTTGTACTTGCGCGACCACAACGAAAGTCAGTAAACAACTTTTTTACCATTGAAATCGATGGTGCAGAGCCCGCATAGTATTTATCAAGCTTTTCCTTGGTTTAATGAGCACTCGAAATTCATTTTTTCCCATTTTTAAAAAAATCTACGAGGTTGTATGTTTTAAACAGCTGTTAAACGCAAAGTAAATGACGGAACTTGCTCAAAATTTGACAGTGGTCTATTAACAGGTGATGGGAGCAGTGTTGCATTTTATTTAACTACGAGGGAAGTTCGAAAAGTTACGGACTTATTGATTCGCCCTCGTAACTTATAATTTTAGCTAAAGAACTAATTAAAAAGAAAAAAAAAACATTTAACTAGGGACCTTGAATAAATAATGAGACTTTTTCAAAATTTACGGATTTATTGTGCAAAAATGGTTACAATTATATTATTCAAAGTATTTCCATCTGGCAATTTTCGAACATAAGGTCTGAAGTTTTTTAAGGGAATTCAATCATCGACCCAATTTTTGCATTGTTCATGTGAAGTAAACTTCTGCTAGGACAGGCTTTACTTCATCGATCAGATCAAGTAGTAGTCGGAAGGAGCGATGTCTGGAGAATACGGCGGGTCGGGTACGACTGCCCATTTCAGCGTTTCCAAGTAGGACTTGACCGGTCCGTGGCCTATGGTCGAACGTAAAATCACTTTGTCGTGCCTTTCTTCGTATTCCGGCCGTTTTTGCTTCAGTCTGCGGCTGAAACGCATGAGTTGAGTCCGCGATAGCATTCCCCCATAATCGTTTACTCGGTTTGAGCAGCTCGTAGTAGCTCACACCGCGCTGGTCCCACCAAATAGAGAGCATAAACTTCATGTCATGAATATTCGGCTTGGCAAAGGATGTCGAGGGCTCCTCGGGCAAAACCCATGACTTTTGCGCTTGGGGTTGTCGTAATGTGTCCACTTTTCATTGCCAGTCACAACAAACATTTTTGGCATTTGAGGAGCTGTTCACAAGCGAAAAATCGCCTTTCACTTCAACTTATTTGGCACCCAGTTTTCCTGCATTTAAATTAATCCCATGACTTTTAGATGTTTGCTGACTGTCGACTCATCTACTCTCAATGATTATGACCACTCCTGAAGCTTTTGGCATTCGTCCACATAGAGCAACGGCGGTCGCGAAGATTTCGGAAAAAATTCTTCAAAAATAGCGCGATTTTCAAAGTTTTTGAATGAGATAAGAACTAAGTGTAGCTTAAAAAGAAACTCTGACAAAATATCATATAAATGGGGTATTGCAATTCTTTGGACTTCTTTTTTGCTTAATTGAATACACATTATTTTTTGTAAAAAATCAGCAGAGTATAAGTACGTTTAAGAATCAATTTTTTCTATTAAAAATCACAGATTCTTATAAACTTTTTCATAGATCAGCTTCTAACTTTATTGAAAGATTCTACCAAAAATTATTATCTGGTAAATATCTTAAATTCTGTAAATTATAATTAAAACTTATTTCCATTTTTTTTATTTATTCCATCTTCGGATTTATATGTTTTTATTTAAATATAAAAAATTTAAAATTTGGGGGTCCGTCAGACAATAGAAATTCCTTAAAGGGTCCATGAAGAAATAGTTAGTGGGAATCGCTGACATAGAGCAATAATTTCAATTTTTCGAGCTCAAAATAATCACTTTTAAATTAACTAAAACACCTCCGACACAATTGTTCAGATATAGCATGTTTATCGTAAACTTCGGTTACCCTTGTCGCACTTTTCTTTACATATATTAAATTAATGCAGAAGAGGGTAACGCCCTCCCCCCCCCCCACAATATCATCCTTTTAAGTTCTTATCAAAACCTTCAAGGCATATAGTTGTTGCCCGCAGTTTCAACACATTTAAATTTACTATTCTTTCAAAATTCAATTTCAAAAACATTCTTTCATGTTCAATATAGTTACAGTTGTCATTCCATGTGTCCTCTAGTAAGTATCTCTCATTTTTAAATTGACAATTTCATTAATTGTGGCTAGACATTTTATAGATCAATATCAATAAATTGATGAGTTGATAAATTTTTTCATTTAAGATTCTTTTTTTTTCAGTTTTACTTTATCTATAGTTTATCATCGCCAATTGATGTGTCGAATGCATAATTATCAGAGTTGGCAACCGATTCATACGGCTAGTCACAATCAATAATTTTCTTTCAAACTTATTTAAAGGCTATCGGTATTTTAAGTTATTTCGTTAGGTTATTTAAAGGTTAACGGTATTTTAAGTAATTTTGTAAGGGTAGAGAAAATAGTATTTTAAATAATATCGTTAGGATATTTTAAGTTATTTCGTTAAAGGTATTTTACACTCAAAAAAAAGACATGAACTAAAAATTAATTCAAAATTTCTTTTAATTTGTTTAAAAATTTCCTTCAATTTATGTAAAATTTTATTAAAACTTGGAAACAATTTTTTTAAATAAATAAAAGATACCTATGTTTGGGTAATTACGAAAACGTGTATATACTCAAAAATAGTTCATACCTTTCTTAAGTAATATTTATTGATTTTAGGAAAAAAAACAAGTATATTAAACAAAAATTTATCAATTTTAAAGAAATTTGCATACTTAAATGTAATAAAACTAAGTTAAGTTAAAAAAAAAAATTGGAACATTATTTACTCCCATTTAGTTCAAAAAATGTGTCTAACTTAAAATGAGAAAGTACTTGAACTTAATGTGTGTTCATTTTTTTCGCGAGTAGTAAAAATAACAAAATTTTAGAAAACCATTACTTAGTTCAGTTTTTAAGTCTACCACTTTCTAGTTTTTAAGATTTTTTTTTCTAAAAATTAGTTCAGGCAATTAAAAACAAAAAGTTATACATTTTTTCCGCTATAATAATAAAAATTTATTTGGTTTTAGAAACTGATGAACTATTTCTAAGGAAAATTTTCATGCAACTTAGTTCAGATAAATTTTAAAAATTTTAATAAAATATTTTATTTTTTTTTTTCAAGTTTTCTAATTTTTAAAAAATAAACTTAGATATAGGTTTTTTTGTTGGAAAACATTTAAATTATTTTCAATATTCTTTTCCAAAAAAAAAGAAAAACAATCAATTGAAAACAAACTAGTTAGTTTTCCAAATTTTCAAGAAAAAATATTTTTAAAGGAAACCAATTTAAATAACCATTTAAAAAAATTATCGTGCATGATTGTAATTTTTGGTTCGTGATCGTGCGTGAGGGTGAGTTTAAAATTGCTCACATGCCCATCTCTAATCTTAACAGTCTTAAATATTGAATTTAAAATAGCTTAAAATATATTTTAAAATTTTGTTCGAATTTGCTTTATTATGTAATAATTTTGTTTGCTGACTACAATACAAAATATCGCAAGCACATTTTATATATTGACTTTTATAAACTTTATTTTTATCGAAGGCACTAAAATTATTTTTTTTTTCACTTACTAATAAAAAAAGTTAAATTTTTTTTAAAGTTTAAGCTAAAAATGCCATATACTTATGACATATTTCCATTTTCCAATAATAACAAGAAATGTAACTGTGATATTTTGTATTTTTGCAACAATTTCCTAAAATTAGTTCATTTAAGAAGACAAAGCACCCCCAGTGCTCCTTAGCCATAAATGCCGTGTGTCACTTAGGGCGTCCCTTTTTGTAGTTCTCTCAAGCAGAATCGTTTACTAACTAGGAAAAGGATCCGACTTTGTCACAATTTATTACGTTTCATCCTGCATTATATTTTTTTAATTTGTTTACATTTTTGCTAATAAAAATTTATTTATATTTTAAATACATGAGTTTAGTATAATACAATTTAATTTAAAGACAAAAATGGGTAGGAAAAAGCAGTGTCCTCACAAAGCGGAATTTCTCCGAAATTGGGAAAATACTTACACAATGAGTGTAAAGTTCTTTTAAATGTATGGTAAAATATATTACCTTTGCCATAGAAACAGTTTCATATATGTATATTAGAAAATTTTTATCAAATTTAAGGATAATTTTCAATTAAAATAAGTGCTATTTAACTTGATGTTAGAAAATATTTTCTAATTTTTAGGAAGTTAAGTCCTAGTTTTTAGTAAAAAAAATTATCCAATGATAAGTTCAATAAAATAAAATTTTTCTTAAAACTAAGGAAACATTTCCTAACTAACAGCAACATATTACATGATAAATAAACTAATTAGGAGAATATTTTACTGTTTTCTAATAAAAATTTAGTTCTTAGTAGTAAAATTTTTCTATAATTTAGAAATTTTGATCAAATTTTAAGTAAAATTTGATTAAATATTGGTAAAAAAAAAGTGTGTTTGGCGCCGTTTTCATTTCAATTTTTTCTCCAAATAACTTGATTTTTTTTTTTTGAGCACACTCAGAAAGAAAGTTAGTAGAAAAATTTGTAAAAGGTTTTCAATCCCACTCTAGTATTTTGGTACTGATTTTTAGTAAAAAAAATATTATTTAGCAAATCTTTTTGCTATTTACATTTTACAACTTACAGAATTTTTACAGAATATTTACAAATTTTTGTTGCTAATTTCAGAAATCATTTTACAAATTTTTGAAAACCGATTTGCTAAAATTAGCAAAAAATTTTACTAATTTTAAAAAAGTGGATATTGAAGGAAATGTTATTTCTAATTAAAACTTACACCTACAAACTTAAATTTCCTTAAAATGTTACATATATTTAAAAAGGGATCGGAAGTGAAGATACCGACTCATGTCTAAAAAGAGGACATCCACTTAAAATAGCACTAAAAAGTTTTTTTAGTTCTAAAAATCCGCCCTAAAAACAATTAAAATTTAACCTTAAAAGTAAAAAAAAAAATTGACCAAAATATTTTTCAAAACAGAAATTACCAAACTAAAACAAAATGATTAATTCGTTTTTTAAAAAATATAATCAAATGATTAATTCGTTTTTTAAAAAATATAATAAGAAAAATAAATTCAAAGCATTTTACTTATATTAATAATATTTAGTAATTGTTTTTGCTGATTTTAGCAAACAGATATTAACTTACACTTTACAAAAAGTCTACTAAAATTTAGTAGCGGCTACTAATTTTTCTACTAATTTCATTGTACTACACGTCAGCAGACAAGTGTGGCTAAGATTAGCAAAAAATACCGCTGGGCTCAAATTAGCAGAATTTCCCGTAATAACAGCAAAATTTTCAGTTCCCATTAAAGACTTTTTTTGGTGAGTGTATAGGATTAACGAAAGGGTTTTGTTGAATCGTTAACATTATCTTAAGGTGAGTGTTTACCAACCCTGATAATTATTGAAATGACATGTGAATAATTAAGACAGATAGATATTGTTGTAGAAATTGAGAAAATAAATAAAAAAAAAACTAAACGTCAAACACACTTTTTAAATTAACGTCCGTTTTTCTTCCTTTTACGAAGACAATCAATAAATGAACAACAATTGTTTGTTTTATTAAATGATTTAACCAGTTGTTGACATCTGTTATTAGCAATTTCTGCTAATTGAGATCATAATAACTTTGACTTTTGTTTAGTAAATAAATTACATACATCGGTAAAGCGTTTTTTTTTTTAATTCTAACAAATGGCTTTACAAAAAAAAAAAAAAAAAACTTATGTAAAATACCTAAGGCAACGAGTTGCTTAACAAATGACTGCGGATTTACAAATATATTCATGTAACTAAAAATCGAATTATTATTGAACAATTAATACAAATCAGAACAAAATAAAGCAGAAACAATATTAAATTAAATAGAAGCAGATTTGAAATCGAATTTAAATGTACTATATTTTTAAACTGCAAAAACAAAATCTAAAATGTTGAAATATTAATTAAAATACGTAGAAATTTTGTTTTAACTAGATTCATATTTACTTTAATAAAATTCATATTTAATTTAAAAATCTTTATACAAATATAAAAATATAATATATTTGCTTAAACTATAATTTTTTTCTCTGTGTATGAGGTGTAAAATGTTTGTAAAATTGTTGTTGCATAACGTGATATGGTTATTTATTTTGTGGAATTTCGCTTTGACAAAACTTCAAATTGATTTATGCCAATCAACAGCAACAAAATAGTACAAACACACCATGACGATGTCTCTCACGTCGTAAAAAACGTTCTCTTTCTTTTGTATGTGCAGATTTCAAAGGTTCAGCATCTTTTCAAATTGGTTTTTTTGCGATTCCAATTGAATTTCTTTGCAAATCCAATTAGTTTTAGCAGATTTCCCAATTGGATTTGAAAAAAAAGGTTTAAAAACAGGGAAATTTACTCAAATTTTTGCAGAAATCAGGGAAATTTGCTCAATTTTCCCCTGTTTTCTCCAAGTTTCCTAACCTTTGTATTCTGTATAATATTTTATTTGGCCGCTGACGGCGTTGCATCCTCTATACTATTCTTCCTCTATGGTACAAATGAATAATGTTTATGTATTTAATGAACCGTTTTATAACGGTAATGGGTAATATGTATTTAAATTAATGATTGATTTATTTTTGTGTGTTTGTTTGATGATCCCTAAACCACAGCCTGACAGTTTGTGAGGAGAGTAGTGGAAGTAGTTGTAAAAAAAAGTAGTTGTAAAAAAATTTAAGCATTATTTTCACTTAAAATAAGTGCTATTTAACTTGATGTTAGAAAATATTTTCTTATTTTTAGGAAGTTAAGTCCTAGTTTTTAGTAAAAAAAAAAATTATCCAATGATAAGTTCAATAAAATAAATTTTTTCTAAAACCAAGGAAACATTTCCTAACTAACAGTAACATATTACATGATAAATGAACTAATTAGAAGGAAATTTTACTGTTTTCAAATAAAAATTTAGTTCTCAGTAGTAAAATTTTTCTATAATTTAGAAATTTTTTATCAAATTTTTAATAAAATTTGTTTCTTAATTTTAAGGAAAATTTTATTAAATATTGGTAAAAAAAAGTGTGTTTGGCGCTGTTTTCATTTCAATTTTTCCTCCATACAACTTAATTTTTTTTTTTTAGTATAGGGTTAACGAAAGGGTTTTGTTGAATCGTTAACATTATCTTAAGGTGAGTGTTTACCAACCCTGATAATTATTGAAATGACATGTGAATAATTAAGACAGATAGATATTGTTGTAGAAATTGAGAAAATAAATAAAAAAAAAACTAAACGTCAAACACACTTTTTAAATTAACGTCCGTTTTTCTTCCTTTTACGAAGACAATCAATAAATGAACAACAATTGTTTGTTTTATTAAATGATTTAACCAGTTGTTGACATCTGTTATTAGCAATTTCTGCTAATTGAGATCATAATAACTTTGACTTTTGTTTAGTAAATAAATTACATACATCGGTAAAGCGTTTTTTTTTTAATTCTAACAAATGGCTTTACAAAAAAAAAAACTTATGTAACATACCTAAGGCAACGAGTTGCTTAACAAAAGACTGCGGATTTACAAATATATTCATGTAACTAAAAATCGAATTATTATTGAACAATTAATACAAATCAAAACAAAATAAAGCAGAAACAATATTAAATTAAATAGAAGCAGATTTGAAATCGAATTTAAATGTACTATATTTTTAAACTGCAAAAACAAAATCTAAAATGTTGAAATATTAATTAAAATACGTAGAAATTTCGTTTTAACTAGATTCATATTTACTTTAATAAAATTAATATTTAATTTAAAAATCTTTATACAAAAATAAAAATATAATATATCTGCTTAAACTATAATTTTTTTCTCTGTATATGAGGTGTAAAATGTTTGTAAAATTGTTGATGCATAACGTGATATGGTTATTTATTTTGTGGAATTTCGCTTTGACAAAACTTCAAATTGATTTATGCCAATCAACAGCAACAAAATAGTACAAATGAATAATGTTTATGTATTTAATGAACCGTTTTATAACGGTAATGGGTAATATGTATTTAAATTAATGATTGATTTATTTTTGTGTGTTTGTTTGATAATCCCTTAACCACAGCCTGACAGTTTGTGAGGAGTGTAATGGAAGTAGTTGTAAAAAAATATATTCAAATTTATGATAAGGGTATTCACGAACGTAATTTGAATATCTCTACGCAATCTTTACATGTTTGGATTGTGCGCAAAACACCATCGTGAATACCCATATTAATTTAAAAACCCTCATATTCACTATGCCTCATATTCACTATGCCAAGTTAACTACTAACTGAGACTATACCCGACACATTTCATTTTATTTACCATATAAAACTAAAATTTAACCCTTTGACAACCAATGGTTGATATATCGTCAGCTTATTATTGATTTGACCTACCGACCATTTTTGAAAAAAAATAGTTTAGAATGGATTATATATAAAGTCAAGAACCTCTTTCTGATTCCGACGCTCATTTCAGGTACGAGGGCGGACCAATAAGTCCGTGACTTTTCGAATTTCCCTCGTAGTTATATGAAATGCAACACTGCTCCCATCAAGAACCACCTGTTAATAGAGTACTGTCAAATTTTGAGCAACTTTCGTCATTTACTTTGCGTTTAACAGCTGTTTAAAACATACAACCTCGTGGATTTTTTTAAAAATAGAAAAAAGTGAATTTCAAGTGCTCATTACACATTATTTTTTGCGAAAAAAAAACCGTTAATCAAACCAAGGAAAAGCTTGATCATTACCACCAATTCAATGTTTAAAAAGTGGTTTACTGCCATTCGTTGAGGCCTTACAAGCACGGAAGTTGCCGAACGTTCTGGACGCTCAGTTGAGGTATCTACACCCAAAACAATTGAAAAAACTAACGATATTGTTACGATTTTACCCTTTATAAAATCGTTGATTTATTTACCTTTTAAATAAATCGAGTTCTTTCTATATTGCAAATAATAAAGACTGTTTGAAGTTATTTATAGCTCTATTTATTTATAACAGTCACTAAAAATTACAGAAAAACACTTAACTAGTATTCTAGTTATTTCCAGTTTATTACGACACTAGATTTTTCCAGCTGTCAAAATCCGTATGAAAAAATTTCTAATTGTAGAAATTTCTTGTAACAATATGGTGTTGGCCGATCGGAGATTGAATGTGCGATAGATTGTGGAAGACATAGGCATCTCACACGGCTCAGTGGTTTCAATTTTCAACGATCACTTGGGTATGAGAAAGCTTTCCGCAAGATGGCTGCCGCGTTTGTTTACAATCGAACACCAACGGAATCGTGTGACAGCTTAGTTTCCATGGCAAAAATCCATGAAATAGACTTCGAATTGCCCCCTTATTCGCCTTATTCTCCGGATTTAGCCCCCAGTGGCTATGTCCTATTTCCAAACCTAAAGAAATGGCTCGGTGTGATTCCCCAACACACAATACGTTCCGTTTTCGGTCCGTCATAAACGGAATTTAAATCCCTTTACGTTCCATTTTCTGAATCCGTGTATGGACCAGAAAACGGACTTTAAGGAACATCAAAACTGATTCAAATCCTTTGAAATACCGTAAAAGACGGACCAATATATCAGGTGAAAATCAGAGTTGTCCGTTTTAAGTCCGCCAATGACGGACCGATATATCGGATGAAAAACGGAGTTGTCTGTTAAAAGTCCGTCAATAACGAACCGTTTACGAATCCGTATTCGGTTCGTATTCGTACCGTTTTTCAACAAAAAACTAATTTGTGTAATTTTTTTAATTTTTAATACCAAATTTTATTTTTTTATTTCTTTCAATTTATTTACAAAGATATTTAAAATGAAATAACAAAACTTTTACAAACTAAATACAACAAATACCAAACATTATTTTTAGATTATTATTAGATTATTTTTATATTATTATTTTTTTTACATCTAAAAATAATTTACATAACATTGTAAAATATAAAAATATGCAGACTTCGGCAGGATCCGTTGGCAGGACTTAATTGAAAACCTAAATATATAAATTCACCTTAGGAACCTATAAATGTCCCTTAGGAACCTTCTTAAAAAAGCTTTATCTGCCTTTTCATTCATTTCATTTAATCAAACTCAAGGATATAAATCTGTTTTCGATGTGGTAACATTACATTTCTTCTTTGATGATTAATTTTATCCGTCTTTTATTTTAAATTTTACAAGAAGAAGAAGAAAATCTTTTTACGTCTTGTTGTATGCAAAGTAAAATTCTTTTACTTCTAAAAAAATGTCTTTCAAAATTTCCTTTTTCATCAGTTTAATTAAATATGTATGCACAAGCACTTTATTTTCCATTTTCTTTTTTTGTTTGCATGTCTCAAAAAAAAACTTGCAGCTGTTCTTAGTCTTCATCTATTAAAAATCATAGAAAAACAGTGAAATCTTTAATAAATCAATTGCTATAAGAGAAGGTCTTGGTAAATCTCATGTTAAGCTAATTTTGCGGGAAAATATTAAAATCTTGTTTAAACTACATTACAGCCAGAAAATAAATTTTTGCTGGCAGCCGTGTTTGCTTCCCTTGGAAAGATCAGTTGCAACAGCCGAAATTTTTCCTTGTAACCACGTAAAATTGTTTGATAGTCTCAACTAATTTTCCAAACCATTGGATTGACAAGAAATTCGTTACCACGAATTTGTATATTAATAGTAACTGAACTGTTAATTGAGAGGTTGAGACTCTATTCAGAGGAATTAGATCAAAAGATTTCTTTACAAGCATTATCTAAGCAGGCATCCATGGAAATAAAAAAGCCTTTTTGAAACTCTTGAAATCCATATATGTGAGGGACTGTATTTAATCTTTTGTCAAATCCGCTGAAACTTGGCCAATCTGACTTGGGTACCACCACACATAAGTGACATGGAAAATATGTTGGATGATGAATGTGCAAGAAATGACTATGAGACAGCCGAGGACTTGATGCAAACGAATGTCCTCAGCTCTTTGGAGGATCTGGTTAAAGTGATTGGGAGACGAGAACAAGGCGAATAACATTGACTGCTTGTTTGATATATAGCGGTACTGTTGCCTAACCTTAAAAGAACAAAAACTCTTTTTGATTTTGGCAAATGGGCAAACAAGCTCTGGAGCTTTGGCGTAGAAATGATTATAGAAACTCGAAGAAGACAATGCAGCATCTACTCTGAACGTATCCAATTTTGTGCTACGAAGCATTAAAGTAGGGATTACTGTAGAGTCTGTGAGGACGAGAAGAATACAATGCAGCACCTGCTAAGTTTGCAAAATACGAGGGTGAATCAATATGTCCGTGACTTTTTGAATGGCACAGTTTTTTGCAAAAAAAAAAAAAAAAATATTTTTCAACATAATCTCCTTTTAGCTCAATACATTTAGTCCAACGTTTCTCCAATTTTTGTATCCCTTCCAAACAAAAACATGATTTTTCGAGGTCCATAAAATAGGCATTTGTTTGATCAATAATTTCATCGTTGGAGCTAAATCTCTTTACACCAAACCATTTCTTTAGGTTTGGAAAGTAGGAAATAGTCACTGGGGGCTAAATCCGGAGAATATGGCGGATGAGGTACCAACTCGCAGCCCAATTCATGAAATTTTGCCAATCCTTTGAAGTTGTCACACGATTACGTTTGTGGTCGATTGTGAGCACACGCGGCACCCATCTTGCAGACAGCTTTCTTAAATCCAACTGATCATTTAAAATCGAAACCACTCTTTGATCCATATCGTGGATTTGTTCGACATTTTCGGGTGTATTGACCTCAATTGGCCGTCCAGAACGTTCAGCGTCAGTAAACCACTTTTTTACCATTCAAATCGATGGTGCAGAGCCCCCATAGTATTTATCAAGCTTTTCCTTGGTTTGATTGACGGTTTTTTTTCGCACGAGGTTGTATGTTTTAAACAGCTGTTAAACGCAAAGTAAATGACGGAACTTGCTCAAAATTTGACAGTAGTCTATTAACAGGTGGTACTTGATGGGAGCAGTTTTGCATTTCATATAACTACGAGGGAAGTTCAAAAAGTCACGGACGCAGATCAATTCTGGCCTCGCGAGCTAACTAACTTTTAATTTTTATTGAGAATAGTTAAGGCAATTTTTACCATTTGCCTCATGAAATTATGGCTTTGATGTCTAAATTAATAAATAGCATTTGTTTGCAATCTTGAAAGCTTTCTCTTACTCACTGTCCATCTTTAAAAGTTTTAACTTTATTTTTTTTTTTTTTCATTTTCTTCAATTTTGGTAAACTAACGATAAGCCAAAGTTTAAAAGAAGAATAATGTTGCCATTATTATAGCATATAATAATCTATTTGAGTTTTGTTGTTGTTTTTTTTTTGTCATTATTAAATTTTCCTAACGAAAATTTATTTATGAGATTTTTCCTAATTCAATTTTCCAAAAGAAAAAGTAAAGCGCAAAATTGTTGTTTCTGCCGCACTTGAAAATTTATTTTATCTTTATAACACAAAGCCAAACACAGGTTGATTACTTGATACAGCTGTTATTACAGGAACCCAATCATCTAAACAATTTCTTTGTGGTTTAAAACTAAACATTAGTTTGCATTTTTACACATCAGAAACAACAATAAATTCCAAAGTACTTGTTTGTTTTGTGGTTTGTTAACTAGACACTTGAAATGGAAATGTGTAAACATATTGTATTAACAGCATTTGAGAGATGGTCAACAAACAGTACAAAGCTCAATTTCAAAGGTATAAAGCGGTATGTAAAAATAGCTAAGATTCCATATTTTTGAATGAGGAGTATTTGATGAGGAAACAAACTGAAAATAACTCTACTCTGGCCAAAGTTGACTTTTTAATTTGTTACATTAAAGTCAGTATGAAAATGTAAAGAAATTTGATATTTTAAGTCCCGCGGATTAACTCTATTTTAACAAAGTGAGAATTTTCGAGTGGCATTACAAAACTGCCAGGGAGTAAAATTTTCTGCAGAGAAATGTCAAGGAATAAATTAAATTATGTACCTGTTATATCGTAGTGAGAATATTTAAGTATAAGTTTTTGAATGCCTATTGTTTTTCTGGGTTTGATGCCCCTGTAGATATACAAGGGCGTAGCAATGAATCCGTGACTTTTTGAGTAAAATACCAACCATATGACCCAATGTTTCAGTTTCCAATGCAATGTTGCTAAAACCTATTGTGAATGAACAATACTAAATATTGCCTCGCACATGACGAATTTGGTATCAGATAGTTTTTTTTGCGGAAAGTTTTTCTTCATTACTTTGATATAAAGAAAAGTGCGGCCGAGGGTCATCGAATCTTAGTGGAAATTTACGAGGAGCATAATCTATCTGGACAATCGTGTCGGAGGGAGATTGGTCACTTTAAAAGTGATTTTGAGCTTGAAGACTAGTAACGGCCGGATCAACCCAAAAAGTTTATATGTGGACGATTGCCAAACGCTTCAGGAGTTGTCAGAATCATTGGGAGTGCATAGGTCGTCAGTCAGCAAACGCCTAAAAGTCATGCGATTGATTCAAAAGCAAGGAAACTGAGTGCCATACGAGTTGAAGTCACGCGACATCGAAAGACGAGACTTCGCTTGTGCCCATCTTCTTGAACACCAAAACAAAAAAGGTGGATCTATTACGACAACCCCAAGCGCAAAAAGTCATGGGTTTTACTCGGACAGTCACCAACATCCTTCGAAAAGTGAAATATTCATAGCAAGAAGCTTATGATCTGTATTTGGTGGGACCAGCGCGGCGTGATCAACTACGAGCTGCTCAAACCGAATTAAACGGAACTCTATCAGACTACAACTCATGCGTTTGAGTCGCGCACTAAAGCAAAAACGGCCGGAATACGAAGAAGGCAGGAAAAAGTGATTTTGCAGCATGACAACACTCGGCCACAGGCCACGGACCGGTCAAGTCCTTCTTAAAATTGGGAAGTAACACCCTACCCGTCGTATACTCCAAACATCGCTCCTTCCAACTACTACTTAATCCGTTCGATGACACATAGCCTGTCCCAGTAGAAGTTCACTTTATATGAAGAAAGCAAAAAATGGGTCGATGATTGGATTGCCTCAAAAGAAGAGTCGTTCTTCCGAGTTGGTATCCGGATGAGCCGGTATCCAGAGAAGTAGAAAAATATTGTAGTTTGCGATGGACAATAATTAATTAAATACGAGGGCTGACCAATAAGTCCGTGACTTTTTCAATGAAACATAGCTTTTTTTGCAAAAAAAAAAAAAAATATTTTTCAACATTATCTCCTTTTAGTCCAATACACTTAGTCCAACATTTCTCCAATTTTTGTATCCCTTCCAAAAAATAGGATTCTTCGAGGTCCACAAAATAGGCATTTGTTTGATCAATAATTTCATCGTTGGAGCTAAATCTCTTTCCACCGAGCCATTTCTTTAGGTTTGGAAATAGGAAATAGTCACTGGGGGCTAAATCCGGAGAATATAGAGGATGAGGTGCCAATTCGTAGCCCAATTTATAGAATTTTGCCATTGAGACTACATACGTCACAAGATTACGTTTATGATCAATTGAGAGCAAACGCGGCACCCATCTTGCAGACAGCTCTCTTAAATTCAACTGATCATTTAAATGCCTATGGCATCAACAATCTCACACACTTTTACTCTTCGATCGGCCAACACCATATCGTGGATTTTTTCGAGATTTTCCGGTGTATTGACCTCAATTGGCCCTCCAGAAGGTTTAGCGTCATTTGTACTTGTGCGACCACAACGAAAGTCAGTAAACCATTTTTTTTACCATTGAAATCGATGGTGCAGAGTCCCCATAGTATTTTTCAAGCTTTTCCTTTGTCTGATTGGCCGTTTTTTTGCAAAAAATTATGTTTAATGAGCACTAGAAATTCACTTTTTTCTATTTTTAAAAAAATCCACGAGGTTGTATGTTTTGAACAGCTGTTAAACGCAAAGTAAAATACGGAACTTGTTCAAAATTTGACAGTAGCCTATTAACAGGTGGTACTTGATGGGAGCAGTGTTGCACGGACTTATTGACCCGCCCTCGTAAATAGGGCCACTGACCGAGTTCTAACGAAACTTCATCAGTAAAATGCAAAAATCCATTAATAGCTGTGTTTATGCGGCAAGCTATAAAAGTTGGCATATGTCATTCCCATCACAAATTTGACAAAAGCCAACGTTTAATGTTAACGTTTAACGTCACTTATTTATGTCAAATTTGTATGGTAACGACAAAAGCATCACTTATTTTCTTTTTTTAATTTTTCTACTTTCCGCATAATTATTATATAAAATTTAATATGAATAGGTTATTTTTTTCCTATTCTAAATTGGTTCACTGGCACTAATGCGAATTATTTTCTTTGAGTGTAAAACAGTTCTCCCTTCCCCCCACCCTACACTTCTCTGTAAATTATGCGTATGTAGAATATGTTTAGTCAAAAAACAAAGATAAAAAAACAAAAATGTTCATTAAACTTAATATGCATGTGCAACTAAACACTCCAACTTATATGCTTTGAGTATGATTAAGTGCAGATTACTTGACATTTGACACTTGAGGCTTTTTCATTTACCACATCATTGTTGTTGCACTTTCTTTCTGTTTGTTGTTTTTTCTTTGTTTGTTGTAATTGTTAAGCTGTTTAAGTTGTTGTAAACATTCTTTACATGATTTTCGTTTAATCGTTTAGCGTTGAAGTAACAATTACAAAAGTATGCAAAGAAAATAAAAAGTCAGTAAGAAGAATTGATCTGAAAGAATGAAAACCAATTGCTTTATTACAGTTACACAACCCAGTAGAAAAATATATTATTAATTAAAGCATTTATTGTTTATTTGTACGAAAAATACAAGCATACGAGGCACAGTTGCTGAAGAATTGAAATTATATAATTTAAAAAAATATAAAATTATATAATTTCCTTGAAGAAGTCACACAATGTGGAGACGAAATATTGGAAGGAAATAATAAATAATCTTTATTATTTTTTGTAAAAAGATCTTGAACTCGATTTGCAGGAATAATATAATATTTTAAGTAATATTTTAAAAAATGTTAATTTTGTTCCATAATTTCATTTAATTAAAAACTAGTTAAAATTTCGGCAAAAATGCACTTTGTCGGGCGTTGCTAAAAAAAAAATGACCCCCTCTGGAAAAAAAAAAAGAAATTTTGTTCTATCTTCCATTATTTATGCCGGGCCTGTGAGGCCTCCCAGGGCCCAAAAACTGGTACTCGTAGTAACATAAAAGTACCAAGTGGGTACTCAAACGAAAGGAAATTTTCTCATTGGATAGGCATTTTGTTTCACGATCCATGGTATGTGGCTCCCTCTAGATCCCGAAAAAATGTACTTTATTAAAAAAAAAAAATGGAATAAAAAAATATTTTTTTTTTTTTTAATCTTCCATTTTTGGGGCTGGAGCCTGTGAGACCCCCCCAGGGCCCAGGGTAGTCAAATGAAAGGAAATTTCCTCAGGATCTCAAAAAATATTTCCGCACTCAAAAATTTTTTAGAGGGAGCTACACACCATATATCACGAAAAAAGCATTTTCTGATGAAAAAGCGCCGCAGGGAAAATTTTTTTTTATTTTTTGGATAAATTGTCCCAAAAGGGTCTTAAGTTGAAATAGAGGCAGCCACATTCCATGGATCGTGAAACAAAATTAATATTTGAGATTCTGCGGAAATTTCCTTTTATTTGAGTATCCACACTTATATGTTACTACGCGTAGCAGTTTTGTGTAGGGCCTCATAGGCCCCGTTCCCAAAAATGGTAGATAAAAAATCTCATTTTTTTCAGAGGGGGTCATATATTTTATTTTTTTTTAAATAAACTTTTTGGGACCCCAAAAGGGGGGTTTTAAATGGACCTAGAGGAAGCCACCTTATTGATTGTAAGTGTCCTTTAACCCCGCCAGGATCCGTCCGTAAAACACTTTTTTTTATTTTATTGGAATAACTGAAACAAAAAAACAGATATGCAATTGAGGCAAATTTTCACGCAGCCCTATAAGTATATACACTCAGGAAAAAAAGTTAGTAGAAAAATTTGTAAACAGTTTTCAATCTCAATTTACTAGTTTTGTACTGATTCTTAGTAAAAAAAATTATTATTTAGTAAATTTTTTTTTGCTATTTTACAAGTTACAGAATATTTACAAATTTTCGTTGCTAATTTCAGAAATCATTTTACAAATTTTTGAAAACCGATTTGCTAAAATTAGCAAAAAATTTACTAATTTTAAAAATAGTGGATATTGAAGGAAATTTTTATTTCTGATAATTAAAATTTATACTTAAAAACTTAAATTGTCTTAAAATCCTACATAGGTTGAAAAAATTAATCGGATGTGAAAATATTTTTCACAACCGACTTATGTCCAAAAATAGGACATCCACTTAAAAGTGAACTAAAACCTTTTTTAGTTCTAAAAATCAGCTCTTAAAACAATTAAAATTTGACCCTAACATCCAAAATATTTAGTAAAAATATTTTTTAAAACAAAATGATAACTTTGTTTATGTTTTTACTATTTTTTAAGGCTTTGAATTTTTTTTAAATATTTAAAAAAAATAAGTAAAATAAAAAAAGGCAATTTTAAAAGAAATTATCAGCTATAAAGTGTAACAAGTGTATCTAAAAATAATTAAGTTAATTTGTGCATTTTTACATTTTTTTTATAAATTAAAATTTTGCTATATTTTACAATTCATTGAATTTACAGCAATTAACTAAAATTTAGTAGCGCTTACTAATTAACTATACTAATTTTATTGTACTAATATTCACAATACCGATTTTGAATTCCCGATTTTAAATTCAAATTTGCAAAAAGTTTACCAAAATTTTAGTAACGGCTACTTATTTTTTTAGGTATCAGCAGGCATGTGTTGCTAAGATAAGCAAAAAATACCGCTAGGCTCAAATTAGCAAAATTTCCCGTAATAACAGCAAAATTTTCAGTTGTCATTACACACTTTTTTTGTGAGTGTAATGGTGTGTAAATTTTGAGCTTTAGGTATTTTATAGCACAGTATAAAACCAAACACCCTCTTTTACCAGGAACTGCAGGCCACATCATTTCTGATTTGTATTTCGGACCAACAGGATCAGCAAGAAGTAAGGAGTATAGAAGTTAAAAAAAGAAACATTTTCCAAATGAATATCGGAAATTCGAATTAATTAATATTATACTCCTCTAACTTCCTCTGGAGCGCCTAATTATAGTTCAGCCAAAACCCACCGAAGGTCGGCACAATTTTATTGTTTAGCAAAGTAGTTAGTGTACCACAGATTTCTAAGATATTATGAAGATTTCGTCCCTAATTCTGGGCCCTATGTACATTTTGGTCTGGGGATTACAATCGAAAACGTTTCGTTCACTTCCAGTGTGGGTGTTATGACATAATTTTAAAATCAGGAATTAAAATAATGTCCGTTGGGATTATGTTATGCCACCATACGTACTTACCATAGAATTTAAGTCCTAGTTGCTTGTCCGAAAATGTAAACGCAGTAGTACATAATATTATTATCAATTTAAATGAACATCATTGTTGTTATTTGTTGTGTTGATGAAATGAAAACAATACTGCTTCGCAAAATCTCTTCCTTTTTTCCAATGTTTATTTTTCTACACTTAAATAATATTTTTGTATAAAATTCAATCCAAAAAAAAAGTAGAAAATCCTGTCTGACAGCATTTTAAAATTACAAAATTGTAGAAATAAAAAAAAAATAAACAGCACAAAAATAATATCAAACAATATAAGCTTACGATATATAAAATGTTTATATCTTTACTAGTATTTACAAATAGTTCTACGACAATGATGATGCCAGCATTAGTGTCAGTTGTCTGCCTTTAATAAAAAAAAAATGAAATGGCTAAAATACTGAACAATCTGTTTTTGTGGATGGATGTTGTTGGCATATCCCAAGGGGGGGTGTAAAAGAAAAAAAAAAACCTAATGCAACTACATTATGTAGATAGTTTTAACTTTTTTCTCTATAAATTTTTACGTAAAGTTACATTTAATGCCCATAATAATATACGTTTAATATTAACATAGCCACAGTGCAGCGAAAAGATTATGTGAAGGAGGATTTAAAAAAAATGGAATTAAAATTAATTATATAAGTTATAAGACTGTTTGGTGCTAGCTTAAAAAAGTTAGCTCATATGTGTGTGTTATTAAACCCTTCTTTGCATGATGATGGAAATTTCCATCATAACATTTATTGAACAAAAAATTTTCAAAATATAAAATTTTCAAAATATAAAATTTTCAAAATATACTAGTTCTCCGTTTTATGACAATTTTAAAAAATGATCAAAAACCAACATATTTTTCAAAAAAAAAAAACGGTAAAAATAAAATTTATTTTATTTTAAAATAAAGATGTTTCCACAAAAAAAAATATACAAAATTAAAATTATTAAAATATAATCTCCTATTTGGAATTCATATCATATCAAACTTTTAACTTTGGTTGGCAATATTTCCCTTAAAACGTGCTTGAAGGCAAAAAATAAAACAAAATTTATTTAATTTGGTTTAAAAAAATTCAGCAGATCTATGAGGGGCCTAATTGGCAAAATTTTCTTAATTTCCCAACTTTAAGTTCGATACACTTTTTCGATACCCTGTTTATAGTAAGAACTAACTACACTCAAAAAAAACAGATATAAACTAAAAATGGATTCAAAATTTCCTTTAAAATAGTTAAAAAATTTTCCTGAATTTAAGTAAAATTTGATTAAAACTTAAAATGAATAAAAAATTCCTATGTTTGGGTAAAAACGTAATAGTTTATATACTCAGGTTTAGTTCATACTGTTTTTATGCAACATTTCTTGATTTTAGGCAAAATAAATAAAAATTTATCATATAATTTTTAAGAAATTTGCATACTAAAATGTAATAAAACTAAGTTTAGTTAAAACAAGAATTAGAACATAATTTACTTCCATTTAGTTCAGAAAATGTGTCTAACTTAAAATGTGAAAGTACTTGAACTTAATGTGTGTTCATTTTTTAATTTCGCGAGTAGTAAAATTAACTAAATTTTAGAAAGTCATTTCTTAGTTCAGTTTTTAAGTCTACCACTCTCTAATTTTTAATAATTTTTTTTTCTAAAAATTAGTTTAGGTAGTTAAAAACAATAAGTAATAACTTTTTTCCAATGTAATAATAAAAATTTATTTGATTTTAGAAACTGATGAACTATTTCTGGGGAAATTTTTCATGCAACTTAGTTCAGATAAATTTTAAGTATTTAACTTTTTTTTTTTTTTGTTTTCAAGTAAAAGTTTTCTAATTTTTGAGAAATCATAACCTAAGGAATAGGATTTTTTTGTTTAACTTATTTTCAAAATTTTTTCCAAAAACAATAAATTAAAAACAAACTAGATAGTTGTCCCAATTTTAAAGAAAAAATATTATTAAAGGAAACAAATTAAAGTAATCCATAAAAAAAATTATCGTGCATGATTGTAATTTGGGTTCGTGATTGTGCGTGAGTCAAAAATCACTCACGTGCCTATCTCTAATCTTAACAGTCTTAAATATTGAATTTAAAATAGCTAACAAAATATTTTAAAATTTTGTTAGCAAAAGGTTAAAAATTTCAAATTTGCGCTCTTATATAATAATATTGTTTACTGACTACAATACAAAATATCGCAAGCATATTTTATACATTACGCCATAATGGTTTTCCTATTGTTGACGTTGCGTCTATTAAATCTTATATTTATCGAAGGCACAAAAACTATTTCACTTAGTAATAAAAAAAAGTTCAAATTTGTATATGTGAATTAAATTTTAAGCTAAAAATGCCGTACAAAAAACTTTTGACCTTTTTCATTTTCCAATAACAACAAGAAATGTAACTGTGATATTTTGTATTTTTAGAACAATTTCCCTTAATTGGTTAATTTAAGAAGACAAAGGACCCCCAGTGTTCCTTAGCCATAGATGCTGTGTGTCACTTAGGACGTCCCTTTTTGTAGTTCCCTCAAGCGGAACCGTTAATTTTATACGATAAGGATCTGACTTTGTCACAATTTATTACGTTTCAGGATATCCTGCAATACATTTTTTTTTAATTTGTTTACCTTTTTGCTAATAAATTTTTATTTATATTTTAAATACATGAGTTTAGTATAATTCAATTGAATTTAGAAGCAGAAATGTATAGCAAACAGTTTGTTAAGAGCAGTATCCTCACAAAGCTGAAGTCCTCCGAAAGTGGAAAAATACTCGTACTTACACAATGTGTGTAAAGTCCTTTAAATTATATGGCAAAATATATTACCTTTATCATAGAAACCGTTTCATATTTATTAGAAAATTTTTATCAAATTTAAGGATAATTTTCACTTAAACGAAGTGCTATTTAACTTCATGTTAGAAAATATTTTCTTATTTTTTAGAAAGTTAAGTCATAGTTTTTAGTTAAACAAAAATTATCTAATGAACTTAAATAAAAAAAATTTATATGATGAACTAATTAGGAGGGAATTTCTTATAAAAATTTACTTCTCAGCAGCAAAATTTGTCTATAGTTTAGAAATTTTGAAATTCTAAGTAAAATTTGTTTATTAATTTTAAGGACAATTTTATTAAATATTGATCAAAAATGTCTTTGGCGCCGTTTTCATTTCAATTTTTCCTCAAAATAAGTAAATTTTTCTAAAATAGCAATCAACCGCAAATTTTTTACCACCAAGCCATTTTTTCAAGTTTGAAAATAGAAAATATTTTTATTGTAACCAATTTTTTCCATATTAACAAATTCACTAAGATCGTTTATTTTTGTTGGACTTGTCTTAATAATCAATAAAAATTTTATTGCGCCTTTACACACGGAAAAAAATCAACCAGGAAAAACATTAAATTAAACAAAAACAGCTTTGAAATCAATCTAAGTATTTTTTCTTTTTATTTTAAATATGTTACAACTTTTTTTTTTAAATGCCAAACAAAAACTTAAATATTGAAATATGAATTTAAATATTGTTACGATTTTACCCTTTAAAAAATCGTTGATTTATTTACCTTTTTAATAAATCGAGTTCTTTCTATATTGCAAATAATAAACACTGTTTGAAATTATTTATAGCTCTATTTATTTATAACAGTCACTAAAAATTACAGAAAAACACTTTAATAGCACACTTTATTTACACGGTGTAGATGGACTAAACGTTAGCCACACTTTAGTTCTTCACACTCAGCGTTTTATTTATCAATTGAACTACTGTGTCACCAAGTACCCGTATTTATATGAATAGTCAGGTATTCTAGTTATTTCCAGTTATTACTTCACTAGATTTTTCTAGATGTTAAAGAGTTTGTGACGAAATTTCTAGTGTTTAAAAATTTCTGTAACAATATGAAGCAATTTATTTTAAATATAATCATATTTACTTTAATAAGATTTATACTTAATTTTTATTTTAAATATGTTACATTTTTTTTATGCCAAAACAAAAACTAATATGTTGAAATATTAATTTAAATATGAAACAATTTATTTTAAATAGAATCATATTTTCTTTAGTAAGATTTATAATTAATTTAGAAAAAAAAGTATATGGTAATTTAAATATGATATAAAAACTGATTTTATAATGATTTTTTTCTCTGTGTAAGATTTAAAGCGATTTTAAACAATAACTATTCGCTGACGTATGGTGTTTATTTTTTTCTAAATCTGTACCACTGTGCGTAGTTGAATTGCCTGATACAAAATTGCTGTATACAATGTTAAGAATCGACCGTAGGAATGCTAAATAGGAAATTAAAATTCCTGCGATATTTCAAATTATTACCTTAATCTCTATAAATTTCCAACATAATTATCATTAGTTGTAAAAAACTTATTGATATACATATGTTATTGTTATATGGAACTTTTAATACTGTGGTAAAAATCTTTTCCAATAATCCAATTTTAAATTTGATTAAATGTTTTTAAAATATATAAAAATCTTGGGATCTCAAATTTGAAAACCTGAATAACAAGATTTTAAAAGTATGATTGGCAACCCTTATTAATAATCATTATTCCATCCTTTCATCTGACAGTTTCGATTTCCTTTTTTTTTTCCTTCTTCTTCTTCTATACTGCTTCCCAGCTCATTCGTTTTGCAATGCCGGAGGTTTTTATTCTCAATAACAACAACCAAATCAAAATGCATTTAACATTTGTAAATAAAAGTGCAGTTAAATTTAAATGAAGGCAGAAAAAAATAAATTGTTAGATGGAAAAACATCATTCTGTTTATAATATTGTAAAATAAAAATAAAAAAATCTGAGAAAATCAGACAACGTAAAATGGGCATGAAATTGTATGTTAACTTTATAGGAAAAATTGTTATAAATTACTTCAAATGAAAATAGAGAAAAAAAAATACCAATAAAAAAAATATTTTACAAACATTTTTGTGGGAGTGTATTTGGTAGAGAGGCAGATAAGTTAGGTGGTATACAACAACAACATATAAATAATTGAGGAATGTCATAAATAGTTAAGAAAATTCTTAAAGGACAAACCAGTAAAATCGAAATATAAATAACATGATTGTATAAGATGTCAGTCAGTCAGTCAGTCACTACTTGTCCGAAACAAATGTTGTGTATTGATTGTATTGACAGGTCACTTTTGACATTTCAGCTAATTGACTTTAACAAATTAACACTTGATTTGACAATAAATGATGGGTGGTTAACATAAATTGTTTTTATAATGTTGTATAACATTTAGAGGTCATAACCATCTCTGTCTCTCCATATCTAGAGTACGACCAAAATCTGTACGTCGACATTAGTTGTGTGACATTGTTTGATTTTGTATTGAAGATATGAATTTTGAAAAGTATATAAAAAAAACGAAATTGTAGATATGGATAGTCTATGTGTAAATGCGATGGCGGATCAATAAGTCCGTGACTTTTCGAACTTCCATCGTAGTTATATGAAATGCAACACTGCTCCCATCAAGTACCACCTGTTAATAGACTACTGTCAAATTTTGAGTAAGTTCCGACATTTACTTTGCGTTTAACAGCTGTTGAAAACATACAACCTCGTGGATTTTTTTAAAAATGGAAAAAGTGAATTTCCAGTGCTTATTAAACATTATTTTTAGCGAAAAAAAACCGTCAATCAAACCAAGGAAAAGCTTGATAAATACTATGGGATCTCAGCATTATCGATGTCACTGGTAAGAAAGTGGATTACTGACTTTTGTTGTAGCCTTACAAGCACGGAAGATGCCGAACGTTCTGAACGTCCAGTTGAGGTCTCTACACCCAAAACAATTAAAAAAATTCACGATAGATTGTGGTAGAAATAGGCATCTCACATGACTCAGTGGTTTCAATTTTGAACGATCACTTGGGTGTGAGAAAGCTTTCCGCAAGATGGCTGCCGCGTTTGCTTACAATCGACCACCAACAGGATTGTGTGACAGCTTAGTTTCCATGGCAAAAATCCATGAAGTAGACTACGAATTGCCCCCTCATTCGCCTTATTCTCAGGATTTAGCCCCCATTGACTATTTCCCACTTTCCAAACCTAAAGAAACGGCTCGGTGGAAATAGATTTAGCTCCAACGATGAAATTATTGATCAAACAAATGCCTTTTTTATGGACCTCGAAAAATTATATTTTTTTTGGAAGGAATACAAAAATTGGAGAAACATTGGACTTAGTGTATTGAGCTAAAAGGAGATCATTTTGAATATTTTTTTTTTTTTTGCAAAAAAAAAACTGTGTTCATTCAAAAAGTCACGGACTTATTGACCCACCCTCGTAGCACTTAAAAATCGATTCATATGCCAATAATTCTTGTCCATCCATATCTATTATTTCCTAGTATTAGGGATATGAAATGCCATTTTCAAAAGGAAATTCATAAAAAAAAAATTGAGACATTGGAGATATGACTAGAGAGAGATGGTTAGCGTGTGAATCGGCCTCAATTGGAGAAAACCAACCACTAATAGTTAAGGCATATCTACTTGGCTAATAATTGATAGAACAACAGGAAATTATGTATGAACGGGAATGGTTTGATAAGTCGAATAAACGATATTTTTGACAAAAAGGCGTTTTATTTCGCAGCATAATCTCCTTTTAGACGAATTCAAATAATCTATCGTTTTTTGAATTTTTTTATTCCTTGCAAATAATAGTTTTCTCAAGGTCCTGAAAATAGGAGTTTTTTTCACTTCTTTATTCGACCACTCAAATATTCTGCCGCCATGCCATTTCTTTAGAAACTAGTCATCTGGGGTTAAATCTGGAGAATATGCTGCATATCCACCTCACGCACTTTCGTTCTCCGATCATCCAAAATCATTCCATGGATTTAATTGACGATTTTTGGCGTGACGACCTCTTTTTTGAGCAACCTGAACACAAGTGATGCCGAACGTTCAGACCATCAATAAATTGATAGTACAAAGTCCCCATACGATGTATTTAGTCCTTTCTTGCTTTCAGTGATAGTTATTTTCGCCAAAACAATATTAATTAATGAGGTTATGAGATTCAAACATGTATTAAAAACAGACGAGGGGATATCATAATAATCATGGTCGTGAACGGAAAGTTAAAAAAAAAATCCGGCAAAAATAATATCAAGGATAAAATTCAAGACGCGAGTGCGAGTGAAGTTATCACTGTCTTAAATGCAATAACATCATGAGACCAACCCAGTGTAAAGTGAGTTGTTGAACGGATGCTATATTGATGTTTATCACTAGCGGGAATTTGTTATTCCATTTGACGAAGCTTTATTTTTGAACCACTTTGTGAGGAGGCGCAAATGGATCTAAAATGTTTAAAGCAGTTTCCCAGGACACTTCACGTGACCGGTTAATTGTGATAGGTACCGGCCTCTTAAACATGGGCTTGTCCTAGGAGGAGGTCAATTGCCCTCTGTGATATGTCAAAGGACTGGTCTAAAAGATCATGTCCAAGACTTTTAAACTGGTCACGTGGTAGGTACTTTAGGAACCGGTCCTCTTTTCACCTATCTCGTAATATGTATTTTATGAACCGGTCCAGTTTTCACTTATCACGGGACAGGTCCAAATTCCCAACTGACCCCTTTTTCCCGCAGTGTTGCGATGAGTAAAAATGTAATATATTGGGTATACAAGTTAATAATGTCGATTTGGACAACAGATGGCATTACTATCACATATGGTTTGTGTCAATAATAACAAATATGGTATTTTGGAGGGTAAACATCTGTCATTATAATTCAGTATTCGATAGACGCCAAAGTGTAAACACACATTCTTTTAATCGCTATAATAATCCCGAATTTCGTGCCTAAAAAAGATGTTTTGCGGGGAAGTCTGATAACCTTCTTTCATTTGAAGAAAACGGCTGCTGAAAGTTATTGATTGTTGGTAGAAGCTTACGGTCAACATTCACCAACTCAAAAAACTTGTAAACGAGCAAGATTCAGAAGTGGTGATTTCGACACAGAAGACAAGTAGAGGTCTGGTCAGCCGAAAAAGTTTAAAGATGAGGAATTGGAAGCATTACTCAATGAAGATTGTTGTCAAACGCAAGAAAAATTTGCATTTTCAACAACAACAAGCCATTTCCCTACGTTTAAAAGCTTTGGGATTCATTCAAAAGCATTACTCGACGAAGATTGTTGTCAAACGCAAGAAGAACTTGCATTCTCATTGGGACTCACGCAACAAGCCATTTCCCTACGTTTAAGAGCTTTGGGATTCATTCAAAAGCAAGGATATTGGGTGTCATATGAATTGAAGCCGAGAGACGTTGAAATGCGATTTTGCATGTGGGAAATGCGGCTTGTACGCTGCAAAAATAATTCATTTTTGCATCGTATTGTTACTGGTGATAAAAAATGGATACATTACGATAACCCCAAGCGCAAAAAGTCATATGTAAAGCCCAGCCAACCAGCCAAATTAACGTAGAAGCCTAATATCCATGGCGCCAAGGTAATTCTCTGCATTTGGTGGGATCAGAAGGGTGTTTTTTATTATGGGCTGTTGAAACCGGGTCAGACGATCACAGGGGACCTGTACCGAACACAATTGATTCGTTTAAAGAGATCAATCAACGAAAAACGACTAGAAAATTCGGCCAGACACGAGGTCATAATTTTCCATCATGACAACGCTCGTCGACATGTTGCAAGACCGGTCAAAAACTATTTGGAAAACAGTGGATGGAAAGTTTCGGCTCATCCGCCTCATAGCTCAGCAGACCTTGCCCTTTCTGACTACCATTTGTTTCGATCGATGCAGAACGCCCTTACTGGAATTCGCTTCACTTCAGAACAGGGTATCAGAAATTGGCTGAATTCATTCTTAACCTCAAAACCGGAGCAGTTCTTTTGGCACGGAATCCATATGCTACCAGAAACATGGGAAAAAGTAGTGGCTAACGATGGACAATACTTTGAATAATATATCAATTAATTTTGTTATTATAATAAATGCATTTTTCAAGCAAAAAAAATGGACATTATTAACTTGTATACCTAATAGAACAAGTTCTGTGGCAGATCTTTAGACTAACTATATGGTATTTATTTTTTCTATATTTCTATATCTCGCTTGAGCAACGATTTTCGAATTTGACAGATGTTATACCATAAATTTGACCAGAAGTTACTTGATACACATTGGGCCTGCATATCAATTGTTACCCAGTTGTTGAATTATAAAATAACAATTTTCATCTTTTGTTAAAAAAAAATTGACAATTTATATCCCCATTACTGGGAAATAGTAGATATGGGTATTCAAGGTGCAAATTAAGCTTTATAAATGGAAAACGTATATTCAAAATCAATTATAAATAAGTAATGAAATTATCACCATATACATATTTACAATAATAAAGATAAAACACAATTATAAACAATAATAAAAATAAATTTACACAATACATTAAACAAATTAATTCATTCATTCATTATTATTTTATACTTTGATAACCAGCACGACTTATTTTTAATAATAATAACGAAAACATGTTTGGCGCCATTTAATTAATATTCCTATATTAGTTAACAAAACTGACATTTAACATATAATCTAGAATATATTTTGAATAAATATATATATATTTTTTTATTTTGTTGACAAAATTATAAGCAAAATGTTAAGCGAAACTAAATCAGGTATTTTCTAATTTTAGTAATGTTAATTTAAGTTAAAAGAAGAATTTAGGATTATACAGTTTTTTTAAAAGGAATTTATAATCCTACAAAAACTCTTTTTCACACACACACACACACACACACATATACTCAAATAGTTATGGTATATCTATACCCAATATACCATATAGCAATCAAACTGCAATACAAATTGCGAATAAGCTTATACAAATAGTGTGTTTTAAGCTTTTCTCAATTTCGTTTATCATAATGTTTTTAAAATGTGAATTCACAAGCATTATTTAACAATGCTTGAGAAAAGATTATTATACACAACTGTTTCTAAAGTATGCTTATAAATAACATACACATATTGAACAACGCAATATGACGATTTTCAATACATTCAATACATTCTAGTCTTGTTGTCTTTGTTCTATGCATACAACAAGTGCCGTTATTTATTTTTTTTTTTAATTTGTAAAACCTGTTTTGCGTGTACATTTGGTTGTAAATTTTATAAAGTGAACGTGTTATTGCATATTGAATTTAATTATTTTTATAATAATTTTTATTTATGGTTAAAATTAATTATTATTATTATTTTTAATTGAATTATTATTTTTTATATTTAAAATGAATTATTATTATTAAAAATAAAATAAAATATAAATGAAATTAAAAATAATTATGATTTCTCTTTTTTAACACTTATTAAAATATATTATATGTGAAGCTTATTCTACAATTATATAAACGAACTTATAAATATATTGAGTCAAATAGCTTTTATATACGCATGTTAATACAATATTATTTTCGTAAGCTTATTCTACAATTGCAAGAATAAGCTTATAGTAATCATACACACATAATATTTTCACGAGGGTTCCGTTTTGATTTTTCTACAATTGTTACGCTAGCCTGTTTTCAATATATTCTCAAGTATTTTTCAAGCTTAGGGCTTGTGTTTGTAAGCTTATAATAATATTTTTCTCAAGTCATTTGGTATGTTGGGTACATAGATCGCAAGTCCAACACATGCTCATAAGTTTTGGCTACTGGTAGCAAATACCTAAACGGAAGAGATCTATGTAAAGAGATCAATTTAGGGGGGAGAGGGGGGGGAGGGTGGGGGGATACAAAGCATCAACCAAGATTATTTCTTTAGTAAATTAATAAAAAAGGAATAAAAATATTACATACGTAAAGAGGAATTGTTCCATCGATTTTAACCATTTTCAAGCAAGGATTTTTTTAAATTTGGGAACAGCTAAAAGTCACATGGAGCTAAATCAGGAAAATAAGGTGGGTGGTCAAGTAATTCTTACTTCAATCGTCGATTTTTGCCTTTGTTAAAACACAGTTGTGTGCTTGAGGAAAAAAAAATTTTTTTTGTGTTGTAAACCAGGAGCTTTTTCTCAAATTTTCACATTCAATTGATCCAAAAGGTTACAAGAATATTCTGAATTTATTGTTTTGCCTTTTTGAAGATAGTCGATCAGTAAAATACCTTTGTAAACCCATAAAACCGTTGACATAACCTTATCAGCCGATTGAATTGTTTTTGACTCTTTGGTGAACTTCCACCAGCTTCAGTCCGTTGTTTTTATTGTTCTTTTTTCTCTGATGGGTAGAGATAGATTCATGTGTCATCAACAGTTTTTTGCGAATCTTAGCAATACATGTCTTTTGACGTGTAATACAATGAAATGAGTGGAAAAATTAGTAGCCGCTACTAAATTTTAGTAAACTTTTTGTAAAGTGGAATTTAAAATCCGTTTGCTAAAATCAGCAAAAAATAACTAAATACGAGGGTGGATCAATAAGTCCGTAACTTTTTGAACTTCCCTCGTAGTTATATGAAATGCAACACTGCTCCCATCAATATACACTACTTAATAAACTACTGTCAAATTTTGAGCAAGTTCCGTCATTTACTTTGCGTTAAACAGCTGTTCAAAACATACAACCTCGTGGATTTTTTAAAAATATAAAAAAGTGAATTTCGAGTGCTCATTAAACCAAGGAAAACCTTGATAAATACTCTGCACCGTCGATTTTAATGGTCAAAAAGTTATTTACTGACTTTCGTTGTGGCCTTACAAGCACGGAAGATGCCGAACGTTCTGAACGCCCAGTTGAGGTCTCTACACCCAAAACAATTGAAAAAATTCACAATATGGAGTTGGCCGATCGGAGATTAAATGTGCTAAAGATTGTGGAAGACATAGGCATCTCACCTGGCTCAGTGGTTTCAATTTTGAATGATCACTTGGGTGTGAAAAAGCTTTCCGCAAGATGGCTGACGCGTTTGCTTACAATCGACCACCAACGAAATCATGTGACAGCTTAGTTTCAATGGCAAAAATCCATGAAGAGCCCCCTCATTCGTCTTATTCTTCGGATTTAGCCCCCAGTGACTATTTCCTATTTCCAAACCTAAAAAAACGGCTCGGTGGAAATAGATTTAGCTTCAACGATGAAATCATTGATCAAACAAATGCCTGTTTTATGGACCTCGAAAAA
The DNA here is from genome assembly GCA_949748255.1 of Eustalomyia histrio. Classification (NCBI taxonomy): domain Eukaryota; kingdom Metazoa; phylum Arthropoda; class Insecta; order Diptera; family Anthomyiidae; genus Eustalomyia; species Eustalomyia histrio. The sequence goes on from OX456523.1 coordinate 236,524,660, forward strand.
TTCTATTTTTTTTGGAAGGGATACAAAAATTGGAGAAACATTGGACTAAGTGTATTGAGCTAAAAGGAGATTATTTTGAAAAATATATATTTTTTTTTTTTTGCAAAAAAAACTGTCTTTCATTCAAAAAGTCACGGACTTATTGACCCACCCTCGTATTATTAATATTAGCACAAAGTTTTTAATTTATTTTTTTTATCGAGCATAAAAAATTTTGATTATTTTTTTCAAAAAAATATTTTATACAAAATTAAAAAAAAAATCAAAGAATTTATCATTTTGTTTTAATTTGGTAATTTTTGTTTTGAAAAATATTTTAGTAAATTTTTTTTTTTTTTTACTTTTAAGGTCAAATTTTAATTGTTTTTAGGGCTGATATTTAAAATTTTCGTCAAACATGAAGTAAGGATTATGACCTCCTATGGAATTTAAGACCGACTTGTCAAGGCTAAACAAAAACCTTTTTCAGTGGAGCTGGAATAAGCAGAAAACTTTACTCAGCAAACACAACTTACAGCTATAATCCCAATTTGTTTTTAAATAAGCAACACTCAGGAAATTAACAATGACTGGGTTAAGGCTTGCTTAATACTTAAGTAAACCAAAGGCTTCCTTAACTAAAGTCAGTCTTGTCTTAATAGGGGTCAACCGGTCGCTAGCCAGGGGAAAAATACGGGTGTTTGAGGTAAAGAAGAGGTTCGATTCTCAATAAACTTCTAACCTACATGAACCATTTTTTTTTGGACATTAGTCGGTTGTGAAGTCTATCTTCACTTCCATTTTGCTCTTTTTTTCAACCTAACCTAACTTGCTACAGTCTTCCATCTCTGCTAAAGATAACAAATTAAAAAAAAAAAAAAACTTGTTAATAATTTAAACTACACACAAATCTCCATAATGCAAAGCTTAACACTTTTCTTTATGCATATTTCTTTTTTTTCTCTCTGTTCATATTGTTTTATGAACTGTTTATTCAACTTTTAAATTGTAATTTATGACAGGTGATTATGACACACACGCACACACATGTACACAGTATAAGCGGTAATTAAAACAAAACGATGTGGCAACTTTATTATTTACAATGTTTTTTTTTCAAATTTGTAAATAAACATAAAGATTTCCAACGGAAAATTGTTACTTGTAAAATCATGTAAATAAATGTATTTTTCCTGATCAAAATGAAGTAGTACGAGGAAGTGTTTTATTCAACTTATTCAAATTATTTTTTAAAAAAAAGAAAGGTAGACAGACATATTCAGCAATTTTTTTTTTTTTTTTGAAAAATATGTATTTGATACCTACAAAAATGTTTACTAAATCAATGTCATTCATGTGGTAACATACAAAATGTTATAAAAACAATTCTATTGTGTAAATGTCAGATATTTGAAATTTCATACAATAATATACGAGCACAGTGAGGTGATAAGGCATTCGTCCAGTTATATTAATGTTAAAAAAAACATATAAATCTAACAAAATTTTGTCTTAATTTAAAAAAAAAAAAACAAGTAACAAAAGGCTTAAATTCGGCAGTGCCGAATCTTTAAATACCCTCCACCACACCAATATGCCAAAAAAATGTTCTCTGAAGTAAAATTATGGAGGTGAAAAAAATGTTTTAAGGTGAAAAACTTTATTGGACGCAAAAACAAAATTTTTGGTGAAAAAAAATTTTGAGTTGAAAAACATTTGAGGTGAATACAAAATATTATTCATTTATAAGCCACTGATGAAAAAATATGAGAAAATATATTATATACCAATCGCTACTATGAAATTGTATTAAAATACACCAATTTGTATGGAAAATTTAGAGGTATCTTCAAATTTTCACTCATAACTTTTGAACCGCTGGATCGATTTTGCTGATTTTCTATACCAAACTGCTAGGGAGGATGTCCAATAAACTGAGTAAAAATAGGCACCCCCGCTTGCGTCTTCGCATCGTGATCATACAGTGAATATATATACTGTATGGGGTCTTAAACCTATATTTCGACATGTTACAAACGGAATGACAAACTGGTATATACGTTTATACAAACTGGTATATACGTTTATGGTGGAGGGTATAAAAATTGCGAAAGCGGCTTATTTTCTATGCAAAAAAAAATACAAAATATTTTCAAAATTCGAATTTTCACAAAGAAAAAGTATTAGTCTGTTTCATAATTTGTTTAATTCTTCACTTATAACAATTTGCTATGCGAGGGCGGATCAATAAGTCCGTGAATTTTCAATCTTTCCTCGTAGTTATATGAAATGCAACTGAACTTGCTCAAAATTTGGCAGTAGTCTATTAAAAGGTGGTACTTGATGGGATCAGTATTGCATTTCAAATAACTACGAGGGAAGTTCGAAAAGTCACGGACTTATTGATCCGCCCTCATATTTAAGAAACATAAATGGCCAATAACTATTGTTTACAATGATGCGATTTGTATGATTCTCAAGCAAAATCTTTGGAGATTTGCGAAGTAATTATTTTGTTTTATTTTGGTATTTGGGTTTTCAGTGTAAAAAAAAAGATTCGTGACATGTGCAATGCCAAATATTCTGAGTAAGATTTGCCATTTCACCGTGAATAGACCAACAAACGAACAACGTTTGCAAATCATTGAATTTTATTATCAAAATTCCTGCTGTGTGAGAAATGTGTTTCGTAAATAACGTTTATTTTGTGGTATTCAGTTTTACTTAATTTGACATTAGTCCACCAACCCATATGCGAAGAGTGCGTACCGAGGAGAATATTGCTGCTGTATCGGCCAGAGTCAATGAAGATCGCGATAAATCTATTCGTCGTCGCCGTTATTCGATTACCTGTAATATTTTACGTAAGAAGCTCGGTATGAAACCATACAAGATACAGCTGCTGCAAGAACTGAAGCCAGGTGACGTACCACAACATTGATTGTTTGGTGAATAAGCCTTAGGAAAGTTGGATGAAAATTCAATTTTTTATCGAAAAATTGTCTTCAGCGACAAAGCTCATTTTTGGCCCAATGGATACGCCAACAAACAGAATTGCCGAATTTGGTGTGAACAGCAGCCAGAGGCAGTTCAAGAGATGAAAATGCAGCCTTAAAGATGCACTGTTTGGTTCGATGAAAATTGCAACATTACAGTCAATGGAACAAGGTACCGTGCGATGATTACCCACTTTTTCTTGCCCATAATGAAAGAATTGGAGTTGGTTGACATGCGGTTTTAACAAGATGGTGACATATACGGCACGCGATACCATGAACCTATTAAGAACCGAGTTTGTTGAGCAATTAATCTCACGAGCAGTCTATTGGCCGCCAAAATCATGCGATTTGGCCCCACTAGACTATTTTTATGTGGGAATACGTAAAATCGCTCGCGTACAGGAATAAGCCAGACACAATTGCAGCCCTAGAAGACAACATTACAGTTGCCATTGCTAAGGCTGAAAAAACTGCCAAAATTGAAGCTCACCTACGGCGTAAATACGGCCAACATTCACATGCAAAAAATAATGGCAGGCATTCATTTATCGCCCCAAATAAATATTTCATTTACTTTTGCAACTTTTCAGTTTTTTTTTTTCAATTTTCAAAACCCGTTTAAAAAATTACCGTTTAAGCATGAAGCTTGAAACAACTACAGGTTGGTTGAAAAGTTCCTGCGCTCACCAAGAGATGGCACTGTCAATTCTTTCTTTGTTTACAAGCCATTTGAAGTTGACGTGTCATTGATTTTTTTTTAATATGGAAAAAATTTAATATCGTGCAGTCATTAGATACTTTGTTTTGAAAGGTTTAAAATCAAAGGAAATTTATGAACAATTGTTAGAAGTGTATAAGGAGTCCTCACCTTCAAAACACACCGTTGAATTTTGGGCTGGTGAATTTAAACGTGGTCGTACCAGCCACGCGAAGGACGACCAAAAACTGCAACCACAGCAGAAATCATTGTGCAGGTACATAATATGGTTAGTGAAGATCCAAGTTTGACTAAGCGTGAAATTGCTAATGCCATAGGCATCTCAGACGAACGAGTACTCCATATTTTACATGAAGAATTACGTATGAAAAAACTGTTTGGAAAGTTAGTGCCGCACACATTAACAATTTAACAAAAACTGGATCGAAAACAAATTTCTCAGCGTAATTTGAAGCGTTTTAAGCCGAATAAAACCGACTTCTTGCGTCGTTTCATAACTATGGATGAGACTTGGATCTACCACCATGATCCTAAATTGAAACAAGAACGTTTACAGTGGACTGAAGCTGGTTGTTCAGCTCCAAAGCAGGTGAAGTCACAACGATCAGCAAAGAAGGTTATGGCATCAGTTTTTTGGGATGCAAAAGGAATTTTGTTGATTGATTATCTTCAGAAAGGTAAAACAATCAACTCTGAATATTATTGCAGCCTTTTGGATCAGCTGGATGAAAAAATTCGTGAAAAAAGACCTGGTTTAAAGAAGAAAAAAATCATTTTTCATCAAGACAATGCACCTGCTCACAAAAGTGTTTTGACGATGGCTAAATTCAAAGAATTAAAGAACGAATTGCTTGAACATCCACCGTATTCCCCAGATTTGACCCCTAGTGACTACTATCTCTTCAGAAATCTCAAACAATTTCTTCGTGGAAAGCATTTTTCGTCGAATCAAGAGGCCATATCAGCCGTAGACGGTTATTTTGCAGAGCTTCCGGAAAACCATTATAAGGATGGGATAAAATTATTGGAAGATCATTGGAACAAGTGTATTGAGCTTCTAGGAGATTATATTGAATAAAAAAATATATTTCGTAACAAAAACAGTATTCCTTCATTTCGAGCGCAGGAACTTTTCAACCAACCTGTATGTACCGAAATTAACCATATCAAAAAGGCATATTTTGGATGGCACAAAATGTCGTCCGAACTTAATTCAAATGTGGTTAATTCAATACCTATGTTAGACGATTGTTGGTGATCCAAAAATATTAATTTTATACATTTACATATATGCGCTGTAATAAACATCACACTAAATTTAAAAAAAGAAAAAGTTCAGCGCTTTTATTTTGTTTCTATTTATAGGTTAAAACAAAAACTTAATGGCAATGACGAATACTTTTTCTCTGCACTGTACATTTTTATACAATTTATAATTCTACGAGTTCTCGTACTTCATGTTTCACATTCATACATAAATAACTGACATTTTAAGACAATGGCACGCAAAATGACATGATAATGTTTTATTCTAAAAAAACACAACAACAACAAAAATTCAAAAAATAGAACCTAAAAATAACAAGCAACAATAATCTGAACTCTAAAATTGATTAGAAAATTGGAAAGCACTACTACAAAACAACAACAATAAAAAACCCCAATCAAAATCACATAAAATTCATTGTAGACTGAACATGAACATGAAAATTATTCATGTACAAGTTCTTGCATGTACAGACAGACACTTTTGCATTCTAAATTAAGAAGAAAATATCTAAAATACAATTAAAGTTAATTTTGAATTTATTTTATTGCTTACTTTTTATCGATACTTTATGGCTACGGTGTTCCCTAACTGATTTTAACCTTAATGTTCACGGGTAATCTTTCTGGACAGTTTCAGTCACATAATAGCAGTCTCTATTTTGAGAGGAGTATCCTTCCTATATGAAGTAACACTAATCATCTTCGCTTGCTATAGATCTCCTAAAAAGTTAAAGGTACTTATATAAGACATCGTAAGAAAATTATAAAATTACCGTTAAAGGTTCACTTCCCGTATTCAAAGGTGCACTATCCCTTATATTTTTAAATCCAGTTAAGATTAGGTAGGCATACAATTCCTTACACCTTTGAGGTCCCCCAGAAAAGGAGGCATTTCCCTTACTTTCTAATAGAACGGTATGAATATTTTATTTAAGGTACTTGTCTCCGCTTTCATTGCGGGAACATTCCTCTTCTAGAAAATGTTGAACGCTGTCTTTGTTTCGAAACGGTAATAGACCGTTTAAACTATCTAAATAATTTAGGCCGATTAGTCTTACATCGGTGAAAAAATCACATTTTAATTAATTATTACATCATATTTGAATCCACAAGTTCCTTCTTTAATAACATTTTTATATTATTGGTGTATAACTGCAAAATACGGTATTTTTTGGCAAATTTTGGGCATTTTTTGTCAAACATTGGTACAATATAAATTTATTCAATGGATTTGACATCGTTAGCTATGACCTTTTCCCATCTTTCTGGCAACATATCGATTTCGCGCCAAAAAAAAACACTGCTCATTTCTTGAGGCCAATAATGAATCAATTCAATTTTGGCTACCCTGTTCCAAAGTTAGGCATATTCCATTGAGAGTGTTTTATGTACATCGATCGAATTAAATTGCAGTCGTACAGGGCGCGAACTGGACTATAAGGCGGCTGAGGCCAAACTTCCCAACCACTATTTTCTAAATAGTTTTTAACCGGTATTGCAACATGTGGCCGAGCGTTGTCATAATGGAATATAAACGGCTTCATGTCTGGTCGCAAATTTCTGTCGTTTTTCGACCAATGCTTGCAATTGGGTTCCGTACAGGTTCAGTGTGACCGTTTGGGTTTGACCCTTGGGACTATGGATATTCGGCTTTGGCGTTGGGTGTCCAGGCTTCACATACGATTTCTTGCTCTTCGGGTTGTCGTAATGGATGCATTTTTGATCGCCACTAATGATTCAAGGCAAAAATTACTTATTGTTATTGCGTTTAAGCATTATTTCGGACATGCAAAATCATCTTTTAATGTCTCTCGGCTTCAACTCGTGTGGTACCCAATTTCCTGGCTTTTGGATGAATCCTGCTGCGTTTTAATATTGCTGCTTGAGTGACTTGCAATGATTTTGCAACATTTTGCTACAACAAAATGAAGCAAGATATTCGTTTTTAACTGGTTTTTTGTTCAGGCTCTGCCTTAATTTAAAGGCTCTAGCCTGTCTAAAACTTTGGATTCTAAAGAGATCTTTTGCCGGATCGAAATACATGTATCAACCTAGCAAAAAATCGTTAATTTGCTTTGTTTTTGTAAATATACGGAGGTTGAAAGCTCACTATAAACTAGAAACAATTCATCATCTTCGAACTTTTTTGGTTGACCTCGGCGGTCTTTGTCTGCCATCTTTAAGGCAAAACATCCCGCAAAAAAAAAAATTGTTGTTTACACTATTTCGTTCAATGACTTTAGTGAGAATAAATGACAGATGTTTACCCTCCAAAATGCCATACAAGTTGTTAAAAACACAAAACATTTGTAAAAGATACGGCATGTGTTGTGAATCACGCATTTTTAAGTATGAATCTTATTGAAGTAATGAGTTCTGCTATGGAAGCGGATGTATATAAATCCATGATAGAATTTCTGTTCCATTAGGTAAGTTGACTTTCGTTTTTTTAGGAAGAAATCCAGGACATTATCTTGTGCGCAAAGATATTTACTTTCAGAGACTTTAGAAGCGGAATGGATCTTCCCCTCGGAGAGTTCTTTCATACTTTGCAGGTGTTGGTTGTACGTAAAAAAGTGTTATGATGATAATAAGGGACTGAAAAAATGCCCAGAAAGGCGTTTTTGCTACCATTGGTAAGTCCGGTGCCATACTGTGAGCTTAACTAGTCTACCATTAATGTCCTGGTTCTTGAGATACTATCTGCGGCATGGAATCCCACCTGCAGTCTGAAAAGATTGTGCAGAGTAAGACTAACTTCAACAAGATCGTTAGTTAAGAAAGGGAAAGACCTCTCCGAACCGTTCAGTACCAAAGGAGGCTTCAGACAAGATGACGGTTTATCATGTGACCTTTTCAATTTCCTGCTTGAGAAGGTTTTACGTGATGCAGCAGTAAACTTAAACGGCACAATATTGATCAAACAACATATACTTCTCGCAGATGCAGATGCAATAATCGAAAAGGAATCGGCGAAAGTGGGCCTGACAGTAAATGAAGACAAGACTAAGTTAGTGGTTTCAACGAACACAACTGCGTTGAGAGGAGCACGATTTGTGAACGCTAATAACTACAACTTCGAGGTAGTGGAAGAGTTCATTTACCTCGGTTCCGCCATAAACAGACTCAATAACATCAGTTTCGAGATAAAACGAAGGATAATAATGGCCAATCGATGCTACGTTGGTCTGAGCAATCGTTTTAAAAATAAGGCAATCTCTCGGCAGACAAAACTAACGCTCTACAAAACGTTAATCATACCCGTCCACTAATATAGGGCAGAAGCAAGGGTGCTTTCACAAACAGATGCAGCTGTTCTAAGAGTATTAAAGAGAAAAATTCTTCGAAAAATATATGAATCACTTTGCGTTAATGAAGAGTATCGAAACCTTAGGAATCATGAGCTTTACGAGTTATACGCTGACATTGACATAGTAAAGCACATCAAAATACCTCGACTACGATGGCTAGGTTGTGGTACGCATGGATGATACCCAAGAAAATATTCGATCGTGATCCCGAGGGAATACGCAAGAAAGGGCTTCCTATGCTCCGCTGGAAAGACCAGGTTGAACAACATCTCAAAGAAATTGGTTTACGAGATTGGAGAAATAGTGAAAAAGATCGTAACGCATGGAAATCTATTTTAAGTTCGGCCAAAGATTCAATGGAATTCAATGGAATTGTTAATATAAATATTACATTCGATGTATAATATTTTGCCAATAAAAAAGAAGAAAAAGGTGTCCCAACTGTACACTTCAGGATGAGGTATCATCTGTGATCGTTTCACCTTTGTGTATATTGTGCCTGGAGGTGGATGAAACCAAAGCACATGTCTCGTTTGAATGTCCTGGCGTCTGCAGTATTAGATGATGTGATTTACAAATAAAAATTCGTGCTCTTTAAATGAATTCGTTTATAATTGCCAAAGAAAAATAAATTTTACAAAAAACTAAAGTAAAATGCAAAATGGCGTAACTTACAAAACCGGTTTAATTGATGATTATAATTATGATTTTGGACTTCTACGAAAAAATAGCGGTGTTACCCAGCAAAAACAGCGGTTTAACTACTTACCAGCCTATTTACTCGCTTAATTACTTTTGTTCGCGGATGTCCAAAAAGTAATGAGTGATCATTATCTTCTCACTTACAAAAAGCATAAAGTAATGGGTGATCATTAACCTCTCGAACAGCCAAAAAATAACCAAAAAATAATAGACATCGCTAACAAAAATAATTAAGCGAGTAAATAGCCTGGTATGTAGTTGATTATAACTGTCAGATTTATTTACGAATTTGTGAAATTGTCTATTGGTTTTTTTTTTTCTTTTTTTTTTTTTTTTTGCTTCTCCCTAAAAAAGAAATAAAAATGTTAGTTACGCGCTTTTGTATTTTAGGTGACGATATGTGGTATGTAATATATTTAATGTAACGTACATGTTTAGTACGTATGGATAACAATAAATAGCAAAATACCACAGAAAAGTGTTTAGGGCAAGTTAATAAATAATGGTGTTCAGGGAATATTGAAGAGTATCGTTGTTGAGTTACTTGAAATTCATTGTGCTTTTCTTGCTACTTTTATTTGGCAAATGTTGAAAATATGTTGGAAAAAACAAAAAAAAAATATGTTAGAAAAAGAAAAATCAAGCAGCTGTCAAAATTAATTGACATTATGTTGGAAGTTTAACATTAAATTCATAGCAGTTTAAAAAAAAATAAATGGACAAAAATATACACATGAGTACCTACATAAGTAGTACTTATTTTTACATATCATTTTATACCTTTCATTATAAAATGATATGTAATTTTTGACAACCCTTCTACAAAAATTTATTTTTTCTTATTTAAAATCACTCAAGTTTAAATTAATAAATCATTCACAATTAAATATTTCAAATATATAATAAAAAGTATGATGAATAGAATACAGAAATGCTATAAAAATCTTTTGTTTTGTTTAACAGCTGTCACAGTAACAGAATGCAGAGTTGTATTTATATGGCATGCATATGATTTGATCATAATCTTTTAAATTTAGAGTTTAGGTTCAAAATAATTTCACCTGGTTTAACAAATAATTTCTAACCTATAACTTTCTAAACTAATAATTCCTTTCCAAATATTGTACATTATTAAATGGTATAACATTTTCTTTTAGCTTCATAAAAATAAACAAAAACCGTTAGCAAATATTGTCACAAGCTGTTGTAATAAGAAACCATAAAATATGAAAAAAGAAAAACTTTTAGCTTTTTTTATTACAGCTTATAAGCGAATTACGTTTACATTATCTGCATGAAATATTAAATTTTTAATTTACTTACAAGGGAAAACTCCCATCCCTTGAACAACGTTTTCAATAAAGTTTATATGTGTAAGGGATGACAGAAAGAAACATATACTTGATTTGTTCTTTCTTGTGTCATCTCTAATGTTGATGGGAGTAAAAAAGTCAGAAATTGTACATATTTAGCGAACTTTTTGGTGCGAAAAAAGTACAAAAATTGCTAATTTTGAAGTAGACTAAGAAAAATTACTGTGTGTATTAAGTAAACCCCCGATTTGATTAGGTTGAAAAATAGGACACACACTTAAACCAGAAAGTCGGCTTTTTGTACGCTCTCTTGAAGGTTTTGAAAATCGAACCATACGGCTTGCAACCGGCTGACTGCAGTAAACACAAAATTTCTTAAGAAAACTTTTGGCTCACTTGTTTATACCCAAGTAGGTCTCAAACCAGACCTGGACCGATTGATATATAATGTGTAGGTAGTTCTTTAAGGAGGACCTAGACTTTCAGATTATTATATTTGAAGTTAACCTGTCCAATTACCGGGTACGCCACAGAAAAGTTAAAAAGTTGAAAAACCCCGATATTAAAACCCTTTCAGAGAAAGAAACTTTTACATACAAGTTAAAATTTTAAAGATTTATAACGAATGTAAAGAAAGTATTGGGCTTTCAGATTATGGTATTATAAAAGGGAGACTACAAATCTTTGTTGTTAACTTTAAGTACATGTTAAAAATTTTTAAATAAAGGGTGGTTAAATTTAAAGGGCCGATGTTGAATGTAAACCACACCTAAACGTAATTTTTTCTGCATTTCATTTGACATTTATTTATTTCAGACTAACTCTATTTGATCCATGGAAAGATACAATATCGAGCAACGCGTTAAAGTTATTAAGGCTTATTATGAAAATGGGCGTTCAAATCAAAATGCATTTCGTGCACTTCGTGATTTTTTTTTTTTTGGTCAGCATAATCGACCAAATGTGTCCACAATCGGGAATATTGTGGGCAAATTTCACCAAACCGGGTCTGTGAAAACACTTGTGCACGCTCGCCCAGTTCGTTCTGCGGAAAAGATTGCTGTTGTTTGCGATAGTGTGTCATGAGGTCGGCCAAGCATTTACCGTGAATGGTGTTCGCTATCGCGAGATGATAACGAACTTATTGTGGCCAGGAATTGAGGATAGACCCCTGGACGATATGTGGTTTCAACAGGACGGTGCCACTTGCCACACAGCAAACGAAACAATGGCTCTTTTGCGCGACAAATTCAATGGCCGTGTTATCTCACGTGGTGGCAATGTCATTTGGCCGCCAAGATCATATGATTTGACACCGTTGGACTTCTTTCTTTGGGGTTATTTGAAAGAAAAGGTGTACGTCGATAAGCCAGCAACAATTCAAGAGCTAAAGGATGAGATAATTCAGCACATTAACGGCATAGAACCTCAATTATGCCTCAGCGTCATCAAAAATTTTGACCATCGGATGGATGTGTGCCGCCGAAGTCGCGGCGGCCATTTGGCCGATATTTTATTCCAAACAAAATTGAACCATACCATATTATCATAATAAAAAGAAATGACAATAATTTCCTAAATAATTTGTGTTTTATTCAAAATCAACATCGGCCCTTAAAATTTAACCACCCTTTATTTACACTGGAGTTCAATCAATTTTCTAAAGTTCCGGTTGATATCATTAAAACTGGTTAATATTTAAATTATACTCTTCTAAGGTTTTGTCAGCAAATCTTTTTAAGTAATTCGAACAAAGTTACGCTACTAGTGTAAATGTATAAACGTTGAGCTTGCAACTTTGATAATTATCCACGTTGAAAAATAACATGCATACGTGATGTAATATACGAGAAGTAATATAATAGTTAAGGTGAAAATAAAGCTATGGTTAAAATCGGTTTAAATTTGTAAAAATTTTACTCTCCAAAGGATTTTTAAATTAATAACAACAATAAAGTAAAAAAGTACCAGTGCATGAGTAAAGTTTCTTTGGAAAATATGAGGAAAAACCATAGTTTTTTATTTCCTATAAGACCTGGGTTCAGATGCCAATAAACAATGACAGTCCTGTTAAACTTTGTTCTTGAATTTCACGAAAACTGTTTAATATTTTTTAGAATTTCTTATTGTGTAAAAAAAATGTGACAAATAAAGATAATATTAAAAAAACTACTTTATCGACAAACTTTCGTTCACCAAATGTAGGAAGCTCACCTCGGTGAAGCCGGCGATTAATGTCATAACTGTGGGCTTTTTTGACGATGTTAGCTATCTTGGGGTTACTCTGAATAGGAACCAACATCCAGGCAAAAGAGACGTTTAACAGGGTTTATCGTTTACTCTGTGTTTGCATAACTGGTGCGGCAAGACGTTGCGACTAACGCTATTGGTGCCATGCTAAATATACCACGACTAAATATCTTAGTAACTGAGGATGCCTGTATGGGTGTTCAGCGTCTCCAGGAGTTTGGAAAAAATTAAGGGAGGTGACCTGCGGGGGTACATGTTTATATGTGGGTTGTTCATTGACGTTTCACTAGCTAGGGTCATGGATAAGATGTTACCGATGCGGCTTTTTGTAAGGTATTACAAGTTAATAATTTTCGAGGGCGGCATATGGACCAATAAATCTTGGAAACCCGAACTGGAGTCTCAGGTGTAGTTCACCAACGGCTTAATACAGATCAATAGGAATACAGGTGCGGGCATCTGTGGACCCAATTTTCAACGTGCCTTTTACGATAGGCAAATAGCCGTCCCTATTTTAGCGGAGATATGTTCATCGGAATGTCTTAGAAGGGGCCAAAAGGAGGAGCTTATTTATGTTCTTTTGGATAGTTAGACGACACGTCTAGACTTCTCCTGGACTACATAGACTAATACTAAGCTGGGTTCCTCAGCACAAAAGAACATGCGGGCAACAAACGGGCTGACAAGTTGGCCAACTGTGAGGCGCATCGTCACTTCTTTGGCCCTGAACGTTTCTGTGATGTACCTGCAGTTTATATCATAGAAAAATTTAGGATCTGGAAGGAATTCAAGTCCGCTAAGTGACGGAGTGCTACCATTGGTCAGAGCCAGGCGAAGATATTCATCGCTGCATCTGGTAATAACTCCAGGAGACTTCTTTCCTCGTACAGGAAGGATTTCAACAGACTTTTTTAATGAACAATGTAATAAAGAAGGTCTGTCTAATGTGTAGGTTCTGCATATTGGACGTTTGAGACAGCGGAACATATACTATGCCTATTAACTAAGCTTCGCGGCCTTTCCTTTCCTTGGTCGACATACACTATCCCCCTTGGAAATGTGTTCCCAGTAGGGATATTGGCTCGTTGGAAGCCTCAATATTAAGGGCAAAATTAGGCTGCACAAAAAATTGATTTTTGGTCGCGTGCATAAGGCCGTTCTAATGTAATCTAATGGAAAAACTTTAGGCTTCAACCCAATATAATTTAAGTACAGGTGAAGTGGCAGTCCTGTCAAATTCTTTTCTTGAATTTTGGTAAAACTAATCAATAATATTTTAATATGACTTAAGCCCTATTCGTACTGAACCCTAATATACGTATTTTCATTTTTTTAGTTTTCAATTTAAAATGTATATGGATTTTGAAAGAAGAAACGCTGAAGAAACGAAAATAGATGTTTAAGGGTGCAATATGAATGCAGCTTTATTGAATTTTGCAATTATCTGGATTTGGATTTTATCTGGTAAGGTAAATATGATGTAAATGAGGTAAAATACATCAGATATGGAACATAAAACTACAGGTCTAGGATTCTGCAATAAATAACGATAGTTAGTTTCGGCGATATTATTTGCTAACAAAAATAAATAAGAATACACGGTAAAAATTATTGTCATTTATCAAAACTTTCGAAAAATTAAAAAAATCATCTTTTAATCTTGTCTCCATCATATATTTAAATTTCATCAAATTTGGCGTTTAAAGTTTGGTAGAATTCCCTAGCAGTTGATTGCTAAATAAATATATGTAGTAGATACTACAAGAGAATATAAAATGTAGAATGAAGTGTTCTACATTTTATGTTATGTCTGCTGACACTACCAATTAACTTAAATGGTTTTGTTTGCTCAAAGTAAAGAGAGCCAGTCAGTACATTATTAAACTACACAAAAATAGGACAGCAATTGTATTTTTTTTTTTACATAGAATTTAAATTTTTATGTAAAAATCATATCTGTCAATTGATGTAATCAATCTAAGGCTTTAAATATGAATGAACTAGACATGCACTTGAAAGATGGATGAAGCGTTAACATTTTTCATAGAGTATCAATTGTTTTTTAAACAAATCATAAAAGCCAGAGATCTGACGCTATTAGAGAATTTAACATTCTTCTGAAAAATTTTCAAAGGATGACAGAAAAAATTAATTAATTGTTTTTACGGTATACACTGTAGCGCCGCCAGGAGAATGGCACTGATATTCTAGAGTCCACTAAATACAAGAGTACCTCAAGGCACTTCGTTTTTCTTTCTCTGCGACCTCTTGAGTTTTATATTTATTTACTCACTGGCAGATGACAGTAAAATTTGTCATTTATATTTCTTCGTTCTTGCAAGAATGTTGTAGAGGAGACAAAGATAGTTGTATTTGTATTTTTAAACGGTCAAATCTCACTTTGAGAGGGCCAAAACGGGAGTACAAAAACGTTGTAAACTTTTTATTTTAAGCATTTTTTGATCATTTTAATTGTAGTTACTTGAGGTAAGTGTAAAAAAATTAAAAACTTAAAAATCGTCATTTTGTAATTTGTTGATACCCTATGGTCCTTTATAGAATGCACTTATGCCTTGACAATTGCAAAGGTTTCGATTGATTGGTTCCGCCTCTAACGGATGGCAATCACGTTGCGATGATTGAAGTGTACTAGGGTTAATATCCTTTCGTAGTGATAAAGACAACGCATCTTTCTATGAACAAATCGCTGTCCCGTTAACTGTTCAAGAGTACTGTAAGCTTTAATGTGTACGATCAAAAGTTACTCCAAAAGAGCTGAAACTGGATATTAAGTCTAATTATTATTAAGTTGGCTCCGGCGAACTAAAGTAGGTTTTAAAATGCAAATACTGTATTAATTCTTGACCAAATTGCAAGTCATAGGGCGAATAAAATCTCCACCAACGAAATGAGGAAAACCTCATCAAATATTACACTGCATTGCAGACGAATGCTATAAGTTTGGGATAACCAAACGTAACAAGATCAGTCAATAAGAAGGTCTAAGCGAAATCACTTTCAGGCTGAAGCTGATAAAACGCACGTTCGTAGCCCATCTACATAATTAATTAACAAACTTATATTTAACAAGGTAGTTAAATAACACCTCATGGTAGCCTCAGCAAGCTAAAGTTGCGGGCAGCAATCTTCTGTAGTAACAAAATATGTCCAAGTTGGATAAGCTCGTGATGATAGGATGGCCAAAGGTAGGGTTATCTGTCCGAATGGTTCCCCTGACCATGGTTGACAATGACAAAGAGTACATAGTTAAAATGTAGCTAACGGAGCCCTCACAAAAACAACAAAAAATAGAAATACCGATAGTAGTGCAGATTAATTTGTAGCATGCTGGTTCTTCTAGTCCTAAAGATCATATCGTAAGCTCACTATTGGTTTGACCTACTGATCAATTTTGAAGGAAAAAAATTAGTTAGAAATGGAGTAACTCAACATTTGTAAATTTAACATTTAATGTACATTGGTTTGCTGCATACACCACTGTTTGGCACGTTCAGCAAATTTTGCATACAAAAAATAGATGTATTCTTGTTTTGCTGCATTTGGCATATGCACCAAATTTGCATACAGAAATTAACAAATATTACATCGGGTGATAAAGCCGTAGGATGACACATAGGTGGCGCCACTAAGGAAAAATTTATATAATTTTATGGAACTATTAACCTTCAGATGATACCTGTTAAAATTTAGTGACAATTCGTTCGTCAGTGAACAAGTTAAAGCCGTTTAATTGACGCAACTTTTGCGCTTTTGAAAACAATAGATTCAAATCAATTTCGTGTGTTAATTTATGCCCACTTTTTAATGGAAATGAATGATAAGTGTTTGTCCCAAGAAACACCGATGACGCCGAACGCTCTAGTTGCCCTAAAGATGATACCGGTGATACCGCAAAACATTCCAATATACAATGAAAAGTTAAAAATTCAAGTGCTTCAAATATTGCTTGTATTGTGCTTTATTTTAAGTGTTTTTTACAGTCCAAATCAAGTTCATACAAATAAAAATAAATTGTTTTTATTTTTAAAATAAAATTAAAACATTTGATCAAATTTACAATTTTCCTGAGAAGATTTTTATAAAACCTAAATTTCTTCCATGGATTTTTAAGTCATATTTATTTTTTAATAAGTTATACCAAAACCAAGCATTACTGTGTTTTGATGGCTTTGTTTAAACTTGAAATTAAGGGTTAAAAACAAGTGTAATTACACAGTACAACACATGATTTTGGGACCCAGTTCTGAGAATTGCACGTGAAAGTAGCCCCAAAAATAAGAACTTCTGCAGCCAACTTGGCTGCATTTTTTTTTCTCAAGAAAAGTGAAAAATGGACATTTCTGCGATTTTTAAGGCACTGGATGCACTTTTTTCGGGTAGGTTTGTTCCGCTTTTTTCTCCTATTCAATATCTACAACTTTGCTTTAGACACAAAAGAGATATTCCGTACGGTATACCAAGATATAACAGTGTGAAAATATAGAAAAAGTAATAATAATACACCTTGAGCAATGCATCCAACTTGAAAAAACGAATGATGCAGAAGTCCTTATTTTTGGGGCTACTTTCACGTACAATTCTCAGAATTGAGTCCCAAATCAATTAGTTTGAGTCCCAAATCAATGAGCTTGAGTCCCAAATCAATGAACTTAAATTAAACTGTGATTCGAAGCTTGAATTGACAGGAATTCCAGTGTCCGTTTTTCTGGAATATGCTATTGGAACTTGATATTGGAAAACATGACTTGAATAACACTTGATTTTAGCTTTAGTTCCAGTAAAAATGTTTATTGAGCATCAAAGAGATATAAGGAGATGTTGCAGGAGATAGCTGATAATACCTAAATGATATCCAAGGAACGTGTCGGCTTTATTTTACATGAACGTTTGTCCATGAGAATGTTGTTTTCAAAAAGGGTGCTGCGTTTGCTCACAGTGCTGATTCCAAACCACGGCCAAATTGCACGAATTACACTTTCAATTGCTTCCGCACTCACCGTATTCGCCTCATTTGGCTCCCAGCAATTTTTAAACCTCAAATAAATACTCGCTGGAAAGTTATTTGGTTCGAATGAAAAGGTGATAGCCGAAGCAGAGGCCTATTTTGAGGCAAAAGAGAAATCATTCTAAATGTTAGAAGGGATTTGGAGTGATTGTATCATTCTTGAAGGAGACTATGTTGATGAATAAAGTCGAATTTTATCCTACGGATCTTCACCCGATCTGTTACATATACTTTGGTGTTGTTTTACCGAGTTGCAATAACATCGCAGAGAACTGCTTTGCCTTTCCTTTAAAATTTCCACAGTCTATAAATCGTTTGAAACCTACCATCTATCCGATCCTGTTAATTCCAGGAAATTCATGCGCAACAGTTAAAATAGCAACTGTGTTTCTAACCAATTAATTGCTTGGTTTCAGACAGAATAATACTTGTTTTTTATTTCAACATTATGTTGGAGAAAATACAACCGGATTTAACTTCTTTACAAATACGATACCTACGTTCCCACAATAAGCAAGCTGTACCTTAGTTTTGTCCAGCTGCAATAAAATCCTAAACAAAACTAGAAAATACCAACGAAATTCTTTACAATTATGGTTTATGATTCTCATAAGGGGTGGTGGTCATTCACAATCAAGATGTAGAAATTAAATATGAATGATGCTTACTTAACTTCAAATCATAAAAAAAGTATAATATAATTGAAAAAAAAAAACAGAAATGTTGTAAACTTGTTACCCAAAGTAAGGGTTGATGGGAAAACCCCATCATAAAACATGTTGGTTAAAAGTAAAAAGTGTGAAGGACTAAAGAATATAATTTCCAATTAAGTTATATAAAACAGTTATATTTACAAATTATAAACATTCTTCACTCGACAGTGGCTGACTCACAGCATGTCAACTACTACTTTTAGCCAACATTATAGCCCATAATTTGTAGCAGTATATTTACGCACTTAATGTCATTTGTGATTGTTCAAAAGGCTGTCTAACAAACAAAAAGTATTTGTAAACAAAATAATATGATTTTTTCTACTTAAACTGCAGGGATGAACATGAAGGTTGAATTTTTTTTATTTTTTTTTTTTTTGCTCAAGAAAAATTGTTCTTTGTATCTGATTATGAAATGGTTGGTCTGTCAGTCGGTTGGACGACCAAACCTAAAAGTAAAAAAGGCGTGTTTATACCATTAGGTGAAATGCAAAATCATGTAACTAACATTTTTATTTATTGTACGATACATATTTTAACAAATTTATTTAATTGTAGAATGCTAAAATGTTGTGGATAAATAAAGTTCAATCAAAGGGTACGCATTTTAAAGAGATTTTACTTCTAACGATATATTTGCAAACTATTCCATAAGAAAAAATATTCATAAAAAACAAGACAAAAGAATTAGATTGAAATAACCTGAGAGAAGTATTGAAGAAGTCTAGTGTAATGCAGTGCTTTCTAACCAGAGATCACAGGTGCAAGGAGAAGCATGCCACAGGCAGCGTTGGTTAACCTACTACATCTGTCGCCCATTGAACATTATGTAAGGAGTGTGGCTGCTAGGAACTTATTTAGACTCTACGAGTCTTCGTTAATTAGACTTAGGCGGGATGATCACACAATAATTCAATATGAAAAGGGTCTGCTTGATCAAGGTAGTATTCCGGCGGGAATTTCGGATCATAGGATTATGACCTTGGTCTCCGGTGTAACACCAGCGATGGAGTTCCCGGATAGGGAAGTTTAGCGTGGATCCAACGCTTTTTGAGGGGTGGGCAGTATTTACGGACGGGTCTAAGATGGACACTGGCACTGGTGCCGTTGTTTATATTGCTGACACTGACGTAACAAGGTCATTCAGACTCCCGGATGAGTGCAGTGTCTTCCAAGCAGAGATCCTAGCGATCTGAAGGGCGACGGAGGTGATACTGCGTCACATCGTCGATTGTCAGGCTGCGATAAGAGCATAGAAAAATTATACGGTGCAATCGAGCCAGGTCGCACGGTGTAGGAATGCTATGAGGGAGTTCATGGTGGCATTCACAGTTAGGCTGTGTTGGCAAAAAGGTGGCGGACGAACTCACGAGAGAGGGTTCGAATCTGAACTTAGGGGTAAGGGATTTACCCCCCTTATGTCACTACTATGGGGTAATACGGGAAAGGTTCCGTGATGCCGTTAACCGGTCCTGGAGGAATAGAGGAATGCAAAGTGTCGGACGCAGTGGCAACCAGGGTTCTATTAGGATTGGATAGGAGTGGTCTCAGGACCATTATAGGGTTCTTGACGGGGCATTGTTCTGTTAGGGCTTTTACGAGTAAATGAGATAATGCCATACCGGACTTCTGCAGACTGTGCGGGGATGCCGAGGAGCTAGAGACGATTAAGCATGTACTGTGCCACTGTATTAGGATGCAGGGTCTCAGGGGGGAGTGGCTAGGGGATATATTTCACGACGAACTGGGGTGTATCGCTGGATGTAGTCCAGCCGATCTCCAAGGTTTATCAGGGAAATCGGACGGTTGTTTCTGATGGGGGGACTGTCCTACGCAGTATATTTATTTCTATTTACTAACTGCCTTGAACTATTTTCTTCTTTACTTCTCTCTTTATTCTTCCTCTATACTGAAGGGATTCACAATGGACCACGTTGGTCTCCGGGTGGAGATTTGCCCTAGAGCACATAACCCTTCTTAACTTAACCTAACCACCAAAGAGTACTAACATAATAGAGAAGCTACACTTCCTACATTTCGGACCAAGAAATAAAAATTATCTACGCAAAGAAAAAGGTATTGTGATTTGGAAAATCAAAATTTGATTTTTTATTGTACGGGTCCATGTTTAGTTTAGCCAAAGAAACTATAATCTTCCATAAAGCACGAGCTTGAAAATTTTGTTAGTTATGTAG
The DNA here is from genome assembly GCA_949748255.1 of Eustalomyia histrio. NCBI lineage: Eukaryota > Metazoa > Arthropoda > Insecta > Diptera > Anthomyiidae > Eustalomyia > Eustalomyia histrio. Next base: position 236,545,135 of record OX456523.1, read on the forward strand.
TTTTGCATTTCACCAAAAATGGCATGTGAAGTTAATAATATTTAACTTAGTTCAGTTTTATGAAATGTGATATCTAGAGACAAAATAAAAGACCCTGCCGTGTCACTAGCGCTACCTGAAGTGTTGAAAATTAATGTTATTTAACTACCACTACAAGTACTGCTACTATGATGTTGACGATGACACCGTAGGATGACTGACTACTGGTCCTTCTTATTGCACACAAGATAGTTGTTGTATTTCTTCTTTTGCAGCTAACTACGTAATATCTTAGTTTTTAACAGCAATTTTCAAATGTTATAATATTTGTTTTTATATTATACTCATATAATCTTTGTTCAAAATGTAACTGGAATGTGTCTTTTAAATAGTGTAGTTTATAATCCACTTGCAATATTTTTTTTTTCTACTTTTAACCAATTTTTAGATTATACCCTACAAATGCGGTGTATTCCGTTGGCGAAAGGAAGTAAGGATAGAGGCTAGAGGACATTTAACTTAAATTTCACTAAGATGTAAGTGACAGGAAATACCGCTGCGGAGACTTCATTCCACATACGGATTCTACGAGTAAACAACGAATTTTCATTGTAATGCGTTGTGCTGTCTTCTGGCCAATCGACAACAAACGGATGTGCTCTGTTAGATTAGCGTGTAATCCGAGCACTTAATCAATTCATCTACCATGGTAATATCGATAAATAGTGTAAGACAACCCACGTTCCGACGATGCTCCAATGAGTTGGTTACCCCACTATCATGAATAAGCACCGGCGCCCTCCTTTGAATATGGTCCATAAGGTGAAAAATAGGCTTTGAAGCCCCTACTCATATATAGGAGACGAATATAGGTGGTTAGCGAAAAGATCAGATGAAATGAAATAGTTCTTGCACCGGCCCCATTTGTGCAGATGACATTGGTTACTCCACAGCCCGCTTACGGGCCAGCAACCAACATTGGGTCTTGCGTGCATTAAAATCGACCCTATTTAAACGACCCCACTCAAAGTTTGTCGAAAGATCCATATTTATTGAGCGTGTCATTCATATTTTGCCACATACCCCCAACTTGGCCTATGATCAAAGGAATAAAAAATGACAAATGTTGTTGACATCTGCGAAAGAATAGATAGGATTTCAAGTTTCACCCAAAAGATCATTTCTACAGATAAGAAAAAGTGAGGGAAAAGGAACTGAACATTGCGGTATCCCTGAATTCAGCTAAAAATCGTCCGATGAGACCTCATCTAAAACAAGTCCCTGAGAAACATCGATCCCTGAGAAAACTCGATAGAAATCATCACACGAGTGCTTCATGTCACACACGATCGAATGTCTTGTAAATATCTACTTTGTTTTTATCAATTCAGTGAATGAACCGACTCCAATGTTCCAAAAGAAACGTCATCAGGTCTGCCGTAAAATGATTTCTACGAAAGATTCGATTGTTAAGATTATAGGATTCTAGATAATTTACAAGATGGTTATTAATCATGCTTTCCATAACCTTCGAGAGGGCAGAACATATTGCAATTGGGCGGTAATTGTTAGGGTATTAGTCGCACCCTTTTTTGGGATTGGCTGAATATTGGCATGTAAATATACCCGTACAGTACGATGTTACAGATAGGGTGTCCAATGGATAGCGATAGCGTCGAAGAGCTCTGTTTCAGCATAATATGAGATACATTCTCTAGCTCGGGCAGTGGTTGATTGCTTTCCGGCAAGATAGAATTTCTTGCAAATAATTCAGCCAAAAGGTTGGCTTTATCAACCAGTTCAATCAATAATTGATCATCCCTTATAAAAGTTGGGATAGAGGAACTAGCATTTTCCCTTACTCTTTTAACGAATGATAATACATTACTGCGCCGAGGAGCAGAAAGAACCTTGGCACAAAGACGCTGCTTGTAAAGAAACTTGTCGCGTCTAAGTATTCAGGCACATTTAGACCTTGTCTGTTGACGTTGCAGAGAAGTATTGGTGTTTTTGTCTCTAGCCCACTTACTACTTTCTCTGGATCTTACTGCATTCTTACATGCCTGGTTAAATCAATCAACAGTTATTTCTTGTTTTAGCCGAACTATGATTTATAGGAATAAAAAACTTCATTCCCAGAAAATCATGATTTATATTATTCTTTCAGCGGCATCAACATCGTCTTCCAAAAAAACAAAGTTAAGGTCTACCCAACGAGCCTTTTCAAAAATAAAAACTAACCGTTTCGTGGCGGTACGAAGTTTAGAATATGAAAAAAACTATTATTTTTAAACAACTTTTAAAAAGTGTAGAGATTTATATTTACAGTGTCATTTTATAAACGTTTGAAATTTATCCCAACACTTATTATTGGGTATACAAGTTAATAATGTCGTTTTTTTTTGCTTGAAAAAAGCATTTATTATAATAACAAAATGAATTGATACATTATTTAAAGTATTGTCCATCGTTAGCCACTACTTTTTCCCATCTTTTTGGTAGCATATGGATTCCGCGCCAAAAGAACTGCTTCGGTTTTGAGGTAAAGAATGAATCAAGCCAACTTCTAATACCCTGTTCTGAAGTGAAGTGTATTCCAGTAAGGACGTTCTGCATCGATCAAAACAAATGGTAGTCAGAAGGAGCAAGGTCTGCTGAGCTATAAGGCGGGTGAGCCAAAACTTTCCATCTACTGTTTTCCAAATAGTTTTTGGCCGGTCTTGCAACATGTGGCCGAGCGTTGTCATAATGGAAGATTATGGCCTCGTGTCTGGTCGAATATTCTGGTCGTTTTTCGTTGATTGCTCTCTTCAAACTAATCAATTGTGTTCGATACAGGTCCCCTGTGATCGATTCAATAGTTCATTCTACAAAACACCCTTCTGTTTCCACCAAATACAGGCCATTACCTTGGCGCCATGGATATTCGGCTTCGGCGTTGATTTGGCTGGTTGGCCGGGCTTTACATATCGCTTAGGGTTATCGTAATGTATCCATTTTTCATCACCAGTAACAATACGATGCAAAAATTATTGCTTTTTGTAGCGTTCAAGCAGCATTTCCGACATGCAAAATCGCCTTTCAACGTCTCTCGGCTTCAATTCATATGGGACCCAATTTCCTTGCTTTTGAATGAATCCCAATGCTTTTAAACGTAGGAAAATGGCTTGTTGTGTGACTCCCAATTAAAAAGCAAGTTCTTCTTGTGTTTGATAACAATCTTCGTCGACTAATGCTTCCAATTCCTCATCTTTAAACTTTTTCGGCTGACCAGGCCTTTCCTTGTCTTCTGTGTCGAAATAAGCACTTCTGAATCGGGCAAACCATCGTTCACAAGTTTCTTGAGTTGGTGCATGTTGACCGAAAGCTTCTACCAACAAACGATAACTTTCAGCAGCCGTTTTCTTTAAATGAAAGAAGGTTATCAGACTTCCCCGCAAAACATCTTTTTTAGGCACAAAAATGTGTGTTTACACTTCGAATGCTGAATTATAATGGCAGATGTTTACCCTCCAAAATACGATATTTGTTATTATTGACAGAATCCATATGTGATAGTTGTCCAAATCGATATTATTAACTTGTATACCCAATACATCTGAAACTTTGTGTGACAAATTGAATGAAATTCATAAAATATTGTTTACGCTAAAAGTTATGGCTAAGCATATTCTAAAAATTGCTAAATCCAATTTTTTTGCTGCTCAAAAATGGCTAAATTGGCAGCACTGATTCTAATAATAACATTAAGAACCTAAATAAGAAACCAATATCTGTGGTTTTGGGTGCCTGAAAACCATTTTACTCCTACTCATTCAACTCCTAGCCATTTAACTCCTACTCATGAAACTCCTAACTTTGAATATGGACAAATTCAATGAAATTTCGATAACTTTCGTCCTTGTATTTTAAAAAAAACTAGCGGTTTCTACAAAGTTTAGATACTTCTTTAACATAGTGTTTATTATTGCACACATTGCTTTGGTTGACCTTTTTTATATCCACATTCAAGGAAAAGGACCTCCCAGTATACGTAATATTTTATAATCTCATAGAGAATTTGTCATATCTATAGGATTATACCACCACCAGTATCATTTTTCGCTTAGCGGATGTAGAGTAAAGTACGTTAAACGTATCTTTTTTTTTTTTTGTTATGCGGTTATTTTCAGTTAGATTCTTGATAACATACCATAAAGTATGTGTAACAAAAAAAAATGTATCAAACCTTAAATTGTGCCATTCGGTAATTTGAGACAATGTGCAATATGATGCTTCTCTGTGTGGTTGTCATTATCATTTATAAATGGGCGTTATTACCAATTTATTGTTCGAATGTTGTCGGTATTTCCACTATTATGCTTAATTTTTTTTTTGGGGGGAGGGTGTGTAGGGGTTAAGTGTGTGCATGTATAAAATTTAAAAGCAGCATACGTTTTCGTATAACCCGATTATAATATTATGTAATTTATGATTATGTATGCATTTTGTGGGTTTGGAATAATGAACACCTATCCCTGGTACGATGAGTTTTCATTTAATCCTGTTTAATTCTAATAGATAACTAATGCCTGGTTTTCATTAAACTGACTCAAATGAATTCTCGTCATTTTGTGTCAAATGCATTTTCATTACATCTTAAAAACTGACAAAAAGTCGATACAGCAGAGCGTGTCAAAGACATGTCAAATTTTGGTGTCAATTGACTGACACGCCGTTTTCATTACAAAGGTCAAATATGATGAGGCGAGCGAACAGCTGATTAGAAAATATTAATTTGTGTTTAATAAAAAGTGGAAAAAATTTAAAAATGATAAAAAAGAAACAAATGGCTACAGCTAGTGCGGCGTTTTGTGTTATTACATTAGCATTTCTTTCTTTATTTAAAAAATTTCCATTGCAATTAATTTTTCCAGCAAAAAATAAAAAAATAACAGCTTTGCGATCGTCAAACAAAAAAAAAATTGACAACTTGTTGTCAATTTTATTTTAGATAAAAAAATGCTGCCATATCTGTTGACAAACTGAAATTTGACGTTTTCACTTGTCTGTCATTTTAGACGGCAGTTCGTTTGCATAACTGACTGCAAACTCAGATGACACCATATGACAACCCGTTTTCATACAATTGCCAATAATTTGGACAAATTGACATTAAAAATCCACCTGTGGTGAAGGGTATAAAAATGACATAGTGAAAACCATGCATAATAACTTCGGTTATCACCTCATCAAAAGCTGTTGTTCTGGCATTTTAACAGAAAAATCAACGTCTGAAAAGAAATGCAATAAAATTCATATCTAGCTGTTTTTTAAGCACGTTATTATTATAAAGCCAAATTAATGGCGTTATACGAGGGTTGTGTGTGCACATCTTAAGCATAAAAATTGTTAAAGCAAAAATTATGAATTATGTTGCATACACAACTAATTCAATGTTTATTAATGCAAATATAATGAACTAGATAAAATTATAATAAATACTGATAAATTATATTTCTGCATAACTTAAAGTTAAATTTTCAGCATTATGGTTAAAATTGTGTGTGTATTTAATTTTTACAATAGAATTTTTCCCAACAATGTTTAATAAACTTGCTGTTAACTGAGGACACTACCTTACTTTGGGGATAAGACTACTTATTACAGCAAAACAATTTACATAGTACAACAGATAGAACAGCCCAGCAAAACTTTGGTAATGGGTGCGATATTCTCATGCGTTACCTTGTAATGATAACTCGTTACCTTTATCATTATTTGCAAGCATAAAGTAATAAGTTACTCATTATTGATTACGTAATATATGATTTATAAATGTAAAGTAATAATTGAAATATTTTTGAAAATCTATTTTTAGATACATTACTTTGTGCTTTTTTGTAAGCAAAAGGGTAATGTATGTTTGTTTTAATAGCACTAGAGAAAAAACGAAGCGCAACAATTCATTTAAGTTTAAAGCAATCAAATACTATATGCGCGTCGATAGCTCAGTGGGTAGAGTTCTTGGCTGGCAACCAGAGCAAAAAGTATATAATCTCAAGAGTATGTTTCTCTCTCACGAACTTTTTAGTACTCTCTTAGAACACGAACATAGTTTGGCGGCAACAAAGGTGAGTTTTGGTCGGCAACTTTTAGTAGTGTTTAGCGGTGCTGCCATATAACCAATTTTAACTATTTTTTTGCCGTTTTTTGGGATGCTAGAGATTTTTCAGATTATTTCATAAAACACATGTTTTTTTTAATTTATTCATGTATTTTTTCAGATTTTTCATATAAAAATATAATATTTGTTCAATATACTATTTATTTTTAATAAAATTAGACATGTCTAATAAAGTAAAAAAATACAACAAAAATTTGCAATTGTGTTAAAAAATAGTTACGAATTCAAACATAACATTGTGATATGAAAAGTATTAAAGTGTGTACACACACATTGACCAACTATGTTTATTCATATCCATTATTTCCCTTTTCTATGGTAAAATATATAATAAAGAGAATAAATATGCCATTAATTGTTGCAACATATAACTAAAAAAACTTTAAAAAATGCAATAATTTGAAACAAATTGTTTTCATGAAAAAACTGGTAAACAGTTAAGAATCCCAAAAAATGGAATAAAAAATTACACTGTTTATGTGGCAGCACTGCATACACCAAATTTAATGTTTTTCAACACTTTAGCAACTTTGAAAATGTTGCGCTCTCATTTAAAAATGTTGCCGCTGAACTCTGTACCATGTTGAATTTCTGGTAGAGCGGAAAAAATACTCTATAGTAAATTATATACTTTTTGACCAGAGTTCCCTGGTTCGATTCCCATCATGACCTCCATATTTTTAATAACGTATAATAAAAATTCCTCTTTTTTAAAAATCTATTTTTAGACACATTACTTTTTCCATTCTCGTAACCCCTTACATTATCACCTCTAAAGTAATGGGTATATATATTACTTTGAGGCTCATCGCCTGTAAAATTCATCAGTGTAAAGTAATCCATGAGCCCCTATGGCTACGCCTTACTTTACACATTATTTGGTAATGTGTGGTTTTGCTGGGAGTGTTACACGAAACCTATTCCAACGATACTGCAATGAGTCAATGGAGCTTAATAACTTACTGGAAAAAAAATGTTTATTCACAATTAATATAACGATTTCTGGCCTTTCAAGTTCGAGTGAAATTTCTTTACGGGAAAAACTACTACGTTTCTGGAGTACGATTTTTTTCACATTATTCGACCTTACCGGTTAGGTTATTATTCGAAAAAATTGATTAATCGGTTATTTGGGTCAATTAATCGGAAAAATTGGCGATTAATCGTGTAATGCAAAATAAATTTATATCCTTGATCAATAAGAATACAGAGTGCTGCGTTTTTAAAATTTCAAGTTAACTTTAGTGTTTTTTATACCCTCCACCATATATGGTTAGGGTTTATATCAGTTTGCCATTCCGTTTGTAACATGTCGAAATATAGGTTTAAGACCCCATAAAGTATATATATTCGTGATCCTTATGCAATTTTAAGTCGATTTAGCGATGTGCGTCTGTCTGTCTGTTGAAATGGCGATCACGACGCGTAGACGCTAGCGGGGGTGCCAGATTATTGTACATCCTCCCGAGCAGTTTGGTATTGAAAATGAACAAAATCGGTCCAGCGGTTAAAAAGTTATGGGTGAATATTAGTGTATTTTAGTACAATTTCATACAGGTTGGTTGAAAAGTTCCTGAGCTCACCAAGAGATGTCACTGCTAGCTCCAAACTTTTTTTCTCAAGTTGGTATAACTGTCCTGAGAACACATGCAAAGTTGCAAGTCATTCTGTCAATTCTTTCTTTGTTTACAAGCCATTTGAAGTTGACGTGTCATTGATTTTTTTTAATATGGAAAAAATTGAATATCGTTCAGTCATTAGATTCTTTGTTTTGAAGGGTTTAAAAGCAAAGGAAATTTATGAACAATTGTTAGAAGTGTATAAGGAGTCCTCACCTTCAAAACTCACCGTTGAATTTTGGGCTGGTGAATTTAAACGTGGTCGTACCAACCTTAAAGACGATCCACGCGAAGGACGACCAAAAACTGCAACCACAGCAGAAATCATTGAGCAGGTACATAATATGGTTAGTGAAGATCCAAGTTTGACTAAGCGTGAAATTGCTAATGCCATAGGCATCTCAGACGAACGAGTACTCCATATTTTAAATGAAGAATTACGTATGAAAAAACTGTTTGGAAAGTTAGTGCCGCACACATTAACAATTCAACAAAAACTGGATCGAAAACAAATTTCTCAGCGTAATTTGGAGCGTTTTAAGCCGAATAAAACCGACTTCTTGCGTCGTTTTATAACTATGGATGAGACTTGGATCTACCACCATGATCCTAAATTGAAACAAGAACGTTTACAGTGGACTGAAGCTGGTTGTTCAGCTCCAAAGAAGGTGAAGTCACAACGATCAGCAAGGAAGGTTATGGCATCAGTTTTTTGGGATGCAAAAGGAATTTTGTTGATTGATTATCTTCAGAAAGGTAAAACAATCCACTCTGAATATTATTGCAGCCTTTTGGATCAGCTGGATGAAAAAATTCGTAAGTAAAGACCTGGTTTAAAGAAGAAAAAAATAATTTTTCATCAAGACAATGCACCTGCTCACAAAAGTGTTTTGACGATGGCTAAATTTAAAAAATTGCTTGAACATCCACCGTATTCACCAGATTTGGCTCCCAGTGACTACTATCTCTTCAGAAATCTCAAACAATTCCTTCGTGGAAAGCATTTTTTGTCGAATGGAGAGGCCATAGCAGCCGTAGACGGTTATTTTGCAGAGCTTCCGGGAAACCATTATAAGGATGGGATAAAATTATTGGAAGATCATTGGAACAAGTGTATTGAGCTTCTAGGAGATTATATTGAATAAAAAAATATATTTCGTAACAAAAACAGTATTCTTTCATTTCGAGCGCAGGAACTTTTCAACCAACCTGTAGTAGCGGCTGGTATATAATATATATTTTCTCATATTTTTTCACCAATCGCTTAGAAATTAATAATATTTTGAACACCTCAAATATTTTTAACCTCAAAAAATTTTTTTCACCACTAATATTTTTTTTCACCATAAAAAATTTTTTTCACCTAAAAAATTTTTTCACCTCAAAATTTTTTTCACGTAAAAAAATTCGTTTCCGCATCCAAAAGTTTTTTTCACCTCTATAATTTCACTTCAAAAGGTTTTTACATTGTTTGTATCAAAAACAATAGAGAACATTGGTGGAGGGTGTTCAAAGATTCGGCACAGCCGAATTTAAGCCTTTTTTACTTGTTTTTTGCTATCAATGGAAATCATAGCCGTTGAGTAAAAAGAGTTCAACTATATAGAAAAAATAGCAATTTGCAAGCTAAGGTCGGCAAGGCAGTGTAACGACACTTTAGCTTGTCAAATTGCTATTTTTTATATATATTTGAACTCTTCATACTCATTATTTTTCACATAAGTTATTGACATTGGCTTTTGTCATTCCCGTACAAATTTGACATAAGTAAGTTAACATGAAACGTTGGCTTATGTCAAATTTATATGGGAATGACATTAGCGAATTTTGATAGCTTGCAATACAAACACAGCTAATACTTAAACTAGCAAGTGTCATATAGGCTTAAGATGTAGATGGCACAGACTATAAATACGGGTTACCAATGACTTATGTGAAACAAGAATTCTTGAAACTTATATTTATTTTGACATTGCAGTGATTTGCAAAATGAGATAGAACAAATAAACTCCATACAAATTGTATGTTACATATTTGTTTGTATATCTATCCCTTTCTGTGTATCACTGCAATTTTGACATTTCTTTTTACTCATTTTCTAGTCGCCATTTTGATTCAATCAGCTGTTTCTGGGTAATCTGTGGTAGATAGTGTTTTACCGCAGTGCGACATTTTGTCGATAAGGCCGGTTTTTTATTCTCAAGAAATTAATTTTCTAAATAAATAAGAGCTGCCTTCAAGCTCTCTATTCAATAAGAAATTCTAAAAAATATTATGTTCTTTTTTTGCGAAATTTACAAAGTTTGACAGATCTGTCAAATATGCGAAATCAAATAGTAAAGGTCTGTAGTCTTTAGACAATAGCACTAAAAACGACTTGAAAAAATTTTCTACCACTAGTAAATGGATCAGGAACATTCTAGGAAGTAGGGAAATAACTGCTGCGTTGGCCAATACACAAGGAGGAGTTTTGTCTTCACTTCTTTGGTCTTTAGTTATAGATGACCTGCTTCAAAAGTTAGGTAGGCTTGGTTATGCGAACGTTTTAGTAGTTATAGTAATTGGTAAATTTGATAATATCATATCGGATATTATGAATAACGCTCTAAAGCTGATAACGAATTGGTGCAGAGAACATGATCTCTCTATTAACCCTTTCACATTGAGAAGGAAACTGAAACTTGGTTCTGTTTCCACTAATGATAACAATATCCTGTATTTTAAGGATATTTAGGAATAACTTTGGATAGTAAACTGGCTTGGAATATTCATATGGATAATACCATAAAAAAGGCCACTAGGGCAATTTGGGCAACTAATGGTCTTGTAGGTAGTACATGGTGTCTTAACCCTAAAATAGTCATGTGGATCTATAGGATGATAGTTAGACCGATAATTACGTATGCGGAAAACACTTCAATCAACGGCTATAGCTAAGTTTGCGAGGGTACAACTCTTAGCTTGTTTACTCATCATAGGGGATATGCCGGCCTTCCCAACATTGGCCATGGAAACCATTGTTGGTCTAATCTCCATAAATATATTCATTAGAACTTCAGCATCATTGGCTGCACTTAGATTGAACTTTAAAGATTATGGTTCTTTTTATGTTAAGGGTCATAAAAATATCTTTAGGGAACACGGACTTCTTAGGTATGCAGAGACTGAATTGAAATTCGGTAGGAAATTCGGGGTTGTCATCCCAAGCAGGCCGGAATGGGCAGCGGGTGGTCCGTTAGTGGACACTCGCAGTCTAAACTGGTACACTGACGGGTCGAGAATGGACTCCGGTGTAAGAGCAGGTGTCTTTGGACACAACACGAGGATATCGGAGCCAATGGGCATGTGGCCAACGGTATTCCAAACCTAACTACCGGCTATACTCATATGCTTTAGACTAAATATTTTAAGCGCATATTTCAGGCGCATATATTTCGATCTTCTCTGATAGCCGAGCGGTTTCTCTTTACTGGATACCAGGTCATCGTGGATATGTTGGTAACGAGGTAGCGGACGAACTAGCTGTGTCGACTATGTCTTGAGGGAGAAAAAACAACCATCCACATTTTGTGTGCATTGGAACAGAAGGAAATTTTTCAATAGGGAATTTTCAGGTCCAGAGGATAAAAGGAACTCTTCTCCATGTTCTATATTAAAGTTCATAACATGTTCTATATTAAAGTTCATAATTTGTTTTAGTTTTATGATCCTTGGTACAAAAGATCCATGTTCTAACAGAACATATTGTAGACTAGATTTGGCTGGGAGTCGATTTTAAAAGAATTTTCTTGACAGAATTTCTACAGGGTTAATATATCACTTGTCTGTTATGACATCGGAAACAAATGAAAGCTTCTCTTAAAATACATGAAATTATAATTTACATTAATTAGAATTCTTAAAGGAATTCAAGCAAAATTTAAAAATTGTCTATTGCTTTTCCTACAGCCTACACAGCACTTGCTTTGAGTTAGTTAAAAAAGATATCTAATCCTTAAGAACCCCTATCGCTTGATTTTAAAAAGAATTTGATTATATTTAGTTAAAGTTTTTCAAACCTTTGATTACCATATTCTTACCCAAAGGTAAAGATATTATGAAGATTTTAGAAATGACAGAAAATAACTATCGGGTATGTTCTGGGTTTCACTTTTAGGTGAAAGTGAAAATTTTAGAATTCTTTTTTCTCAAATATTTTTGGCTTCGTTAAAAATTTAAGTGAATCATGGTTGTACAGTGGTCATTTAATGCAGTTAAGTTAAAATCAAGTCAAATAAAACTTTAGAATACAGTGAAATAGGTGTCATATATATATAAAAAAAATTAACCGGTTAACCGACCTATTATAACCGATTATTCGGATCGAATAATTATTTAAGTTTAAAATTATTTATTTCGACATTAACCGAAATAGAGGCGATTTATCGAGGAATCGGTTAATCGATTAACCGAATTGGAAACATTATAAGACTTACGACAAATTTCTTTAAGTGTATATTTTAATACAATCTAATTAATTTAAATTGAAATTGTAAACTTACCAATTAATTGTTGATGAAATCCATTAACTCAAACATGTGTTAAAATTGTTAAACTGCAACAACTTAAATATTTAAATTTATTTATACGAATTGAGTATTTTTTTATTGTTAATCTTTTGATCTTTATAATTTTAACACTTTTATTTTAGCATAAATTTTCAATTAATCTTTATTTTTGTTGTTTTTTATAATATATTATTTTATAAACTTTTGCACTTGTTATTTTTTTTTATCAGATTTACAATATTTTTTTTTATTATTTGTTAATATTTTTTTATGTATTGTTTTTTTTTTTTTTCAATATACTTATAAATATTTTATTTTATTGACATTAATCTGTGTGATTAAAATAATATATTTGATAAGATTTTGTGTAAATGTTTTATTTATTTAATAATGATAATTAGTAAAAGTATTTCATTTCGTTTTAATGATACAAAAAAATTAAACACTCATGTGCGATTTCTAATTTACAATACAAATATTTATTTACAGTTTAAACACGTACTTATTTTTTAGAATTTCAAAAATTATATTTTTTTAAACTAACTGATGATTGTATAAATAATTATTTGGAAAAAATCTACTTCTTAGACGACATGCTGTCTAAGTTAATACATTTTTATTTAAAAAAAAAAAACAAATCAGCTGACCCTGAATCATAAGATAAATGCAAGATAGCATAGAGCGCTTTTACATTAAATTAACGGAATAAAAAGTGTTTGAATATAAGATTAACAGGTCGTTTAAAATGCAGTATTGTACAAACCTAAAGCGGTCCATAGTATATCAAGCATGCTGTTTAACATGCTTGACAAACATAAAAAATTGTTTTGACTAGAGTTGTGTCGTTCGTTACTGAACTAGTTCAATTGAACTACTCTTTTTTTTCCTTAATACCGACTATTATACTATTATACCGGGCTTCGACTATATTTACAAAAAATTAATCATAATTTAAAAAAATGTCTTGGTTTTTACTGATGACAGTGACCAAAGAGCTAAATGCAAAAAGATAAAATGATTTTAAGAAAGCTTTTAAAACGGTAAATTATTTTAATTAAATTTTTAAGACAGCTAAATATTTTTTTGTTTGCATAAAATTGTGTTTACATCGTGCAGTTGAACTAGAAGACCTTTTGACCAAGAAGCAGTGATGCAAAATGTGTCCCAATTGGGCCATTTGTGGCACTTTTAAACGTTTGATAACTCTGAGGTACTTTATAATCTATTTTGGCACTTTCAGCTCCAAAATTAACTACAAACCGTTTAGTACATTTTTCAATGTAATTTTCTCCATATTTATTTACAACGATGTTTTGTTTGTAAAAGAAAAACTTTACTTTTATTTGCAAATCTGTCTTGTTTTAAATAAAAATTCTTCTCATTATAGGTCTGTACGTGGTAATTTTGGGTAAAGTCTGGTAAAATGAGAGTAAGCAAAAAATTCTCTCACAAAAACATAAAAATGCCCAAAATACTGCGAACGCACAAAACCACATTTCATACCCAAAAATAAACGTCAAATTGATTCATATTAAAAAACAACTTAATTAATAAATATATTTGAAATGGAAAATATCTATTTACATTTTCAAATGTATTTTTCATTATTAAAAAGGAAAAGTTCTTTATAATAAATAAACTTTTATTTAACTTTAATTTTTTTCAAAAATGCATAACAGCAAATTTATTAGCAACAGCTGATGATTTGATAATTTTACCATTTTAGCCAAACAAAAAGTACGGGTAAGTTCTGGTAAAATAAGAAACACAATTACTCTCTCATAAACGCTCTCATTTACCCAATTTTTGTTACAAGAAACGCTTTCTGGTAAGATTGGGTTCCCGCGGGCACCCGCGGTAACGTACGTCGAACACACCTTATATCAAGTGAATTCAAAAAAAAGTGAAACAAAGTAGACTGTCAAATAATGGTAACAGTAGAGGTTAAAAATTTTTCTATAAATAAAATTTTATATTGACAAATAAATTTCCTATTGCTCAATGGTATCAAGGTATTTTTAATCTTCAGTTTGGCCCAAAACGAAAAAACTCAAAATGCATTACTGGCTAGAAGAGCTGTTGAACTAGAAGAGCTGCTGAACTAGAAGAGCTGTTGAACTAGAAAAGCTATTGAACTAGAATAGCAAACTAGGTCAGAGATAGGAGCTGAGCTACAAAGAGAGAAAGAACTATAATTCGCAAGCCTAGTTTTGATTTTAAAAAAATGATGTTTTTGACAAACACTCCATTACACAATGCATCTTGCTTGACAAACAAGTAAAAAAAATAAAAAAAAAATATTTGTTTTTCATCCAACATGTTTGTCAATCTATCAAACAAGACATTACACTATCAAATTTATAAGCGGCCAATAGACTATCAAGCATGATCCGTGTACTTGTTTTTGTAATGGCCATCAAACAATGTTATACATTATCAAACGCTGGACATTTTGTACAGCATGATTGATCGTCTAAGGCCCTTTTTTAGCATGATAAACAGCTTGCTTGATTGTCTATGGGCTGCTTAAGAACACAACGACGCTGCACCAGCCAGCAATAATAGTCGCGTGTTTAAAGAAAGCTCAAAAGTTTTCGCGCTTTATTTCTATATGCAAAAAAAAAACCCTAAAATTCATGACTGGTCACGCTACCTCAACGCCGATAAACACATTTGAATTAATCAAATGTATTTCTTTAAAGTTAAAAAAGATTCTGTTTTGAAAATTTTCTAGATTAGTAAAGGTAAAAACAAACCTGGTCAAAAAAATTAATTCCTCGGGCATATCGTGGGTTTACTAACGTAACCTTGTATCTAATTCTTTTCAGGGGAGACAACGGACGTTTTACAATAAACTTATGACATTTTTAATAATTTTATTAATTTTTTTAAATTTTATTTAAAAAGTTTTATAACTTAACAAGTTTATTATAAAACTTTTTATTGTTTCTCCTGAAAAGAGAGTAGATTAACAAGAAGAACTAAAATTGTAACGAGTAGTAATGTGTTACTACTCGATACTTCAAGATAAACCAATGTCGCTGAAGTGAGGAGTTTCGGCGCCTAAAGTTTTGACGTGTAAAAGTTTACACATAAAATACATTGAAAAAAAGTAACGAGTAGTAAAATATTTCTCCTGAAAGCCAAATTGGTTTCATTTGTTGTTAACTAACGATTGGAATGACAAATTTACGACTTAAGTTTATCTTGTAGATTATTGTCTGGAATTTATTTCGTTTCTTTATTTGGTCTTTTGATCATTATTTATTTTAATAAATCATTAAACAAAAAAAGGTTGTGTATCGTAAAGTGTTAAAACAAATGTACAAAACATCAGAAACAAGCAACATGATTAAAATAAATGACCAAATATTTAATAACTGACCCGTCATTATACATAATGGCACAATAGTAGCAGTTGATGCCGCGGCCAAAAGGTTTTTAAACTGTGATTAAACAATAAACAAATTTTTGGTGAAAACGCACACACAATTTATCCAGAGTTATAAAGGAATTATTTTTTGTTTAATTTGAGTTGCTTACTGAAAAGTAAATTTGACCTGTGCTGGGAAATTATTTTTCTTTATAAAAAATCAGCAAACAAATTAATAAAAAATATATACAGAATATATATTTTATACATCTCCTTAAAAAAAATACAACAGATTTTAAGCTTCATTGACAATGCTGAGTAAGTAATCCACGCTTCATGGTGAATTGTTCTAAAGGAGAGATGACATGTTTAAAAAAATACCTAAGTGCGAATGAGAAAGA
Source organism: Eustalomyia histrio (assembly GCA_949748255.1). Lineage (NCBI taxonomy): Eukaryota > Metazoa > Arthropoda > Insecta > Diptera > Anthomyiidae > Eustalomyia > Eustalomyia histrio. Next base: position 236,561,220 of record OX456523.1, read on the forward strand.
AACTAAATTTAATTTCGCGAAAACTGTTAATGTATTTTTCAACTTTTTTATTAAAATATTTTTTAAAAATGCTCTTGTTTATTTAAAAAATGCAATGTTAGCAATGTTTTCCAGCAGTGGGGCAGTTAGTCGATAAAAGAGCGATTTTTATTTTCTTTATGACTGTCGAGATAAATAAAATTTTTTGTCATATTACATACATGGGCAATGAGCTCGATGAACTAATTAATATGGACTCATTCGGATATGATCTGGATTTCACTTTTAGGTAAAAGTGACAATTTTATAAATTTCCCTGTTCTTTTAGTTTCGTTAAAAATGTAACTGAATTATAATTGTACCGTGGTCATTCAAAGCAGTGAAGTTAAAATCGAATCAAATAAAGTGAAATAGGTGCCAAAAATTTTGATTTGAACTCGCACTAAATTTAGAATGTACCAGAAGTGGAACATTAACGGACCGTATAGTTGCATATTCGAAAACAATACGTTTTGACTCCGTTTTGGTGCATCCGTTTCTGTACCGTCAAATACGGACTTCTCCAATTTTCATCAGTTTTTATTCCTTTGGTGTTTAAAACGAATAATTAAAAAAGTCTGTGATCATTAAACGTGACGCGCGCTAAAGTTTAGAAAAATATATATGCATATTTTGAGTAAGATCTTTTACATCACAAAGCGAAAATAAGTTTAAGAGCCAATTTTTGTTTCTTAGCGAACGGGGTAAAGAAGCAAGCGGGGTAACAAAAATAGCACGGTTTTCGTTTTTCGTGCATTAGAAACTAAGAAAATTGAATGCAATCAATTGCATCGTATAAATTGGCTCTAAGTGATATGACGTGACGTACATTTTTTTGAAATTTGAAACACGTTTTACGGTGATTTGTGTAAATTTATGCAGTTTATAATAGATATGATTTTTTCTCTCAATTAAATTTGTAAGTTCTGTTAAAAAATAAATTTAATGAAAAAAACTATGTTATTAAAAATAAAAAAAATTTGGCATTTATACAAATCCGTTTTTTTTTTATAAAAACGGTTCAAATACGATCCGAATATGGATCCGTAAACGGTACGTCATTGACGTACTTTCAACGGACTCCATTTTTTATCTGATATATCGGTCCGTAAACGCTCCGTCATTGACTGAATTTCAATGGATTCGAATCAGTTTCGATGTTCTTAAAAATCCGCTTTCTTGTCTATACACTTTAAAATGGTAATTGAGAAGAAGTCATGCAAACAATTTCTTTGTATAAATTAGTTCTTATAGTCCAATGAGAAACAAGAAATCATTTTGTTACCTTCTTATTCGCACTTATTATTATTATTATTTTTTGTTTTTTATTCAAAATTTTGTAATTTTAATTTATGTGTCATGTCATCTTTATTTTAGTTCATTCCACTTTGCAGCGTGAAGTACTACAGCATTGTGAATCTACTTTAATTCATTTACCAAAACACATTTATTTATCTACTACCGAAACAAAAACAAAATTTTTTGGTCATTTAATTTTTTTTAGTGTATATCTTATGTTTGCAGGGAATTAATTATTTTAATGTTCTGCCCTTCACACACACTCACACTTAGAAAATAAACAAAAATTTATTGTGCAAAATTTATTTTGAAAAGCACAATAAACATATAACAACAAAAATCTAATTTTAAAAAATGTGAACACTTATTATATTACACTTTTTGGAAACACCTGTTTTTAAAAGAAAACAAAATTTTTAATGACAGACGTAAGTGTGTGACTAGTGATCGTAAACAAGGGAAGATGATAAAGCAATAAGGTGGGTAAGTAAGTACATTATATACTTACATACACGCATAAAAACAAACTATAACCAAAACATATACAACTGTTTTCGAACTTAATTTTTTGTTTATAGCTACTTTTTTTAATAAGTATGCAGTAATGTATGACTTGGGCTTAAACTGCTCCAAAAACTTATTTAACTTTTTTCTTTAGATTCATTATTATGTCGCCGCATTACTATTTTCCACACTTTTTGTTTCACTACCACAGACAATGCAAAACTTATTGTTTCCGTAACTTCTAATTTTGTTCTTTAGCACACATTCAATGGATACACGACACTTTTTATTGTTTATCCAAAAAAGTTTTTTTGTTTTGTTGTATTACCACAAAAAACACAACAACAACTTCTTTTATTTAACTTGAAAAAAAAACATTTTACGCCACGAATAATTTTCACGCGGTATAAACGACCACAACACGCAAAGAACTCCAAGAAACTGATGTATGATAGCAACAAAACTAAAAATATAAAATGTTTGAAGGTTAGCAATTTAAAGTGAATGCTATAAAAATGTATGGTTATTAACAGAATGAAAATATTTAAACGGTACTACCAGCATTGCAGCAGGTAATAGTGTTTTTGCCAGTGTTATCATATTAGCATATTTTGTGCTAGATTTAGCAGATTGTTAGGATATTGCTATCCTTGTATATATTTTTTATTAATATAAAAATTTAAAAATCTTTTAAAATATATAATTTAAATTATTATTCTTTCTTTTATAATTTTTTTTTAATTATTTTATAAAAATGTTTGTTGTAATTAGTTGTTTTTTTTTGTGTAAAATAATTTTTATTTTTAGACTTTTTAATTTATCTATTTTTCTTTAAAAATCGCGGTTTACTTTTCGACCTTTTCATACCAAAAAATTTTTTTATGAAGGCGTCATTTCGAGTTTTCTTTGCTTTCTTTCGAAGTCCCGTTAATTTAGTTTGTATTTTTTGGTATTTTCCCGTATCAAATGGAAATGTTCCTAAACATTTCCAAATGTTGCGAGTACTAAAAGTTGCCACCCAAAACTCACCTTTGAAATGGTACTACCAGCATTGCAGTGGTAATAGTGTTTTTTGCCAGTATTATATTAGCATGTTTTTTGCTGCTGGATTAAGCAGCTTGTTAGGATATTGCTATTTTTTCTAGAATATATACTAGCATATCTCGTTTGTTAAAAGCAGATTTTTAGCTTATTTTTCCAGGAAATATTATATTTTTTCGCAATAGTTTCGTTATTTTTTCGAATTATCGTTTAACTAACACCAAAATTAAACAAAACCCGCATCATTTCCCAGCAAAATTTAACAAAACCCGCATCATTTCCATTAAAAATTTGAATACTTTTTATGAAGCAAATTTTGGCATCACGATTTAACAGATTTTTTTTGAGTGATTAAAAGCATATTTAGAAAGTTTCTGGCAGCACTGGTTTTTGCACATTGTTATCATTATTTTTAACATTAACATTTTAAATATGATAACATCGTTTCATGTTTTAAGCCATTTTATCACGAGACAGTATTGCCATTTTAGCGTCTTAAATTTTGAAATTTTAAAAAGTACTTTTTTCCCTATGGTCAGCTTTTATGCCAAAAAGTCACTATCGAGAAAAAAGATGTCTAGCATTGCTGCCATATAGAAAATTTTAAGTTTTTTTTCCTGTTTTTGATTATATTAGGGGCACTTTCTTGATTTGTCAAATCCTCTTTTGGTCAATAGTAGTAAATTTTGCAAGGTTTGGCACTGACCACCCACCACGTCCATTTTTCTTAAAAATGTTTTACAAAAAGTTTATGTCAGCTAGGACATAATGGTTTAAAACATTTTTATTTTTACAATGAAACGGTTCTACTTATGTTGCATATGTATTATCCCAATAAACCAAACTACATTATATCTGTTATACTGCACAGTTTAGGCAATAAAAAATCCTAATAGTTTTCTTTTCCGATTTTTATCACATGCCTGCATAATGTTGTTTATAATCTTAAAATTTTTACAATTCGAAAGTTTTGTTTACTTTTTATATTGAATTTTCCCATCTGTAATAAAAGTAATAAATTGTAGTAAGTAAACGAATTGTTTGGAAAGATTATGTTTGGCAAAAATAAATGCAGTTAAGGGTTAATGATTTTTATAACCTCTAAATTTTGACTTCCTTTTTTAAAATGGAAACTTGTTAACCACTCTTCATTTTAAATATAAACAAATAAAAGGTTTAAAATAATTATAACAATAGTTTATATTTCACATTTCTCACAATTTCGCTTGCAACAATTGCTTCAAATGTGTTTCAAAGACACTATTTACTGGCTCTTGATTTAAATCAGATTTACGAACCTCTTCCATTAAACGTTCATAGGCACGACCATCATAACAACCCAATGTTGAACCCAAAACACGATCATGAAAATCAAAACCATCTACCAAAGCTAAGGCATTAGGTCTAAAAGCCAACAACGATTCTTCATAAAGTCTTTCGACTTCATGTACTTGTTTAGCAGTTATTGTAGGATTAAAACGTAAAATATCCTCCATAGTGGATAGAAAAATTTCCATAATGAAAATATTCAAAAGTTGTTTCATAACCGGCGTAAGGCTACTGCTAAATTGTCCATGCTTAATTTGAATTTTGATATTTTCAAAAGCCATGCGAGCCATGAAGGCTTTAGCATGCATAGTAGCGGCTTGAACTAAAAGCAAACCAGCACGATTTGCACCCTTTTGTGCAGATCTATCCGGCTGTTGCTTTATGAATGATCTTTGCATTAGAAAGGCATATTTAACACGTTCAGTCGACGTAGCTTCCAATATTTTTACTAGAGTTTCTAAATTTGTAGACCAATTTAGACGTTCTGTTAAACGTAAATAGGCTACCGATTTTGGTAATACTAAACGCTTTAAGCCATCAACATAATTTTTAATTAAAAATTTTGCAGTCTGCAATAGTAATACAGTGTTTTCTCCTTCATAAGTGCAGGCTGCTGTAGCTGATCCATATATAGAATCAAAATTTGCTGATGAAATGTAACCATGACCACCACAAGCTTTACGTAAAATTTCTACACCCTTTGCTGATTCATACGAGCATACAGCTTTTAAGCAGCATGATAATGCATGTAATTCGGGTAGATTACGTTTGTTACCTCCTTCAAGTTCTTTAACTACCGAACGATAGAGATCCCATATATAATCGGCTGCCAAACGATAGAATATACCTTTCGATATTTGTGGAAAGACTTTATCTTGTTGGGTAAGAAAATCTAAAACTTGTACTTCTTGTAGATCCGAAGACTCTAGACCTTGACGACGAACAGCTGAATATCTAAAATTTAAATCAGAATTTTAGTAAAAAGGTTTTATTGAGAAGAACTAATGGGAAATAGTAGTTAAATATTAAACTCATTAAAGCCCGTATGATACTAGCTTTATTATGGATTGGAAGTTTTTTTTTAGCTACTTTGCAGTTTAATTTTTTGTCGAGATGAATATGATTTTAAATTAAATTCGATCTTAAGGACCCTAGTTTACGAAATAGTACATCGATTTAAAAATTGTTAATAAAAATTCATATAAAATTAAGCTTTTTGGTATAAAATACCTACATCTATATTTTTCACAAGAATCTCCTTTTCGCCGTAATTTGCGAAATTTTAACATTTTTTTACTAGATTTCATATAAAAATGAATTTTTGGTCGAATTTCTTTTCGCTCTATGGGGCTTTAGTTTACAATATAAATCGATTTAATTTTTTTTATACCCTCCACCATATGTGGTGAGGGTATATATATTAGTTCGTCATTCCGTTTGTAACATGTCGAAATATAGGTCTAAGAACTTATAAAGTATATATATTCGTGGTACATATGCAATTTTAAGTCGATTTAGCGATGTCCGTCTATCTGTCTGATGAACGAAGACGCAAGCGGGGCTGCCTATTTTTACACAGATTATTGGACATCCTCCCGAGCAGTTTGGCATTGAAAATGAGCAAAATCGGTTCAGCGGTTAAAAAGTTATGAGTGAAAATGTAAAGATACATCTAAATTTTCCATACAAATTGGTGTATTTTAGTACAATTTCATATTTTTTTTTATTTTTTGCACCAGTCGCTTAGAAATTAATAATATTTTGTATTCACCTCAAAAAATTTTTTTCACCTCAAATTTTTTTATCACAAAAAATTTTTTTTCACTTGAAAAATTTTTTCACCTTATAATTTTTTTTCACCAAAAAATTTGTTTTCGCATCCAAAAAAGTTTTTCTCCTCAAAAATTTTGTTTCCATCCGTAATTTTATTCAAAAATAAAATATAAAGGGTGTCCCAAGAAGAACGCAATTTTTAAATTTTAAATAAAACAGATATTTAAAAAAAAAATCGTGAAACTTTATTATATCGTAAAGTAGACAGAATGAGGTTATGTATGGAACAATATATCGTGCAGATGGCCGCCGCGGCTTTGCTGGCATGCACGCGATATTTTAATGAAATTTTCAATGACCGTTTTGCATGAATGCTGCGGTATTTCATTAATGCAGCGTCCAATTTCCTCTTTTAAGGCTTGAGTCGTCGTCGGCTTATTCGCGTAAACCATCGACTTCAAAAAACCCCAAAGAAAAAAATCTAATGGTGTTAAATCGCGCGATCTAGGCGGCCAATTCTGATCTCCAAAACGCGGAATAACACGACCGGGAAATGACTGATGCAGCAATTGAATTGTTTCTCTGGCTGTATGACCTGTGGCGCCGTCTTGTTGGAACCACATGCCCTCCACATTCATTTCTTCAATTCTAGGCAAGAAAAAACTGGTTATCATTTCACGATACCGAACACCATTGACTGTTTGCGCTTGACCTGCCTCATTTTCATAAAAAAAAGGTCCAATGATTCCTCCAGCCCAAAAACCACACCACACAGTGACACGTTGAGGATGCATTTGCTTCTCGTGAATCACTCGAGGATTTTCCTCACCCCAAATGCGACAATTCTGCCTATTGACGAAGCCATCAAGATGAAAATGGGCCTCGTCACTGAAGATGATTTTATCGGCAAAATCAGCATTTACATGTTGTCTCTCCAATACCCAATTAAGGAACTCCCTTCGCTGTCCATGGTCAGCTGGCTTCAGTTCCTGAGTCAATTGAACTTTGTATGCATGAAGATGCAAATCTTTCGTCAAAATTCACTGCAAAGTGGATTTGGAGACACCAATTTGCTGAGCTCGGTGTCGAATTGAGGTGGATGGAGTTTGAGCGACATCATCACGTACAGCTGCGACATTTTCGGTCGATCGACCTGGTCGATGGCGCGTTGTTGTCTTTACATCACTAACAGACCCCAGTTTATCCATTAATCTCTTTACAGTTGACTCTTTTGGAGCATTATTGTGACCCCAAATTGATCGCAATTTGCGAACTGGAGCCGCAAAACTTTCACCATTTTGGTAAAACAATTTCACAATGAGAATGCGTTGTTCATTCGTGTAGCGCTCCATTTTTACTAACCTCGTACCTTTTACTAGCAAACAATAACAATTGTTCAAATGTCAAACAATGACACTTCGAATGTTGCCAGATTTAAAAATTGCGTTCTTCTTGGGACACCCTTTATAAATAAAATTTGTTTACATTATTTGTATCAAAAACAGTAGATAACATTTTTTTAGGATATTGGTGGAGGGTATTCAAAGATTCGGCCGAATTTAAGCTATTTTCTAATTCCATTTAAGTCAAAGATACGTACTCGTAAGGAAGGATTACGTAATAGAAATTGAGTTTGATTTTTCTTTAAATCCAATTTTTTTTTTACTTTTCGCTTAAAAATAAGATTTTGAAATATTTTCATAATTATAATTCTAAAATATTTACCTTGTTGTAATAGTGGCAGCTTGTAAAAGATTAAACGAAACATCACTTATTATCATAACACGCACATACGACATAGTACCATATAAAAGTATCGGCTCGGGTCCTTTTACAAAAGTACCATCGGCTAAAACTTGATTGTTTTTCGATAACATTTGATTTAATGGTATTCGAACATTTTTAAAACCCAAAAAACCATTATTAACTCCATTAATACCAATCTTATGACCAATTTCACCAACATCTACACCAGGTTCTGGGTGATGAGTGTTTTCATTGCGTATGCGTACCAAAAAAGGTTGCACACCATAGTTTTTGCCTCTGATATAAAGTTGAGCCATTAAAACTACCATATTGGCTGTATGACCTAAACCACCAGGCCACCATTTGTAGGCACTAAGAGAGGGAGTATTTAAAATAAATTCTTGTTTTTCCACATCATAATCAGCTCGGGTCTCTAGGCCACGCAAAAAGGTACCATGACCCAATTCAGTTTGGGCATATGTACCAATAATGCCATCCATATTCCATGCCTTATCTAACCATTGTTGACGCTGTTCATCCGAACATTGATTTAGCAGAGTAGGTAAAAACATTGAAAAATGTAAACGCAAGGGAAAATTTTGTTGAAATAAACCCGTACCCAGTGGACCACTCATCAGGTAACGGAATGTATACATATCTTCAATTGAAGTTGTCTTCGCATCCTGTTTCTTTTGCTCTTCTTTATACCATTCTCTCAATTTCATTATAACTTTTGTGGACTTTGCTGTTGTATACTCATAAAGCTCTTTATGTGATAAATTAATAAAACTTGCTGGATCTTCAAATTGTGGATCATCAAAGAAAAGTTTTTCTAAAGCTCTACGCTTACAAAGTTCATCTTTACCACCCGACCACCATATTGCAAAATCTTCACTATTTATTGTAGCATTTTGTCGTTCTTTCACCAGATCGCTGTTGATTGTCATTATTAAATTTGAAATTATTTCCAAGATTAAATCAAAACAAAATATTTAAACAACTTTAGCGTTATTAGACGATATATAAGCATTCACTTGCAATGCACAACTGTTGGAAAACAGATTATGTTGTTTATTGCACAGCACAATTTCTTAATCGTTATCAAAACAAACAAAAAACACTATACAGTAGAACCACGATTTGGGTCCATTTTTCAGAAGCCGTAATCAACAAATTCTTTTCTTTAACGATTCCCTCTCTGCTTGAAAATAAATTTTTCTTAATTTTTTTTTTTTTTTTTATAAAAAAAAATTACAAAATTATTTTACACAAAAACCAAAAACAACTATTCTAAAAATTTATTGCACGAAAAATTTTTCTAAATAAAAATTAAAAAAAAATAGATAAAATATATTTATGAAATTTTTTTTGCGGAATTTTCACATTTATTTTCGCCATTTTTTTAAGCGAAATTTTTATTTATCTCGGTCGATTTCATTTGATCACGAATGCCGTAATTCCGGCCTAGTTTCTTAGTCTATTTTTTAGTAAACCTCAAACCGGAGAGACGCTTATCGGGGTTCCACTGTAGTATGTTGTTTATTTTATGATACTTCGTATAGAGTACACATTGCCGCAAAGTAAATCAGCTCTTTCGAGCCAAACAAGTACTCTTCCAGTCAAATGGATGCAAACAGTAAGCAGCAAAACCTGACTATCTTGACTATGGATTGAACAATAAAATAACTTTTAATGCAAATTTTTGTCTTGCATTTACTTCAACCAATCAAAAATACACACTAAAGAGCTGCGCAAATGTATTTCTAGTTAAGAGTACAATAAAATAAAATCTTTTTTATGTGGGATACCATAATTTTGTCATACGAAAATTCCAAATTGTTGATAAAAAATAAATTTAGTTGTTGTAAAAAACTGTTTTGCAAATACATTTATGCACGGGGGTGAAATTACGACATATGGGCAAATCCTAGAAACAGTCCACCAACCAAAAATTTTTTAAATTTCATTCAACTTAATTTTTTTTTTTTTTTTTTTTTGATGGAACATTAGATTTGATATCTAATATTGTAAATATAAAATGTATTTGGTTGATCATTAATACAAAAATTATTACCAAATCCTACTCAACCTCAGATCTCTGAATGTTTAACAAAAAATTCAAATTTTTCATGTTTTATTTATTTATTTTATTTATTAATCATATAATTACAAATTATATGTTAATACCCTAACCGAGCACTAGCAACAAAGGCCTTCGGCTCGTTGTAGCGAAAACAAATCAGAGCCTCTGGTGGGAATTGAACCCACGGCCCCCGCACTGTTAAGTTAGCACGCTACTAACTAGCCTACCGGGGCGCTCAAAAAAAAAAAAAAAAAATTTTAGGTGTTCATATCATTACCTTAGTGTTAACATAGATGGTCTGATCGAAGGCCATCATTCAACTCTCTTAAATTTAACTAAAAAAATTGTTTGTTACCTTTTCGGAAATATTGAAATTAGGTATAAAATGTTAGTTCCATGAGTTGTAGCGTGCGTCACGGAAAATAAGGATTTTTTATGTTGTGAGAATCAACTTTTGTTTTTTTTTTCAAGTCGTCTTTAATTTTAAATCAATTTTACATTCTGCTACAAAAATTAAAACTCTACAATTAAAAAAAAAAAAAAAATCATATTAATTTTTGTAGCGTGCGTTAAAAAGTGCATTAAAAAGTGTTTCCAATTATTCGACCCTGCGAGGAAAAATTACGAGAATTGTTTAATCAGTTATTCGGGGTTGATTAACCGGAAAAATTGGCGATTCATCGTTAAATGCAAATAAAAGTATATATTTCACCAGTAAGGATACAGAGTGCTTAAGTAAACCCTTACATCTAAAACAGAAAAATGCAGTGTATACAGTGTTTTTCAGCAGAGAAATTATTGTAGAAAATTTTCTAAATAAACCAGAGCAGCCTTAAAACTCTATTTTAAAAATATTGTATTGTTTTTGCGAAATTTACAAAGTTTGATAGAACTGTCGCTTTCACTTTAATTTTCTGGTGTGGGCTTAAAAGTTAAAAGGGGTTTCTTTTAAAAAAGCTCAGAAATCCTCGTAGTCTAGAAAACTTTTGAATACGCATATTCCTGTCAGGTCGTTAGGGTTCTTCTTAAGCTTTTTTACTCTTTTCAAACTAAATTATAACTGTACATGAAATGTAAATATAAATAAACAAAAAAAAAAAGTAACGTCATAGTGCTTTTTAAAAAAATACTTAGCCACGTGCTTGATTTATTGGAACAAAAGATGCATTTTAAAATGGTTTGCTTAACATCTGCCTATTCTGGAGGCTTTAGCTTTCATAATATATTATAAGATTAGAATTTAAGAAATTTTGAGAGTGAATTATTATTTCTCAGAACCTGTGCCCAAGTTTTATAAAACGATTAGGATTTATCGTCCACTTCCCAAATTAAATATATACCATATTACATGAATATTGTAAAATGTTGTTACAAATTTGATAGACAGTAATTTTCAATCTTATAGTTCAACAGTTTGGAATGTAGTGGAGAATAATCCTTGCTCATCTTATAGAATCTGGGCACTAGATCAATAATTTAACAGGCACATTCTCTGTTTCTTAGAACGACTTGTTGAACAACTTGTTACCCTATATCAGGGGTGCCCAAAAGTTCCTTATGGAAGAGTAACCCACCAATACATTTAAAGAATAACTAATTTTTATTCAATATTTTTTATTGTAAAAACCAATACATACAAAGAAAAAAAAAGTATTTCATATCATACGTTAAACAAAAACAAAATCTACATTGATGATCGCTGTCGTCAATGTTTACCAGCAAAGCATACGAAAGTGTTGTTGCTTTGCACTTGCGTGTATACATTGAAGAACGACAAAAAAACTAATAAGGCTTAGTTGTTTGTGTATTTCGTATTGCTATTGCTGAGTTCTCTATGTGTATTAAAACACACAGCCTATAGCTAAGCGCTTTTACAAAAACAAATGAGCATCAAGCGCATAGGGCTTGGGCACCCTTGTCATATATTATATGTTATTCGATCATTTTTGTTTGAAATTATTCCAAAAGTAACCAGATATTCTTAGAACCACTTCTGGAGCTAGTTCTAGTTAGTTATATTGTATCTTATCATTTGATTTTAGGTAATTGGGTTCTGGTTCCATGGAATTTGTTCTAACAGAATATGTTGTGGAATAGATTTGAATGGAAACCGATTTAAAAAGAATTTTATTGGCAGAATTTCTAGAGTTTAAATATTATTTTTCCTTGTCTTGAAATACATGAAAATACAATTTACATGATTTCGAGTTTTTTAAGGAATTAGAACAGAAATTAAGAATTGTCTATTGTATTTCTAAAAGGCTACACAGCACTTGATTTGAGTTCGTTGGTTAAAGATGTGTATTCAGAAATGTTATTAAAAAATTGAATTAATTTTTTGGTTAAAATATATTCAATTGTGTTTATTTAATGTAACGTGTGTCACGTAGCGTGCGTCAGAAAGGGTACACGGCTTTTGCTTAAACACGATAAAATGTGTGGCCAACAAATAAGTTATAGAATTCTCTTATATTCATCTTTCTTTTAGGTATTAGATTTTGTGTGCTTTATTATACAAAAATCGCTAAAAATTACTAAAACATACTTCAACTTTTAAAGTTACTTCCATTTTATGTAGCATGCGTCACAAAACTTTGTGATTATTTCGCAACAAATACCTGTAAAAAAAATATGTTGTATGCCATTCGAAAGTACATTTAAATCCCACTAAACACTTTGTTTAAGTTGAAGGCATCTCATTTGAAAGGCCAAGAAATTTCTATATTTGCATCAAAAAACGTGTACGAATGTAGCGTTCGTCACGCAGGATTTGCCCATGTGATTGAAATTATATTTTTATTCTCAAAAAAAAAAATAAAATAATACAGGTGATTATTATTTTATATTCACCACAAAATATGTTTTCACATTTATAAAGTTATGCACCTCAAAAAATTTTTTTTTCACTTCCATATGTAGTAGCCTACTAACCATATGGGCTCGGTTAGTTAAATGAAATAAATAAAGTTTTTTACATTAATTGTATAAAAAACACTGTAGAGGACAGGGATGAAAAGTTTGTAATTAAATGACTTAAAAAATATTTTGTTTTTAAACATTGTGGGTAAAAGTTCTTCTAAGATTAAATAAAAATGAAAAAAAGCAAATATGTTAAAATTTATCAAAAATTTCGATTCAATTTTCTAACGTTTTGTAATGCATTACATTATTGTTTTTAAGACATTTACTTGTTTAATTTTGATATTGTTATTAAAAATACTCTTGCTTTTTTAATCGTTCTTCTTCTTAATTGAGCTTCTTTATTCAAAGTAAAAAGTTTAGATGGATTTTTTTTAATATGTATGTAGTAATTAATAATATAATTTGTAATATAAGTTTAAGAAAACAACAAAAATATAATATTTTAAGCATATTAAACATACCAAAAGAAGAATCCAGACAAAAGTATTGAGGTTAAAAGAGGTCAAAAGTTGAAGTGTCTTAATACGGTGTCCTAAACGACGGTGGGGCAAAGCTTTGAGTCAGATATTCTCAAACGAAATTTGTGGTTACATTTGTTTTTAAATGTTTATTGTAATCCTGAACTGCTGCGTACTGGAGAAACGGAATAAAAATCCAAGCCAAATAGTACAGGAATGTATATGAAGAAATTACTTATTGAAATGGATTATTAAAAAAAATACATGTCAGTTTGGAAAATCCATTTAAGAAATATGAGACTTTTTATCTGTGAAATGTGTGCAAGGAAATATTGAGCTCCAAATTGTTTTATATATTTTTTATATATGAGAACAAATGCTGTTGAAAAATCCTCCCACGTTGTCCTATTATAAAAACCAGTGAAGGTCCAGATTGACAAAAAAAAAACCTATAAAAAAATAAACTTACAATTGTGCGGACAATTATTTCCTTTAATTCCTTTTTTATGACAATCCTAAATTCCTGCTGTTAATCCTTGGTATGTTCAATTTTTGTTCAGTTTTTATTTTTTCATAAAATCCTTGTTGGCTTTATTTCAAAATTCCTGAATCCCATATTTATTTTTTGTTAAGAAAATCCTTAAAATGTTAAGTGTTTACGATTTTTTGTGTTTGCTTTAAACAATAATCCGTTTGAATTCCATACATTTTTTGAAATGAAATCCTTTTCATATTTTTTTTTAATCCATTATTTTTTCAATCAATTCCTTTTTTTTGGAATAATGAATTTAATATGAATTTCATATGAAATTCTTTAATTTTCCTTTACTTATCAATTCCATTTCAATTATTTAAATCCTCAAATCCATTTTTTTTTTATTTTCTACATAATCCTCCTTTACTCCATCTTTCTCTCCAATTCCAAATAACATTTCCATCCATTTTTGAAGTGGAAAGAGATGAAAAATTAAGAAAAAAATATATATATTAATAAATTTATACATAATTTAGTTTAATATTTTTATTATAAATAATATGTTAAAATGAGTGATTCTTTTTTTTTTTTGTAATTAGGAAAGACTTGAAACTAATTTTCTTTTCAGAGTCTAAGGGCGGGTAACTTATTCAATTAATACGCAGAGTAAAACGTTAACCGCAGATAATTCCATATAACTAAGGTTAGCCAGCCATTAAGCTTTGGTTATGTTGAGATAAATTAGCAGGTCTTAACATATAATTTAATACATTTTAAACCATGTGACAATGACAAAGTTGTGACAACAGGCCATGAATGGCATATATTGAGATTTTTTTTAAATTTATCAAACAGTTAAATTTTAATTTTGCAAACAACAACAAATGTGTCAGTTAAATTACCAGTTAGTTGCTACAAAAAAAAAGAGACCTTGTGAAAATGAGGTTAGGTAACAATAACAAAATCATGACAAATATATCATAAGTGATACGAGAAAACTGAGAATCTCTCTCTCATTGCTATGATTTAACACTTTCTTGTATATTTTTCGTTCCACAACCGCTCAAGTAAAATTAATCACAACTTTGAATGAAATTGACATTTGTCACATTTTTTTTAGTTCAAATCATTAACTATTCAAATCTTTCCTAATTAGTTATATATTTCTTGCTATAGTGCTTTTTTTATCATATTTAAAGGATTTTAATACAAAATCTAAAATATTTTTATTATTAAAGTTTTCAAAATCAAGGAATGTTTAATCGAGTTGTATCGACAAAATTATGTATTAGAATTTGAAGAAACAGAAATATGTCAACCTTGATTTTTTTTCTTTTTAGTTTGCCATAAAAAAACAAGCAAAATTTTAAGTGAAATATTTAAAAAAAAAATATTTTTGATAGATTTTTTTTTTACGTTAGTTTAAAAATACGTTTTAGTTTCAAAGTGTAATTGGTTGAGTTGTTAATTTGTTTTGCTCGTGTTTTATAGTTTAATAATTTAAAAGTTTGAACGAGAACGTGACCTTGAAAAAGTTTGTCGACGTACGGGTGAATATGTTGGTGTGCCACGTCTACGGGGACGTGGTGAAAAGGAACGTGAACGTGATCTAAAAATGGAAAAATAAAATATCAGATATTGTTTTTTGCCAAAATAATGTTTAAAATAAAAATCATTGTAATGTTTAAAAATTTTGAAATGCTATTTGAATGTTGATAAGACCTCTAACGAGTTTGCAATGTGTTGATTTTGTTGCAATTTCTACGCTTTCTCCTTGGGGGGTGTTTGAAAATATCCATATTTAGAGTTTCTTCTGAGTGTTTTGCTTGTAAATGAATTAAATGAGAAATTTGTCCATTGGTTGAAATAGCGGTAGTTAGTTTTAACTTATGAATAACGCTATTTTTCCCCCCTTTTTCTATATTTTCCTTACTCTTCGTTAATTCCAATGTCATTATAAGCGAGTTAATTCAATGTTATATACAACACTTATCAATATTCAAACCACATTAAAATGATAAGTTAATTTAATTATTTACCTTCCTAAGCCACCACGTCCAAAATCTCCCCGACCACCCACACCACGATCTCCACCATCACCAGAATCTTCACGTACACGTATGTACGAAACTTCTCCCTATATAATGTAGAAAAATTTAAATTAATGTTTATGGCAGTTAAATAAATTGTTTGTTTATATTCAATTATATTTATTTTTATTTATTTATTTATTGAATTCATAAAACTAACCGAGCCCATAGGGCCATTATACGATAACATGAATAACGATTAAATAAAATACATATATCGATTTAGCTAAAAGAAATTTTAGTTATGAAAATACTTTTTGTTTTCCATGTATTTTTTAAGAGAGTAATTGTCAATTTCCATCGTTTAAAATATTTTCGTAAACAGTGGGTTAAACAGTAGGCAGTTTATTTTTTTATTTTTTATTTATTTATATCAATACAAAGAAAGCCTTCATGGCCAATAATTTATGTATTGTTAGATAAAAACTAAATACAATAATGATACAATTTAAATTTTGTATTAAATACATATTTATTCCGAGAAAGTTTTCGCGAAATGAAACAAAAACAAAAAAATTTGTAAATTTTCTCACACGACCACCATTTCTATTAGTTTTTTTTTTGTAAAAACTTTCTGTCACGTAAGGGTTTTTTCCACAATTATTGTAAAAATGTGGGAAAAAGTATTTCTGCAAGCATTCAATGTGAAAAGTTTTTCAAGTGTCAAAATTACTCGCAATTTAAAACAGTGCGAGATTTGTGTATTTTATTAGAGTTGGGCTTTATCGTTCATTTTGGTGACAGAAAAATTAAAACTTTATTAAAAATAAAAATGAGAAACATATTTTAGATGAAGTTTCAGATCTTTTCATTTATCAAAAAATTACCCATATTTCTAAAGAAAAAAACGCGCGATATTTTTTTAAGTTTGACCTCAAATGTAAAAAAATTACAATTATTTTCTTAACCATTTTTTTGTTTACAGAGCTAAAACTTAAAAATTCACCATAAACTAAAATTTTAAGACGACTATAAATTCTATTTTCAATTCATATGAATATATACTTCACAAACTATATATACGTTTTTTCCCCTAAAATACTTTTTTTTTAAATTAACAGAAGATGATTATTTATTTATTTACAAAATTTACAGACTTAATTTAATTATGAAAGTAAATATAGGTTTTACTAAGGCTCTAACTAATAAGGTTTTTGGTCTAGATAGAAGATGAAAATTCTTTCATAAGATATTTTGATTAACTTTCCAATGATGTACAAGGTACAATCTCGGAGCGGCGGTTGAAGGAAGCGGGGAGGTGCCACAAAAATATACTTGTTTCAAAGAACGGAATGAACGATATAATGAAAGCAATAAATAATTGTTAACTAGTTTATATGGTTCAATTAAGTGAATCGTTTAAATGAACTAGTTCGTATATCACCTCAAAATATTTCACAGGCAAATATTTGTTGAAGAAACTTTAAAATAATTAAACAAAAAATTGCTTGTAAAACAACAGTAAATGTAAGATTTTGTTTTTTGTGTAAAACATTATTTTAACTTATTGATTTTTTTTTTAAAAAACAGAATGAATTTCCAAGGACCAAAAACGTAAACTAGTAGAATATATGGGTTCTAACTTGGAATTTGCCAGAGGCAAATTTAGTGGGCGATGAATTCTTATTACATTCCGCCGATCGTACATTTCAGCACTAAGCAATCAAAACTATAATTCTTTTTTAATTATACAACTTTTTTTAAATAAAATTGTTAATTTTTTAGTTGATGTTCGCGGTTTTTTTTATATTTTTTTGTTTGTATTTGACAGATGCCTTGGAATATTCCAATAAAAATGCAAGTAGTGTTGGCTCTTTTCGCATTAAAATACAGAAACACTTTTTATTCACAAATCGAAAAAAAAAATAAATTTTTTATTCAGTTTTTTAAGTTGTTTTTCGGTGAACAATTCTCTTGTTAATTTTTTGTTTCATACTTTTCGATGTGAAAACTTGTTACAGAAACGGCCTACAGGCTATTATGATTGCATATGACTTATGATCGAGTCCATTTTATTTTTCAAGAATTACAGATAAAAAAGCTTTCTGCAAGATGGGAGACACATTTGTTAACAGTTGATCAGAAAACGCATTCGAATGAAAATTTCTAAAGCTTGTTTGAATTGATTTAAGTACTTCAAAAAAATTTCTGTAGATATAACTTTTCTGTTTTAACTACAACTATCTGTAGAAAGAAATTTTAGAATAACTTTTAAAGATTTTTGACAATATAACTATCGAATTTTGTCGTTAAAAAGTTACGGATTAGCACTACTGTAATGGGTTTGATCAAAACAAAGCATTTACTACAAATAAGTGTGGCAATACTTTTGTCGTCCATTACATACATTTTAAAATTATACTATAAAGTAACAGATATTGAAATTACAAATTACCTCATGTGATCTAAATCTTGAATCGTCCAACTTCTTAATGGCATATTTCATATCTTCATGACGTAGAAACTCTACAACACCCGTACCATCTTTATAAGTATCAGCGAAACAAACATCACCAGCCTCACGCATATGATCTTTCAAATCTTGCCAAGATCCAGAAGGTGGTAGTCCCGTTACCATAACACGGTACTGAGAACGTTTGGTGGGTGGCCCACGACCTCCACGGCCGCCACCACCACCATCTCTACCACCACGACCACCGCCGCCGCCTCCTCCGCTACCACCATCATTTCGGTTACCACGGTAACTACCAGGACCACCACCGCGAGGAAATTCAACCCTTAATCTATAACCATCATAATCATAACCATCTCTGGCTTTAACTGCATCATCCGCATCTCTATTGACAATAAAAAAAAAAAACAAATAATGGCGTTTTAATACAATAAAATCAATAATGAAGTAGTTTAAAAAAAAAACACATATTACCTTGCATCTTCAAATTCCACAAATGCAAATGGCGGACCACGCCGGTTCTTTAGATCGACAAATGTAACTTTACCAAATTTATGAAATAAATCTTGTATATCTTTGGTTCGTATATCTGGTGGTAAGTTACCAACATAAATGCGTGATTCAGTACGTGAGCCCATTTTTATAAATTTAATGCAATATTTACAGGATTTGTATAGATAATGTAGAAATTTGATTCTAATTTTTTCGTTTATTTTTACAAGCCCTTTTTGCACACAACTTCAGAGTCACAAGTCAAACCGCGAAAAACTAGCATCACGGAGCCGCTGGAATTTTTTTTTTATTATTTTACGCCGTCTATGAGTCTTTATTATTGCGCCGCCGTTTACTCGAAATGAGACGTTAATGCTGAATTAGCCAGAGGTAAAAGTAACTGATTAGATTTTTGTGTATTTACGTTTTGTGTATGTATATGTTCAATGCATAAGAATGGCACAAAAAATACAACCCAACTTCTTATATTCTTATTTAACGGATTGAATTTGCTATACAGAGATACGTTAACGTCTGGCCTTTATTTAACCATATCGTGACAAATTGCATTTGGTTATCTCCTTTTACTACCGGTCTAGATAAAGATAAATATCTACCAAAATTGTATAAATATCTACAAAATAGTTTTTTGCCGTGCTTCTATTTCAAAAAAATTTAAGGATAAAGGTTCTATTGTTACTTAATAATACCCCAGTAAAGTTATATATTTTCAATATTTTGCCTTATAATTTATTTAATTCTTTTCAATTCAATAATTATATTTTTTCCTTTATTTTTCTATTTCTATTTTTGTAGTGTCTTTTTTATAAGTAACAAACGCAAATGACAGCTGAGTTTGACGTCTTTTTTTAGCAATAGTTGTTAACGAATATTGCCGAAGTACAATTGCGACATATTTTGTCGGCGGCAATAAATATTTAAGAAATCGAGTCCAAATGCATTTTTAATTATTAAATTATTATTATTAATTTTTTATTTAACTTTAATTATTTTCACAAATGCAAAACAGCTGATTTATTAGCAGCAAGTGATGATTTGACAGTTTTACCATTTAACCCAAACAAAAAGTACGGGTAAAGTTCTGGTAAAAAGAGAAACACAATTACTCATGAACGCTCCCATTTACCCAATTTCTGTTACAAAAAACGCTTTCTGCACCCTGTTTCTGTATCTAATGCGAGCAGTTTTCGCATCGAGAAATTTATAGTCACCCTATTTTATACAAGGTGACTTAACAGATAATAAAGTTGATAGTAGTTTTACTGTACATTTTTTTCGAACTTCTAACTTTTAAAGCTGTGGACAAATTTCATTTTGTAAATATTTTTATTAGATAGAGAAATTACATGAATATAGCGTATTATTTATCTTCATTATATATTTAATTGCGTGACACCCTATGTAAAGCAGAAGAGGGTTGCGGTTTTTATGTTTTTTGCGAAAACTTTATCGATGCGAGAAATACAGAAACGAGGTGCTGGTACGCCGAACACATCTAATAAATCTTCAAGAAACTACAAAGAATTTCACATCAAATTTCTAAAAGCATTAGACTATTGCTGACGGCTTTTAATAGGTCGTACATTAACTTTTTCGAACTTATAATTAATAGAGTAATCGTTTCGTTTGAATACTTCTAACGAAAGTGGGTCTATTGATATGGTGAGCTCTATACAATATCTTCCCTTACTGACCCTATTTAGTACTTTCCAGTACTCAATCAAAAGATCACTATTTTGGCTTTCAATCTGTTCAATTATGATTTCGTTCGAAATATTTGCATCCTCTGGAAAATACCCAATAATTATGGACGTCTTAGGAATTTCACTTTCGGTGACTACTTTTAAGGCGGCATTTTGCCAAGGCTTTAAAGTTGGTATGGTTTTTAACATCCATTCAGACGTTTCGTTGTCTCGACAGGAAAAGATGATGTAACCAGGTTTAAAACTACAATTTGAGAATTTGGGTTTTATAGAACCCTTTCTTTGCTCAACAATCTTGTGCAATATAGATTCTTTTGTAACTTTACCAAATTTATGAAATAAATCTTGTATATCTTTGGTTCGTATATCTGGTGGTAAGTTACCAACATAAATGCGTGATTCAGTACGTGAGCCCATTTTTATAAATTTAATGCAATATTTACAGGATTTGTATAGATAATGTAGAAATTTGATTCTAATTTTTTCGTTTATTTTTACAAGCCCTTTTTGCACACAACTTCAGAGTCACAAGTCAAACCGCGAAAAACTAGCATCACGGAGCCGCTGGAATTTTTTTTTTATTATTTTACGCCGTCTATGAGTCTTTATTATTGCGCCGCCGTTTACTCGAAATGAGACGTTAATGCTGAATTAGCCAGAGGTAAAAGTAACTGATTAGATTTTTGTGTATTTACGTTTTGTGTATGTATATGTTCAATGCATAAGAATGGCACAAAAAATACAACCCAACTTCTTATATTCTTATTTAACGGATTGAATTTGCTATACAGAGATACGTTAACGTCTGGCCTTTATTTAACCATATCGTGACAAATTGCATTTGGTTATCTCCTTTTACTACCGGTCTAGATAAAGATAAATATCTACCAAAATTGTATAAATATCTACAAAATAGTTTTTTGCCGTGCTTCTATTTCAAAAAAATTTAAGGATAAAGGTTCTATTGTTACTTAATAATACCCCAGTAAAGTTATATATTTTCAATATTTTGCCTTATAATTTATTTAATTCTTTTCAATTCAATAATTATATTTTTTCCTTTATTTTTCTATTTCTATTTTTGTAGTGTCTTTTTTATAAGTAACAAACGCAAATGACAGCTGAGTTTGACGTCTTTTTTTAGCAATAGTTGTTAACGAATATTGCCGAAGTACAATTGCGACATATTTTGTCGGCGGCAATAAATATTTAAGAAATCGAGTCCAAATGCATTTTTAATTATTAAATTATTATTATTAATTTTTTATTTAACTTTAATTATTTTCACAAATGCAAAACAGCTGATTTATTAGCAGCAAGTGATGATTTGACAGTTTTACCATTTAACCCAAACAAAAAGTACGGGTAAAGTTCTGGTAAAAAGAGAAACACAATTACTCATGAACGCTCCCATTTACCCAATTTCTGTTACAAAAAACGCTTTCTGCACCCTGTTTCTGTATCTAATGCGAGCAGTTTTCGCATCGAGAAATTTATAGTCACCCTATTTTATACAAGGTGACTTAACAGATAATAAAGTTGATAGTAGTTTTACTGTACATTTTTTTCGAACTTCTAACTTTTAAAGCTGTGGACAAATTTCATTTTGTAAATATTTTTATTAGATAGAGAAATTACATGAATATAGCGTATTATTTATCTTCATTATATATTTAATTGCGTGACACCCTATGTAAAGCAGAAGAGGGTTGCGGTTTTTATGTTTTTTGCGAAAACTTTATCGATGCGAGAAATACAGAAACGAGGTGCTGGTACGCCGAACACATCTAATAAATCTTCAAGAAACTACAAAGAATTTCACATCAAATTTCTAAAAGCATTAGACTATTGCTGACGGCTTTTAATAGGTCGTACATTAACTTTTTCGAACTTATAATTAATAGAGTAATCGTTTCGTTTGAATACTTCTAACGAAAGTGGGTCTATTGATATGGTGAGCTCTATACAATATCTTCCCTTACTGACCCTATTTAGTACTTTCCAGTACTCAATCAAAAGATCACTATTTTGGCTTTCAATCTGTTCAATTATGATTTCGTTCGAAATATTTGCATCCTCTGGAAAATACCCAATAATTATGGACGTCTTAGGAATTTCACTTTCGGTGACTACTTTTAAGGCGGCATTTTGCCAAGGCTTTAAAGTTGGTATGGTTTTTAACATCCATTCAGACGTTTCGTTGTCTCGACAGGAAAAGATGATGTAACCAGGTTTAAAACTACAATTTGAGAATTTGGGTTTTATAGAACCCTTTCTTTGCTCAACAATCTTGTGCAATATAGATTCTTTTATAACTTGTAATTTATCATCTGGCCAAAGGGTTTTGGGATAATCAGGCGGAATGACTCCAATTTTTATATGAATTTCCTTAATTGCAGCTTTGGCGGCTACTTTTTCTGAAGCTAGTTTTATGCCAAGTGTCTCAGATCTAGCGAAGCGTATCTTTGTGCTTTTCTTGTCCGTTGTTTTAGATCTAACACGTTGTAACCGTTTAACTTTTACTTCACCACGGGCCTCTCGCAAAGGCTTTTGACACAGCCTTCGTGCCTCTTCGACTAAAATTCCACCCTTTAAATACAATTTGAAGCGTTTACGTGCTGCTCCACTGAGTTTTTTTCTGTCAGTAACAGGTTTAGCTTCGTTGTCTGATAAGAGTACATTTTGAGAATTTGAAGATTTTTCCTCTTGAGACTGATTCATATCGGTTGGCATAGAACTCGTATTTTCGTTCTCTCTTATGAATACATTCCGAGAACAAACTTTTACTTCACTACGGGCCTCTCGCAAAGGCTTTTGACACAGCCTTCGTGCCTCTTCGACTGAAATACCATCCTCTAAATACAATTTAAAGCGTTTACGTGCTGCTCCACTGAGCCTTATTCTGTCAGTAACAGGTTTAGCTTCGTTGTCTGATAAGAGAACATTTTGAGAATTTGAAGATTTTTCCTCTTGAGAGTGATTCATATCGGTTGGCATAGAACTCGTATTTTCGTTCTCTCTTATGAAAACATTCCGAGAATAAACTTTTACTTCACTACGGACCTCTCGCATAGGCTTTTGACACAGCCTTCGTGCCTCTTCGACTGAAATACCATCCTCTAAATACAATTTTAAGCGTTTACGAGCTGCTCCACAGAGCTTTATTCTGTCAGACACAGGTTTAGCTTCGTTGTCTGATAATAGTGCATTTTGAGAATTTGAAGATTTTTCTTCTTTACAGTGATTCATATCAGTTGGTATGGAACTTGTATTTTCGTTCTCTGTTATAAATGAATAACAAGAATTGAAAGGTATGTCTTCTTTAGGATGATTTTTTTCGAATGTCTTATATATGTTTAGCTCACTTATTTTTTCGTTTAAGGACAACTGTTGCGCCACTTCAGTAACTTTACCTAGTTCGCTGTTTACGTTAGGCTTACATAATTCTTTACGCAAGCAAGGAAACTCTTGCTTGTTCGCCTCCACTACCGCCACGCCTGGTTCTACTAAATACCTGTAGCAGTTTCCAGCCGACCCAGTAAGTTTTTTCTTGTCAGACACTGGCTTAACTTTTGCAGTTGATAAAAGAACGTCATAAGAATTTGAAATTGTATCTTTTGTTTTCTCATTTGAATTTAATAATTCTTTACGCAAGTCGTGCACATACTTTTGGCTCAGTAATCGCGCCACTTCGACATCTATGCCTTGTTTTAAATAACTTTTCATGCGTTTATGTTCAGCTTTATAGAGCTTCAACTCATCAATCTCTGATGTAAACTTAATTTTTGATTTGGGTGACATTTCTGTATTATTATCATCTTCATCTGAAGAAATAATTAAAACATCATAATCATTAGAGTTTTTGTTCGTTTTTAACGGTGGCACAACATTATTAAATACGACTGTGTCGATGAGACCTTCAGCCCCTTTGACAACAGTTGTTAAGTCTCGATTGACCTCATTTGGTAAAATTAATTTAGATTGATCACTATCCACCTGAAAATAAATAATACGGTATACACACATATGTAAATTATTACTGGATAACACACATCTGTATTATCAGGTGATAAAATATAACTTTTGCAAGAAAAAATATATTGGAAATTATTTATGTTTCCGTAATTTACCGGGGGTAGTCAAGGGAGACCAAACAAATTTCGCACAAATTTAAGCACGGAAATTATCATAATGACCGTAAAAATAACAAATGCATTAAAATAAGAAATTTTTTAAATACCGCTGGAAATTTGGAAAATAATATGTATTAATTTTCTATCCCTCATACATATCGCAGCGTCCTTCGCCAACTTTCCATTAGATGGCGGACACAGCGTACCCTGTGATGGCAAATAACACTGCTCACAATGTGACACTACTCTAAAGATTTATCACCTCGCGCAATAACAGTGTTGCCATATGTAATGTACTTCATCTTTTACATTTAATTTCGTCTCTCCTCTTTCAAAAGAAATTCAATGGGAAATTTAATTTGTAGGCTTATGTAGACAACTCCAGTTTTTTCATCAATTTCATGCATTTTCAAAGGTTCTATTTTCTGTGTTTTGTTTCTTAAGATGTTTTTATTATTTTTTAATAGCATCTGAATAAATTATATACACGAAAAATCGTTACGATTTACTTTATTTTTTAAAATATTTAGTTTTCCCCATGTAAAACAATCACTAAAATAAAAATGCCTAATGTGACAAATTAAAATAATTTTGATAAACAAAACGATGGCTTTATATAAAAAGGCCCTAACTCAATTTTTGTTACTTGACAGTAGAAGGAAAAAACTTAATAAAATACATAAAATTTTAGATACAAAAAAGTTTTAATGCAATTTTTAATAAAAAGAGGCAACACATTTTTGGAAATTGCATTAAAACTTTTTTTATCTAAAATTTTACGGATTTTATTAAGTTTTTTCCTTCTCTTATCAAGTAATAAAAAATTGAGTTAGGGCCTTTTTATATTAAGCCATCGATATGTTGATTTAAGGGATTTCGTATATTTTAATGTATATTGTGTAGAAAATGTGAGTTTAAACATTTTAGAAATTTTCCTTAAGATGACTTTTGCTAAAAGTCCATAAAATTTTCTTCTTTTCGCTTTTAATTTTTAGTAAATAAATAAATGTTATCAAAATGTATAGCTTTTCTTGGGTTTATATTTCCATTAAAAATTTTATTTGCTTCTAAGCCTTAAAAAAACGTGCTTATTCCCTTTATTACACATCAAAAATTTCAGCGAAATTTTTGTAATAACCTTTTTTTTTTGTTAATTTGAAACCAGAAATCTGCTAATCAGATGAGCACTGTTTTTTACCATCCCAAAAACTTGCTCTAAATAAATCACCAAAATATTAACTGATATAAAGAAAAATCTAAACACTTTTTTGAATCAAGTCCATTTATTGAAAAAAATCAAATAATCATAAATTTTGTGATCAAAATTGGTTTTAAATAATACAATATTGATTATTCTATATGTTTTTTTTTTTATTTGTTAATACCAACCATATAGAATTTAATTTTTTTTTTCAAATTTCTAGAGTGCTGTATATTTTAAAAATGAAGAGGAATCTATCTTGTGGTAATTTTTTTTGACTTCGATTAAGATTATAAGGATATTATTTCTTCTAAATTGTATTTTCAATATTTATTTCAACATCATTTTAATTTGGTTTTGCTTAGTTTAGAGTTCTTCCTTTTCAGTTTCATTATCCAAAGCATTCTCATTTTGTTCTTCAGCAATTTCTTCTACAGCTTCTTCTTCAGCTTCTTCATCAACTTCATCTCCAATTTCAGCATCATTTTCAACTTGATCATCTTCTTGTTCTTCAGTTAAATCTGTATTATTTTCCTCTTCATTATTTGCACCCTCATTATTTTCACACTCATTATTTTCATCTTCATTATTTTCATCTTCATTATTTTCATCTTCATTTTTTACTGCATCATCTGCATTTGCTACGTTTTTATCATTTTTCTCCTCTTTTGTAGAATCCGTATTTGTTACAGTTTTATCATCTTGTTTAGTCTCTTCAGTTAACAAATAATCGAATCGTGTGGTAGTCAATGGCGTACCTTGTTCTTCATCAATACGTTGTTTTCTTCTTAGACATATACGCAATAAAGCCTTTTCCCTGTCGGTTAATGTGTCCAAATCATGCTCTTCAAATTTCTTTAAATATTTAACAGC
Source organism: Eustalomyia histrio (assembly GCA_949748255.1). Lineage (NCBI taxonomy): Eukaryota > Metazoa > Arthropoda > Insecta > Diptera > Anthomyiidae > Eustalomyia > Eustalomyia histrio. The sequence continues at coordinate 236,587,794 of OX456523.1, forward strand.
ACTACGATAAGTAGACCTTAATTTACGCATTTTCGATACTCCTTCCTTCTTCTCATCCACATTATTTTTAACATTGATATTTTTACCCGTTTTCTGTTTATATTCAGCACTCAATGTAATCAGTATATCTAACTTTTCTTTTGGATGTTTTGCCAAAGTTTTAAGTTCCTGGTCATCTTCGATGCCAACTTTTTCCTTTAATAGTAAGAGTCGCTTTTTACCACTAGTAGACAGCCTTCTCGGAGGGCCTTCCGGATTAGTTCGTCGGTTCATTTCATCCAACAATTTTCGCTTATTCGTTTGATATAACTGATGTAATTGTTTGGCAGATTTGTTTGAAGTTATAATCGGTGCTTCGCTGCTTTTTACAATATTTTCTGGCTTCTTAGTGATTTTTTTAACACTGTCTTTATTTTTAGTAGTTGTTGACGATGTATCCACATTACTGTTAAATGGTAGTATGCCCTGTTTATTCTTCCAAATGCGATACTCCCTGACGTATTGTTTATGGTATCTTTTATCATTGACATCTTGTCGATTTAAGCCAACTTTAGAATCTTTATCTTCAAGTTTTTTCAAAATATCCATTGATTTATTAAATTGTTTGCTAGCAATTTGATTTTGTTGTCTTAATGTCGGGATCTGTGAGAGAAAAGTATTGAATGCTGCATTAACAATAGATTGCAAAATATTGTCTAATGATTAACAAATATGTAATGTGTTTTAAGACAATAACATTTAATGCTTAATATAATAAATAACACATAATTCTTAAATTTAAATTTTATTTTATATGTACATTTTTTTTTTTTTGTGTATAAAGACACTTTAAATAACTTGATATTATATTTTTATTAAAACGCGTTTGTAAATTTTAAACGCTATCAAAAAAAAAAAAATTAATTAATAAAAATCCTTCTCTTTGGATTCATATAGCTAAAACCCTTAAGGCTCATTCACTATTATGGAGTGTACTCCACTATGCAGCGTTGTTTCCTTCTTTGCACTTAAAATTTTTTTATATCATATGCCATTATCTGTTTTAGTACACTCCACTCTGTAGCGTGGAGAACTCTATTATTGTGAATATAACTTTAGAATGTGGATACTTTTTTTTAATTAAATAAGATTATTTTTTTTTAAGTTTTAACAAATTTTTTTTTCAGAAATAGAGAGGAAAATTACGAAAGTATTAAGGCCCGTGCGAGGTGACTAAATAAAGTTTTAAAATTTCTTTGAAAAATTTGAAAACCTGAATTTAGTTTAGATTTTATTTAGCCAGTTCGCACCCATCCTAAATGTTCCATCTATAGGTTTTTTTTTAATTTTATATTAATATTCCAAACAAATTTAAGTAGATATAGACTTGCCAAATAGTTATAGATATAGCTGTTTAAAATTTAAGAATTTATAAAAATGCTGCCAAGTCTTGGAAATTATTGGCTATTATTTAAATGTAAAGAAAAATATTTGAAATTTTTGTATTTTTAAATTGATAAAAATATCAAAAGCTAATAAATGAATTATGTGTTTGTAAGTAAAGGTAAAGCAGGGCAAATAATACAATTGCTCCATTTTGCGTTCCCGCAAAGTCTATATACGAAAACAGCTTTCGTACAAAGGCGGCCCCAAATATTCAAACTGTATTTGTTTACAAAAAATAAAGAAGTCGTTTTCTTTACAAGTAGTTATAGCCAATGAAAAAAGGTCGCTATACAATAAGAAGTGTTGTTTAATTGTTTTAAAAACTGCACAGAGTTAATAAATAAATCACGAAGTGGTCGTCGCCGTATCTTAACAGAAAAAGAATCGGTTGAGAAAGATTAAAGTTCATCCCACAAGATCATCTTCAGACCTTGCTGCTGAGACTTTGGAGGATTTTGAAAAGGACGTGAGCCCAAGAACCCTACGCAGAGTATTAAGAAGTGTTGGTTTTAAATCAAGACGTAAATCATTTATAAGTGATGCCAACAAAAAAAAGGATAGACTTTGCCAATCAATACAAGAAAAAACCAAACAGTTTTTGAGACAAAATGGTGTTTTCTGATGAAAGTAAATTCAACATTTTCCAGTCTGATGGTCGAATAAGGGTCTGGCGAAAGGCCAATACTGAATTGTAAAAAGGAAATTTAATAAGTACAGTAAAAAATGGAGGCGTAGGGGTTATGGTTTGGGGTTGCATGTCATCTGCCGGTGTTGAAAATCTTGTTTTTATTGATGGCATTATTGACAAAACAGTTTATTTAAATTTTTTTTAAACAAAATCTTAAAAAAAGTGCATCAAAATTGGGAATTGAAAATGATTTTTATTTTCAACAAAGACAACGATACCAAACACACGGCAAACGACGTTAAAATGTGGATTATTTATAACGTGCCGCATACTGTAGAGATCCCTCCGCAATCGCCAGACCTTAATCTAATCAAACATTTATGGGAGGAAATGGATAGAAGACTTCAAAAACACAACATAATCAATAAAAATCAACTTAAAGATCTTATTGCATCTGAATGGGCAAACATAGGATCAGAAACCATCCCAAAATTTGTCTACTCGATGCCTAGCCGCGTACATGAGGTGATAAAGCCAACTCGATATTGACTTAGTTTCTACATAAAACTGAATAACGATGTGCCAACAGTTTTGTCCACAAAACATATTAGTGTTTTATTTTTTTTTTTTGCAACTATTGATGTTTTGTTAATTTTTTCCTTTAATAACTTTTTAAAAGTCATGTGTATAATGTACAATTTTTTTGCTAAACCGATTGTGTTTTGCTGACGAAAATCATGATTCTTTTTGTGAAAGCTTACTGTGCCAAGACTTTTGTTCGGCATTTTCTAGCACGAAAGCTTGTCTACAGCAAAGAAAAATATACACAAATCCGTTTGGAAACAATTTTAAATCAAAACAAGTAAAAAAAAGGCTTTAATTCGGCTGTGCCGAATCTTTGAATACCCTCCACCAATATCCTAAAACAAATGTTCTCTACTGTTATTGATACAAATAATGTAAAAAACTTCTAAGGTAAAATTATGGAGGTGGAAAAAATTTTTTAAGATGAAAAACTTTTTCGGATGCGAAAACGAATTTTTTGGTGTAAAAAAAATTTTAAGGTGAAAAAAATTTTTTGAGGTGAACAAAATTTTTTGTGGTGAAAAAAAATTTTAGTGGTAAAAAAAATTTTTTTGAGGTGAACACAAAATATTAATTTCTAAGCGACTGGTGAAAAAATATAAGAAAATATATTATATACCAGTCGCTACTATGAAATTGTACAAATTTGTTTGGAAAATTTAGAGGTATCTTCACATTTTCACTCATAATTTTTTAACGGCTGGACCGATTTTGCTCATTTTCAATACCAACTGCTCGGGAGGATGTACAATAATCTGGTAAATTAGGCACCCCCGCATCTTGGCGTCGGGATCGCCATTTCAACAGACAGACGGACATCGTTAAATAGACTTAAAATTGCATAAGGATCGCCAATATATTTACTTTATGGGGTCTTAGACCTTTATTTCGACATGTTACAAACGGAATGACAAACTGACTTATATGGTGGAGGGTATAAAAAAATCTTGTGGGGAAATATAGATTATTTTTATAAAATAAAAGAAATTTCCAAGTGGTATTCTTTAAGCAAAAAGTCGTCGGAATATATGAATCTTTCTATAGGAAAAAGTAAAGTTTTTGCAAATTTACTCAAATAAAACAAATTTAATTTTTAAAATGGACATTAAGAGTTCCTTAAATTAAAAAAACAAAAATTTAATAATTTTACTACAAATCCTTTGAAACAACTAACAAGATGCCATAAACAATTTACATTTTAAAAAAGAAATGATTGAAAGAAAGGAATACCGAATAATCGGTATTTTTTTTTATTAAATCCATGGCAAAACAATGCCGGGTAAAGTCATTAGCTAGAATTTGTGTTTACTATTTGACATTAAAAAGTTTTTTTTTACATTTTCTATAAATTTTTGATATTTTATTGTTGTATTCCAGAGAGCATATTTCTAATGTGTCTACCAGAGAACTGCAAAATCTACTTTTTTTCTTGATTTTATCATACACAAAAATTCTTGTTCACATTTAATAATTCAACAAAATTCACTGTAGAATAAAATCAGCATCATGTTACTGAACGCGTAATTGGGATCAGTGTGAATCTGTCGACTAAGTTTTATGCAAATGTAATCACTCAACAAAAAGTCAGCGTTGAATAAATCAGAAAAAACAACAAACAACGCGTATGAGTGTAATCATAATCAAAACAAAATAGAAACACATTTCATAAATGTACATTAGGGTGGGACTTAAATCCGCTTTTTTAGAATTTTTATTAGTAATACAATACTAAAAAATATTCTTCTTTGTGAAATTAAAATATTTTTTTGGAAAAAAAATTTAGGTCGATATCTCAGGCTTGCCTAATACGGAAAAACTTAAATATTGTCTAATTTTTTTTCATCTATTTTGATTTGAAAATTAGGCAATATTTAACTTTAACCGGATTGGGAGAGCATGAGATATCGACCTAAATTAAAAAAAAAAATTTCACAAAGAACAATATTTTTGGTATTACTAATAAAAATTCTATAAAAAAAAAACGGATTTTAGACCCACCGTAATTTATGAAATGTGTTTCTACAAAACCACCCCCTTTTTATAGATAAGAAACTATTTTTTTTTTAATTATGAATACACACATACGCTTTATTTATTGCTTTTTCTGATTTATTCTACATCAAAATAATTATTGTTGTCTCGAACGAACAGAATAAAATCAATGGTGTAAAACCGACCGATGATTATAAATCAGTGCCAACAATTTGCACGTCGTTTGATTGATTTAAAATCATAAACAAATATGTGTATTGGAGTATATTCAACGTTTGAACGCAAACACATATATATTCTTGTGTTGATTGGGTATGAACATTTTGCAATCAGCATTTGCAGTTCTCTGGTGTCTACTAGGTATTGTTAAGCCAATTATTTTACGAAAAATAAATCATACCCATTCAAAATATTTTGTAGTATAAAGAAAACTCTAAAATACATTTTTTTGTAGTCAAATTCATTTATTGAAAAAATCAAATATGTATTGTTATTATTAAAAATTTGTGAATTAAAAACGGTTTTAAATAATGTTAATACAATACTGGGGATTGTTGTTTGTATAAATAAATGATTTTGTATAATATTTAGAACAAATTTTATGACTTCCAAATATATTTGCATTTGCTGCTATTAACCATAGAATTAGGGGTTTTTTGCTGTATATGCTGATGTATTTTTCAAGTATGAAGAGGAATCTTTACGTGATTTATTTAATTTTTAATCAAAAATATTTTTAGGATAATTTGTTCAAGTGTATTTTATTTCAACATCTTTTTAATTTTGTTGTATCTGGGTGAGAGTAAATTTTATTATTTTTCATTATCCGAAGCTATTTCCACTTTGTCGTTTTGCTGTTCAGCAATTTCTGCATTGTCCAAAACATTTTGTTCTTCATCATCATGTTGTTCTTCATCATCTTGTTGTTCTTCATCAACTTGTTCTTCATCATCTTGTTGTTCTTCATCAACTTGTTCTTCATCATCTTGTTCTTCAGTTAAATCTACATTAGCATCATCATTATTTTCATCTTGCTTTTCATTTTCTATTGTAACGTCGTCAGCATTTTCTTCCTTTTTAATATTATCTTCCTCTTTTACGGAATCCTTAGTTGTTGTGTTATTTGGCTTTTCTTCTGTACCATCGGTTAGATCCACAACTTCTGTTAACAGATAATCGAATCGTGAGGGTTCTATTGGTATACTTTGTTCTTTAGCAATGCGTATTTTTCTTCTTATACATACACGCAACAAAGCCGTTTCTCTTTCGGTCAATGTGTCCAAATCGTGATCCTCAAATTTTTTCAAATATCTAACAGCACTACGATAATTAGCTCTTGTTTTACGCAAATTTACTATATCTTCAAAATGTTTTGTATCATTGATATTTTTACCCGTTTTCAGTTTATAGTCTGCACCCAATGTTACCAGAATTTCTAATTTTTCCATCGGCGCCATAGACAACATTTTAGCTTCATTATCGTCTTCAATGCCAACTTTTTGCTTTAATAGTATGAGCCGCTTTTTACGACCAGGAGTAATATTTTTTGGAGGGCCATCCGGATTAGTTTGTTTAATTTCTTCCAATAATTTTCGTTTTAGCGTTTGATATCGTTGTTGTACTTGTAAGGGACTTTTGTTTGCCATTGGTTGATGTTTTTTTGTTGTTGTAGCGCCTTTTATTACCACATTTTGTGGCTTTTTACTTTGTATTGCAGTTTTGCTGCTATTGCTGCTGTTTGTTAGTATACCCTGTTTATTCTTCCAAATGCGATATTCCCTGACAAATCGTTGATTGTATATTTTATCTCTGGTCTCTTTTGGATTTAAGCCAAATTTAGATTCTTTACTTTCAAGCTTTTTCAAAATATCCATTGATTTATTAAATTGTTTGCTAGCAATTTGATTTTGTTGTCTTAATGTCGGGATCTGTGAGAGAAAAGTATTGAATGTTGCATTAACAATATATTGCAAAATATTGGCTAATGATTGATTGATTGATTGATTGACGAATATGTAGTATGTAATGTGTTTAGGATAATATGTATCACCTTAATGTGTTAAAACACATAGTATGTAAATTTTCAATTATTCTAATTTTTTTATATTTTGTGCTTTAGAAACCCAAGAAACATTTTTATGGACTCTCCGATACGTACGGATTCATGAATCCGGCTTCTACTGTACGTTTACGGTCCGAAAATATGTATTCGTCAAAGCTTGCACGTAAACGGAACATTAACAGACCGTATAATTTAATTTTCGAAAACAATACGTTTTTACTTTGTTTTTCATCAGTTTTTCTTCCGTTGCTTTTGGATTTGCTTAGTAATAAAAAACTTATACTTAAATATCCCTTAGGTAAATATTTATGAAATTGAAAACAAGTTTTACGATGATGTGTGCAAAATTATGTTGATTTGCAAATAAAAATATTGCCCGACAGCTTAAAATAATTTTGTGAAAAAATTTGCAAATTAACATTCACCCCTATTCTAGTTGTCGTCATCGACACAAGACAATGTCGTCATGGGATTTTTTTTGAAATTGGTATTCGCGTTGTTGTTATCGAAAATAATTGATAACTGTCGACAAGTATTTGGTATTCTGTAAGAAAATGTGACGACGATATTGTCTTTAAACGACTGATTTTGTCGACACATTTTTTAGTAACAAATTGAGGAAAAGTAATGACTGAAAAAAAAAAACGGAAAAAATGGGAAGAAATATCAAATTTATTAAATGCACTTGGCCCACCGAGAATAATGTGAGATGGATGGCAGAAGGTAAAGAAAGCATGATCATATAAAGTGCATTATAAAAATATAACAAAATTTATTTATAGGTTTGGCGAGACTTAAAATTTAAAGTTAAAAGAAAATGGTGGCGGAAGATTCAAGCAATTTATATTGAGTCCGCTGGAGGAAGCTGTGGCAAATCTTCTACAGTTTCAGAAACAGCTGAACCCTAAGTTAAAGTCGTTTCCAACACTGAGCTGGTACGACCCCTGGGCTAAAAATCTTAATGTAGCTGCCAACTTTATTGTTTTGGAAATAAATGTGGACTTAATTCCGGTTTTCAAATTAGGTGCTATTGTTTCCAGCACATCTTTGAAGGCTGTTTGATTCAGCCGAAAGTAACTTTCAAACCTTTTAAAAAAATTAGAAGATTAACATTCTTTAAAGTAACAGACTTTGATTTTGCTACTCACTTGTTATCCAGCAATTAAAGATATTGGATTTCTGTATGAGAAGTCTTCTTTCCAATACTAGATTTTCTTTATTTTCTTCATCACTGGTATCAGAATTTAAATTACACATAAAAAACATTTTTTCGCAAAAATAATAAACAAAATAAATCTGCCGACTCAATTTTTAGAGATGTGTTTTTGTTTAAATCGATAAACTGTCGACGTCGTTACAACACAGTTTTAGAATACCAATTTGGTGTCAAAGTGATGTCGACGTCGAAGCAAAGTGATGTTGACTCAAAAACGACGACGACATTGATAACGACAACTAAAATTAGGGTGATTGTCTACTTTATCATATCGTAAGTACCACAATTTAAACCAAAATTAAATATTTGTTTTATTTTTTCATGATTTTTAATGGGCCACAATCGCAGTGATTGATGGATGCTAATTGTGCTGGGGATAAATATGGTATTTGTTGGATTTAGTTTATTTAGTTTTGTTATTTTAATTTAAATATATTTGTTAATAAATTTAAAGAAAAAAAATAAAAATTTGCTACTAACAATTAAAATAATATGCCTTTACACAAATCCGTGTTTTGTTGAAAAAAACGGTACGAATGCGGACCGAATACGGATCCGTAAACGATCCGTCACTTAACGGACAACTCCGTTTTTCATCCGATATATCTGGTCCGTAAACGGTCCGTCATTGACGGACTTTTAACGGACAACTCCGTTTTTCATCCGATATATCCAGTCCGTAAACGGTCCGTCATTGACGGTTGAACGGATTCGAATCAGTTTCGATGTTCCTTAAAATCCGTTTTCTGGTCCGTTTACGGATAAAGAAAATGGTAAGTTATCGGAGTTGTATTCCGTTTATGACGAACTGAAACCGGTACGTAAACTGTACGTATTGTTTGTTGGGAAAGACCACTCCTACATTTTAAATAATTTGATTTTTTTTTTTTTTGGTTAAAGCAAATTTGTCATTTTTAAAATGTGACATTTACAGCATTTTTGTATAAATAAAAAAAATATATGCTCATCGTAATGAACTGAATTAAGATTCCTTTAAAAGATCTTTCTAAAACGAAAAAGCTCCGTAAAAAGGGCTTTACAACACTTAATTTTCTATTCCTAGACTGTGATAATAAACGAGTGTTGAACTTTAAACGTCATTATTACCTCAACATAGTAGCATACACTGTGAGTATATTGTTAAGGAAGGTATTCCCAGCAAGACACACAGATTTCCTTAAAAAATAAAAAATGTGTGGTATAAAGAAAAGTTACAATAGTGTGTTCACAATTCGTTACATGTCATGTCAAATTTGGTGTTAACACTTTTTTAATTATAATTAAATGTAATCTCAGATTACACTAAAAGATATTTCGAATATTTCTTCGGAATACACATATTGCTGACTTGTCCTCATATTTCTACAGATTATACACTAATATATATGAAACGCGGCCCACCCACCTGTCCGATCAATTCACTTGAAATTTCCTTTTGACTAAAGGACAGAATAACTTATTTTATTTGTAAAAACAAACGTATTTTGTGTGATTATGCAATTATGGAATTCTTAAGAATTTTTGACGAAAAAAAATATAAAAATTTTCTTATGAAAAAACAAATTTAATCAAATAAGTAGCAAAAATCCACAAGTTATTATTATTTTTTTTTTTTTTTTGAGAAAACCATTTATTTTTTATGTTATTAATTTTTCAAATGGAAGATATAAACTTCGGTTAAAAATGTGTGCTTTTGCCAAATATTCACAGCAAACATATTAAATGTTTATTATCAATTTTGAATTCTCATATAAATCCCTTTTGTTAAAAACTTTAAAGCTGAAAACATGCAGTTTCTTTATTTCATAATTTATGTTTTGGATATTTTTGGGAAGTATTTTTCTTTAATTATATTTATTCCATGTGCAATTTTTGTTACCCTGATAAATCTACATTATTCTGTCGGGTTTTCATTTGAATTAATAATTTTGCAATCATTTTTTACTGAACTTTCTGTATTTTCATTTGCATCTTCATTAATTTCATCTATTAACAAATGATCAAATCTTGTAGTGGCCAATGGTAAACCATCTTCTTCATCTATTCGTCGTTTTCTTCTTAAACATATACGTATTAAAGCTAATTCTCTTTCGGTCAATGTGGTAAGATCATGTTGTTCATATTTCTTTAGAAAATTAACAGAGTTATTGTAAGATTTTTTAGTTTTATCCTTCTCATCAGTATCTGTTTTCTTAGTATGTGTGGCTGAGGAGTTTCTTTGCTTTCTAATCCATATTTGATATTCATTGACAATCTGTGTATGATATTGCTTATCTTTAGTATCTTGGTCAGTTAACAAACCTTTAATTTTTTTTAATTTAAGTTTTCTCAGAATAGTCATTGAATTATAAGACTTAGTTTTTGCAACAAAAATGTTGTTTTGATAAAGGAATCTGCGAGAGAAAATTATTAATATTCTGTTATCAATAACATTCAAAATACTGGCTGATGATTAGAATTAATAGGTTCATTCATTTACTTTTCTCATCTCAGTCAAGTCCAGTAAGATTTACTCAGTTACGAATTTACAGAGAGTAAGAGAAATTTACTCTCAAAATTAAAATTTTCTAAAAAAAGTAAGCGAACAGAAAATATGCAATAATTTACAAGTTTGTTAAACAGCTGATTGTAAAACCAAATGCAAAAATAAATTATAACTGGCCGATATGAAAAAAAGAGGATTCTTGTTGTAAAATCTTAAGCAGAAACATTTTAGGTTTTCTTATCTTTTTTCTATAATTCATTTAACAATATTTGTTGCTTTGCATTTGTATAAAACAACGTAGTTGTAACATTTTTTTTTTTTTTGTATTTACAAAAATTTAAAAACATTTTTTTCAATCATATGTTTTTTCTGCTTGTAAATTCTTGCTGGCAATAAGTTGTCCAGTAAAAATTTGCAGAAAGATGAACATCAAACTGTCACTTTATTCTCTCTTTTTTCTTTATGTTAACTGAGTATTTGTGTAAACGAACGACATCCAGTAAAAATTTGTACAAATTATTAAGTAAACGAACGGAACTAATGAGAGCAGGATAGCTTTTGTTCCTTACGAAACCTTTAAAAAAACATATAAAAAAACTTGTATGTCAATTCAATTCTGCTAACTTAGTGGCTTTTACCGGATAATTTTTTGCCAGTAAGTATTTGTTGAAAAATTAAACAGCTGATTGAAAAAACAAACAATTTATCCAAACACATAAAATATTTTTTTTTTCATAAAAATAACGTAAAAAATACGTGTAAATATCCGCTTATTTACGATGGAAAAAGTAACATCAAAGTCCGAAATGTTCCTCGAGAACACTTCACATTAAAATTTCCGTTTTTTGTTTATATATTTCCATATTGACCGCTTAATTTTTTTTTTGTAAGGTATTATCAATCAGCTGTTTAACTATCTTAGCTGAAAGTCCATACCACGCGTTTTCGCGTCAACGCTTTGTGCGTATATACGCTTTACTGAAATTCAAGTTACATGCGACGCATTTTACGCTTTTGTTTTGATCAGCTGTTGTGTAAATTGGCTATAGAATTCCAAGCAGCAGCTTGCTTAAATTTATTTCTATAAAAATAAGAGCTTTTTTTATAAAGAATTTCCTGTTTTCAACAGCTTCAATTAGTTTTTCCTCCATTGTGTAGTTTTTAAAATAAAAATAACCTATCAAAATCAGGTGATCTGTTCGTACGCTACATATGACGCTTAAGCTGACGCAACGTTATGTACGCATATACACTTTATACGAGACAATAAACAACAACAATAACATAAAGCTTTTTTATAAAGAACCTTGTGTTTTTTTCCAGCTTGAATTAGTTTTTCCGCCATTGTGTAGTTTTTATAATAAAAATAGCCTATCAAAATCAGCTGATCTGTTCGTACGCTGCTTATGACGCTTACTTGTCAAGGCATCCTACGCTTTGGTACTCTGCAACTTGCAGCATACAATTACATGGATTCTACTTTTTTGACAACCGCATAGGACGCAAAGAAGAGCAGCATTCGTGGTATGAACTTCCAGCTTTACTAATTCTTACAAATTTTACCCTCCACCATATATGTATAGCAGTTTGCCACTCCGTTTATAACATATCGAAATAAAGGTCTAAGACTCTTGATCCATATGCAGTTTTAAGTCGATTTAGCGATGTCTGTCTGTCTGTTGAAATGGCGATCACAACGCGAAGACGCAAGCGAGGGTGCCTATTTTTACCCGGATTATTGAAAATCAGCAAAATCGGTCCAGCGGTTAAAAAGTCATGAGTGAAAATGTGAAGGTACCTCTAATTTTTCCATACAAATTGGTGTATTTTAGTACAATTTCATAGTAGCGACTGGTACATAATATACTTTCCCATATTTTTTCACCAGTTGCTTAGAAATTAATATTTTGAATTCACCTCAAAAACTTGTTTTCACCTCAAAATTTTTTTTTCACAACCAAAAAATTTTTTTTCGCATCCAAAAAAGTTTTTCACCTCCATAATTTTATAACTTTTGAAATAAAATTATGGAGGTGAAAAACATTATTTGTATCAAAAACAATACAGAACATTTTTTTGGATATTGGTGGAGGGTATTCAAAAATTTGGCACATCCGAATTTAAGCCTTTTTTTTTTACTTGTTTTTGGATATTTTTATTTTTGAGAGAAAAATTAGTCTTACTCTCTGTAATTTTATTACTGAGTAATTTTTACTGGAAAAGTAAACAAACAGACCTAGTGTAACATCTATACATGAGACATTTTGTTGATACATATGTATATATTTTTTTGTTAACTATTATGACACATATCAAAAATTAAGTAAATAGGTCCTTCCGCGGCACGCTGCATTATAAAAATCAGAAAATTTGTGCATCACTGCGGCAGTTATGCCAATTTTTGTTGCTGATGCGTGATTATCTGTTGCAGATGCTTTGCTACTGCTCAACAACTGCACAGTTTGCTTTTTAGAACGTTTTGCAAAAGATAAAATTATGATCACCGCAATAACATTGACAACATTTTGGTAATTTATAATAAAAAAAATGTTAGAAAGATGAAACGACTTTTGATTATTAAAAATCAATTAAAACGAAAAGGGAGACTGATTTTGCACATTTGCATCAGACACTTTAATGATGCCATAGTTGCAAAAATTTGCGCTAACACTGCCAATTGTTTGCATAAAAAAACGTTTGACGTAAATCAGTGCTGCCAAGTGATGCTTTTTTGAACGTTTTGTTTATATTATGCTGCAGTGATGCGCAAATATTGCATTTACGAACGTACCAGTCTTGTCTAAAATACAAAGATCAATTTTTTTTAAGTTTACTGAACCAATAGCTGAGATTTTTTAAAATATAATTTTTTAACAAATTAGCGGAGCTTTAAAGAATTAATTAAATGAACTAAGTTTAAAAAATTATCTGTTGCGAAATTTTGTTGTTTTTAAGTTACTCCATTAAAGGGTTTAGAACCGAATGCGATACTTCTATTAATTTTTTTAATTTGACTTTGCTCAACATCAATTACAAAGCATCTGGTACCCGAGCACCAACTAGATGAAAATTGATGCTACTCCAAAGCGAGTATGAGAATGAAGGTCTAGGGAAGATCACCCGACAAGCTGTAACTACGTGTCATATCCTCATTTCAAACAACGGCAGAGACGAAAGGCGATGCTTATTAAAAAAGGTCAACGACGGAACTGCATTCAACACTTAAAATATATAAAAAAATACATTTTCTAAGGATACAATTTAATCGATTTGTAAAATATTTTTTATATGTAATACTTTTTTTTTACTTACGTGGATTGTTTAATCACATCGAGCGATCTTTTTTTTAATTATATTCTCTTAGGGTTTTTTAATTGTTTTAATTTAAAAATTAACTTGTATAATCTAATGCATAACATTTTGGATTTTTAAAAAAATCTTATAAAACAAACTCCTCCATAAATAATAATATGCCCTTAAAGTTTCATTTATGACCTTTAAGATTTTTTTTGTCTCTTGCTATAGGTACTTATTTAAACACATATGGCTGGGGAGCCGTAAATATACTTGAATAGTAAATTTTTTTTTGTATATAAATATGTATTTAATACAAAATTTAAATTGTATCATTATGGTATTTAGTTTTTATCTAACAATACATAAATAATTGGCCATGAAGGCTTTCTTTGTATTGATATAAATAAATAAAACAAATTAACATGTAAAACATCAACAAAACCCGAACATTAGGTGTAGATAATATAGATTAACACAAACAAGGTACAAAAAATAGGGAGCAAAACTGGCGGAGCCAGATGTAAAGCGCATGTTTGTAATAATAGTACTTTAGCAATCGGTTTACGGGAATTATATGGATAAAAACAAAGGGTTTTCATTCATGAAACGTATGAGTTGCGAATATTCTTCCAGTTTAACAATGTTTTTTGACTTAAGCTCTTTAGATTTTAGATAATTATGTTTATTTACTAAATAACACTTAAAATGTTTTGTGTTCAATTATAGTATTCACTTGCAAACTCATACTATATTACTAAATCAAATGTAAACAAAATTAGAATTTCAAACTCTTATTAAAATAGAAATTTTTGAGGCAGTCTGTCTCTACATATTTTCCATGTAACTATAATACACAACTGGTTTAAAATTATTGTTTTAGGAAGAAGTAAAAGTAGCCAAACTGTTACTAATGAGAAATTTAGGAAACTACACCTTTTCCATTTTTTTTTTTAGAAATAGTCTATTGTATTTCAGAAATTGTCAATTGTTTTTAAATAAAAACATTTAAATCAATTTTCAGAAAAAATAGTAGTATTGTAAAATTGAAGAGATTTATCAAATACATTTAAACCTTGATTATCCGGGTTGCTCGGGACCGGACTCAGCACGGATAATCGAAAAACACGATTAAAAGAGGTTACTCAAACATTTTATTATTTTTAACAAGAACATATGAATTTGTATCTTATTATTTTTTATTTTATTTATTTATTTATAATTCAACTATAATACAAAAGCCATAACGGCCAATAAACTGTATTACATAGCAATAATCCTGAGCAAAATCTTAAAAATAAAAATATCATTAATAACTATTGAAAATATACATAATTATTAAAAATACATAATTAACAATAATATTCATCATAAAAATATTTAATGAAAGCGTTATAGAGAAGTTCAAAAATATACAAATCTTCATTAACCTCTCATATTGGCTCCCCAGCCATAATATAAATAAAAGTACTAATAAAAAGTAAGAGTTAAAGTTAAAAACAGTGTTTAGCCCTATTGATGGCGAAAAAAATGTAAAGCATACAAACCCAATCCCAAGCATGGATATATAGTAAAAGTAAACTAATATAACCGAAAAAAAAAACAAAAATGAACCAGAAACTTTATGCTAAAACACCATTGAAATACTCTAAAACTTTCAACCGAAATACATTATTTGAGTGTGAGAATTCAAAAGGCAATCTATTTCAACACCTAGCAATTCTAGTTAAGAAAGATCTCTCAAACATAGTATTACTTATCCTAGGAATGAATACCCGGGGATTACGAGTTGATCGTGTAAAAACAAAGCTTCTAAACAAAGGTAATGGTGTATGACTTTTAATAATTTTATGGAAAAAAATCAACAATCGGTATTCAAGAAACTCATCAAAAGAGCAACCAAGGAAACGCCTAACATAAGCAGAAATATGATCACTCCGACGAACATTATAAACAAACCGAACAATAGTATTTACTAAACGCCTAAGTCTTATAATATTAATACCAATGGTTCCAGAAATTACCTCAAACCCATATAAGACCTGTGACATCAAAAGAGCATGTGCTAACTTATGTTTAACTAAGAGGGGTAAATACATGCCCGATGAATAAATCCTACGTAATGAACCCAAAACTCTGCCACATAGGATATCAATATGTGGTTTAAATAACAGTCTACTATCAACAACAACACCTAAAATTCTCAAATGATTTACAATCTCAATATTATTATTGCCCAGAAAAACATCAAAATTAACCACAGAGTAATCTGAAAGTCCAAACACAATTGCCTTAGATTTAGTAGAATTTATAGCAAGAGAATTATTTGAAGTCCACTCCAAAACACGTTCAAGAGAGTCATTAATGTTACTCTCTAACAACTCAGAAAACCTACGATTACCATTAAAAAGTAAAAAGACATCATCAGCAAATATAAACGATTTGCAAATCCGCGAATTTACAAACCCAGGCAAATCATTAATGTAAAGTGTAAACAGAAGGGGTCCTTAAACAGACCCCTGAGGGACACCAGAATGTAGTGAAAGTAAACTAGACATTAAGCCATTAACAGCAACAAACTGCAATCTGTCAGTTAAGTAAGACATAATCAACTTACAAGCCGATCTAGAAAAATTAAAAATATCCTTAAGTTTGAAAATCAACTGCACATGGTTAATGGAATTAAAAGCTTTAGAGAAATCAAGGGAAACTAGAACACTCAACTTATTACGATTTACATCCTCTCTAATAGTATCAGTTAGTTTTAGAAGCAATGATGTAGTACTATGACCCCGACGAAAGGCATTTTTACAAAATATATACATTCATTTAAAGTTGTTTCGTCTTTTCGCGTTTGATTGATTTTTGAGTAAAAGAGTTTGTGTACGATACTATTGTATTTTGCCTGGCTCTGAAATACCAGGATAGTTATGGCTTTCTAAGAACTCTAACAAAACACTACTAGCCTCTTTTGCTTGGGCCAATGTGGGTGTTTCTTCCCAATGATTCCCTTTTTTATTTCCTCGGAATTTGACTCAAACTCAAATTCTTCAGTCTGATTGACCGTGTTTGCTATTTCGTCTTCAGATACATTAGCAAACGGTGCGACACCATTATTGCACTCCATCCACTTTGAAACAGCGTCAATGGTACAGCAAGGCGTTATTACTATATCATATTGTATCTCAAGACCGGTATTTAAATTATTCTCATTATCTTGAGGTAGTAAATTATTCCAAACTTTACTTAAAATCTGTAGTTACAGTATCCCATGAATTAGCGGCTGTCCACATAGCTGTCTTGATGTTCAAAGATTTAACGAACTCATATCTATAATTTGAATACACAAGTTTCTGCACGATCAATTTACCATACTTACATTTAAAGCTTCGAATAACTCCTTGATCCCTAGGTTTTAACATTATTGCAAAATTTCCTATACCATCGCATTTACATAAGGGTGTGCTAGACAACTGTCTAATAGAACTGTCTGTGGATGTTCTCTTACTTTTGGTACAAACTTTTTATTAAACCACTCCAGAAATAGCTCTTTTGTTACCCATGCTCTCTTATAAGACTTATAAATCAAAAAAGGCATCTAACTTTTTTTTAAAGCTCTTGGCTTAGCACTTTTTCCTATTTTCATCAATTTACACTTTTGAGTCTCAGGTGCATTTGCACAAGGAAAGCTGTGATTCTTTCCTTGGACTCCTTGTACCCTTCCATAGAATATTCATCCCAATGGCTAAGGAATTATACGGCAAACCCTTCCAAAATAGACTAGTTTCGTCCGCATAAAAAAATCTTTGAAATAATGAATAAAAAAATACAATATGTACATGTGTATATACATATGTCTATGTATTGCTAGGATAATAGAGGTTAAGCACGGTTAATAGAGGTATAAAAAAAGAACAAACACACAGCATGCCGGTTAACAGATGTAGCCGGTTAATGGAGGCCCGGATAATCGAGGTTCAACTGTAACATTTTTTAGAAGAATTTTTCTATAAAAAAAAGCTTCCAAGTATCTGTAATTTTTTAATAGGAAAAATTAATTCTTAAACAAATTTTGATAATTTTTCTCAACAGTTTTCTATAGAAAAAATAAAAAATGATGTGTTTTTCCAGGGACCGTAACGTTATGACTTTTATCGAAAACGTCAAAAAAAAAAAGTTATTTTTTAACTTTTATTTTTTAAGGCAGAAATAAAAGTTATTTCTTAACATTTAGAAATAAAAGTTATTTCTTAACTTTTATTTTTTTAAGGCAAAAATTAAAAGTTGTTTTTGACTTTTATTATTTTACTCAAAAAATAAAAGTTATTTTTTAACTTTTAATTTTTTAAGGCAAAAATAAAAGTCTTGAATTAAATATATCATTGAAAGCAATAAAACTAGCGTATTTCTATGCAATATTTAATTCATGACTTTTATATTTGCCTTAAAATATTAAAAGTTAAAAAATAACTTTTATTTTTTGAGTAAAATAATAAAAGTCAAAAATAACTTTTAATTTTTGCCTTAAAAAATAAAAGTTATTTTCTGACTTTTATTAAAAAAGGCACAACTTTAAAAGTCATACAAAAATTTGCATGTACATCACCTATATATCATAATGATAAGAACCAAAATTTTCTACGATCATTTTTTATGTGTGCTTTTTTGTTGCAAATTTTTAAAAATAACAGTTATTTTCTGTCCCTGGTTTTTTCTGCTTGTAAAATTCTTGCTGGCAATAATTTGTCCAGTAATAATTTGCAAAAAGAAGAAGAACTCTCAACATCAAACTTTCACTTTATTCCTCTTTTTTCTTTATGTTTACAGAGTATTTATGTAAACGAACAACATCCAGTAAAAATTTGCACAAATTACTGAGTGAACGAACACCGCTAGATGCACAAAAAAATCGCTAGATCTGACAAGAAAATCGCCAAATTGACTACAGTAGACAAACGGAAAGTTTTTTAATTAACGTCTACATGAAATCAATGTTAACAGAAGAAAAATAGGTGCAAAGCAATGAATAACGAATACAAACAAAAAAAAATTTAGTTGTTTTACGTGTAATTCGTTTTCTGTTTGCAAAAATCCTAATAGATGGATTTACCGCTGGGAAACGGTTTGATTGCGCTACCTTATTTTGGCAGCGTAAGAATTACATGCTACTTGTGATCAAAGTGTGATGCATTAATTGCAATGTAATTCTCTCACCCTGTGATATCACCATGTGCTTAAAAACAGAAAACAGAGCATTTTTCAGGAAATCCAAATATTCAGAGTAATAAAATTTGAGCTATCATTTATATTTCAGAAAAATTAGCTTTTGATATTATATAAAATATTAACTCTTTGTCTTCAAATCTCTGTATTTTATGTTGGTCCAATTAAATCAAAAATTAACGGTTTTTGATTTTATTAAAAAAAAAAATATCAATTCATAGGAAACATCAGCAGTTTATACAAATCTAAATGAGATATTTAAAATTTAGGTTGCGTTTACATTAGGGACGAAATTTAGTTTACCCAGATTTCGAAAGCTAGTTCAGGAAAAGTAGCCGTACCTTCGCTCTTACTTAGAATTTAAAATAAATCTAAGTTAAGCAGATAGTTTAAAAAAATTAACAGTTAATATTTGGGGTGTAACAGTTATAATTTGGGGTATAATCTAACGTCTCAGCAAACCTTATTAGGAAATATCGCGAAGAAGCCACGTTATTTGTAAAAAGTTAACGTGCATAAGAAAACTACTGTCAAAGTTTTGCCTAAAAAACTGTTATGTGTGAAGTTAAGACGAAAATACAGTTAGTATAATACAGTACCATATGATCGAAATATAGTTTCAACTAATCATATAAACGCAACCTTAGTATGAAAACTTAAAATTAAATCAACCTGTAGGTATAAGAAAATAAAAATACTATTTACCTCGGCCAGCATTTTATCCAAAATACCGCTTTCAGGTCCTTTTTTTGCTACATCGACTCTACCATTTCGATTCACTGCAGCTCCAGCTCTTCTTGGCATTATTGAACGATCATTATTACGATTACCAGAACGATAGCTCGAGGAACTCTGTCCAGTCATATTAAAATCATTGGAAAATCCTCTTTGCATGTTGTTGTTGTTACCCCAATTGCTAAAATTGGACATCATTTGATTGGGATTGCCACCAAAATTTCCGCCACCACCGGAATTATTACCGGAAAACAAAGAAATAAGTTTGTTGCCAAAACTTTCTAAAGCCGGAAGAGGCAAATTAGCAACAGCATTGTTAGGAATTTTATTGGATTTGGGAGCATCTCTTAGATAAGGTAGAGTTCTATGTTCTAATGCCTTTTCGCGTGCAATTTTTGGTGAAAATCCTTTAGCTATATAACGGTTAAACCATTTACGGCCAGAACCACTCAAACCTTGTGTATAACGGTCTTCAAAATTGTTATCATCATAACAGTTGTTGTTCGGATTAAATGAATATTCTCCACCCATATTATTAAAATTGTTTCCCATATCACCGCCAACTCCGCGATTGGAAAAACCACCACCACCACCGCCACGATTAGAAAGGCCACTGCCACCGCCACTTCCCCAACCACTATTGCTAGGATAGTCAATCATATTATTTTGTGCTGGCATTATTGAACGTACATTTGTGGAAGGATATTGTATCATATTTTGAGATGGTATATTCCTTTGGAATGATGATGAAGATGACATATTATTAAAATTATCATTAACGAAATTATTGTTGCCAAAATTGTTACCACCAAAATTGCTTCCACCAAAATTACCACTATTACGACCGAAACTATTGGTGTTAAATCCTCCACCCATTTGATTTTGATTATTAAACATTGGCGGCGGTGGTGGTGGAGTTACTTGTCGTCTCTGGTTTCTAACCTCAAAAGAACCAACATTATTTTCTACCAATTTCACCTGCAATGTGTAACCCTCATAGTCATAACCATTCCGATTACGTACAGCACTTAAAGCATTGCTGTTTAACAAATAAAATATACAAAAAAAATTAAAAAATCCATTTTGTAATACAATTAACCAAAAAAAAAAAATTCTCTGCTTACCGTGGGCTATCAAACTGTACGAATGCATATGCCGGATTACTGCGATTGTTCACATCAACAGCCAACAATTTTCCAAAGGGACGGAAAAAATCATCTATATCTTTAATACGAATATCTGGGGGTAAATTTCCAACATACACGCGCTCCATTTTAGTTCTTTTTTAGTGAATACTGTTCCTTTACAATTCAAATTGTAAAAACTTTCTAGATTTTTTCGCGTGCACTGCCGAAAATGGCCGAAGCATATATGATGCTAAAAAATCAATTATTTAATTCTCGGCTATAGGGAAGCATTCGCAGAAACAGAAAAGGATGAAAATAGCTAGAGTTGTCTCGTTCTTGAACGAACTAGCTCAATTGAACTATTCATTAAATTTACAGTTAACACAGCCAGTATAACAATGAGATATGTCAAATAAGAATTCTGATTTGCATAATGAGATAGGAAAACTAAACTCCATATAAATTGTATGTTACAGTGTTGCCGTTCATTTTACACACAAAACGCTGAAGACTAGTGATGTCAACTATTGAAAAAACTGTCAGATTAAAACCAAAAATCAATACAGCCAAAACATTCTTTAGTTCCATTTCACAAAGAGCAACTTTTGTTGCGACAATTTTTGTCAATTCTCTTTTAAAGTTGCCTTTATGCCTAATCCGAGAAATTTTTACAGCAGTTTTCGTTTACATTTGGTTTTAAATGAATGAAATTACCACTCTTCTTTCCCTTCTCTCCAACAAACATAAGAGTTGCGCAACAAAAGTTGCTCTGCGTGAAATGGAACTTATGGAAATTTGCGAAATTAAAGTTTATTTCTACATAGAGCTAAAGTGATCAAGAAAAAAAAGGTAATAATAATGCCATGATTTATGTCCAGAGCTGCCACCCATTTGTTATAAGTACTATAGGTGATAAAAAGAAGCCAACAAAAACCCAAAGTTGCACGAATATCGAAAGAAGTCGAACCCTTAACTGAAATCGAGCATAAATGTATTTGACTGAACTCATATATTAAGTTGCTAAGGCCCATCCAAACCCTCTAAAATTATAGTATTATAAAACTTATAAAAATACATACCAAAAACGTGTTCACTCTCCTTTTTCACCGCTCTTTTTATCCAATAACCTCTAAAATTATGACTTGTAAAATTTTCCTTTTAAAGAGGTTTTGGCAATAACTCAAGTTTTGATTAATAAAAATCACTAAAAGTGCTTTCAGCTTACCTTTTTTGTAAAAAATTAAATTTAAAAATATATTTACAACTGTGAAATAAGTTTTAGAAATAAATTTGTAAATTAAAATCTAAAAAAGATGAGTTTTAAATTTAAACGTGCCGCATTTGGCCCTAAATGTATACACGGTTGTTATGCTGCGACACGAAGGAACATTAGTAGAAAAAAAGTGTTTCTACTTATGTTTCACTTTTTAATACAGACGATGGAAATATGCTGCTCTTTTTTACTTTTTGTAGCTATCACACTTTATGTCTCTAATTCTCGTAAAATTATATATTCATTCATAAAATTTATTACATTTTCATTATTTTTAATTTTCAATTGTCATTTTCGTTTCTCTTTTATTTTTTTTTACTTCGCGAATTGCAAAAGCACTGCACATAACAGCTGCTCTCAATGAAATAGCATAGAAAAATCAGAGGGTCAATTCTCGTTCTGTGATAATGTGAAGTGAAAAAAAAACTTTTCATTTTCGTTTTCATAAGCACATTTCACTCGAACTTTTCACAAATACATAATTTGCGATTCTAGTTTGTATTATGAAAAAAATGTTTCATTCGCACTGTACCCATGAAAATTTTCTAACTGTGTTATCCAAAATTTAAAGCAAATGTCAAAACAAAGAAAAACGTAAACAAAAGTGAATTAAGTTCGTAAAATTTATTTTAAATAATTATATAAAAATATCTGGATTAATTGTATTATTGGATATTACTCAAAGAATTCCGGATGAACAAAGGTAAGGCAATGATGTTACAAGCATTTCATTGCAGTAAATAATTTAATAATTTATAGGAATTTTTTGAGAGTGCTGAGACGCATACTTCGTGCTGACCACAATCCATTCGAGATGACAACCGACAAGCACTTCATGGATTTATATCGGCTTACTATAAGTGAACTATATTTGGTGCGCGTATGAAGTCTAATATTACTTAAAGAAAAAAAAAATTCATAAAGAATATAAATAAACTATAAATAAATATGCCATACTTTTGCCATTTTTCACTGTCCTTTTGGGTCCCACTAAAACTGTTAAAGCTCGCCGCTAATTCGTTACACTCGTCTCTAAATTTGGCACCATCTGCAGTTACAAATCTGTAAATATGGGATTAATAAAAGTGTGATTATGGTTATTAAGCTACTTACTTATCGTTTGCAATGTCCACATGCTTTTCTTAATAATTAATTAAATACTCCTTTTGGCTTTAATTAATTAATTAATTTAATAATTAATTAAATACTCCTTTTGGCTTTCGCTGGCACGCTTTCCTCTTACAATCTTCTCCATGTTTATTTCACTTATAAATAGTCTGTGTAAATAATTTTTTCATATGAAAATATTTTGACATTTGTTTGCACTGTTACACAAAACAAGAATCGCCAGTGCTGTGCAGTTGTGAAAAAATCTTGTTTCGTTCCACTTTTTTTTTTCATATGAAAACGTTTTGATATTTCTTTACATTTTTTCACAGAACGCGAATCAAAAGTACTATGAAAACGTGAAAAAACTTTTCATTTCACCGTTTCATTTCACAGGAAACACTGCTACACACGATGGAACATGCCCATGTTTCTTCGTGTTTGGATAGTATTATATAATATACCACAAACTAGTTTAACCAATGACATATGACATACAGGAATCTCGAACCGACATTGAACACTGACATTGCAATGATTTTCAAAATGAGATAGAAAAAATAAACTCCATATAAACTGTATGGCATATATTTTTTGTATATTTATCCGTTTCTGTGTATCACTGCAATTTTGACATTTCCTTTTACTCATTTTCTAGACGGCTATTTCCTGTCTGGGTGGTCTGTGCAATATACTGTAAACGTTTTCTAAAGCTGGTTTTACACACTATATGTATTTTACAGTGGCTTTGCCAGCTGTACGATCTATCTGTAATTGCGCATTTCTTTCAAAATTGACAATTTACAGATGGTTAATAATTTTTATATTCACACTTTCGTTTTTAGTTTCATCTGACATAACCTACAATATTTTGTAACAGCTGGATTCAAAAAATAAAATAATTGAAATCATTATTTCAATAATAGCTGCCATAAAATTGAAAAATAAAAAATTAAGCAAGAAAAGTTTAAAAAAATATGCTTTATGGAGCCAAAAATGGTTGCTGAAAAGAGATAGTGGACTTTTCCATGCTCCTATTCGATTTAAATAGACTGGTGAGCAATTATTAATATTCTTGGCGCCACAAACAATTGACTTGCAAAACAGCTGATGTCAGTTGAAAATATAACACGCTCTAATTAAAAATTTTCTCACTGTAATTGCAGGCCGACATTTACAGAAACAAATTTTCTTTGTGTTTGCACATCATGTATGTACGTATTTTGCAGTGGGAAATTTGACAAGCACACTGTATAATACTTATTGTGTAAACCAGCTTTTAGTAATAATTTTACAGACTTCAATTTTTGAGTGTATCATATATAAACAAATATTGCCTGCAAGTGTGCCTGCAATAATCAAATTAAAGTTTAGAAAATTATGGAAATTTTTGTAGGAAATTTACCGGCAAATATACAAATGGAAGAACTTAATCATTTATTCCAATATTATGGTAAAATACTATTTATTGATATAAAAAAACGATGTTCTCCACAATTCGCCTTCATACTATTTGATAATAATGGGTAAGAAATTTCAAAGCAAAACAATAATTTCAATAAATCTTGAATTTTATATCTTAATAGCTCGGCTTTTAATGCTGTACAGGCTTCACAAAATCTAGTATACAACGGTCATATCCTCCAGGTTAGATTACTCACACAGGAGGAACCAAATCAATCATCAACCGAAACAGCGGCAATCCGACAAGGAACTTTCCAAAGTCAGTTTTCCAATCAACTTGCAGAACATGACAAACTAGCGGAAAAAAAGAAGTCCAAAGAAAAGTCATCATTATGCAGAACATTAACAGTCGTAAAACAAACGCCAGCGGATTCAACGAAAATTTTAAATATATCAGAAAAACGTGACAAATCATCGCCTAATAATAATATACAAATGAATGCTTTAACCCAAAGAGCAACTATAAAAATACTTACTCCGGAGGTTATAAACAGATCAGTAATAGATAAAGAAAAATCTGAACAACAAAAACTGCGACAGAACAAAAAAATATTACAAAAAGTGTCAAACAAAAGGTCATCTAAAATTCCACCGATACCACCTTTAGGAAAGCCAGGTGGTTTTGATGATCCTTATCGAAAAGGACTAACCAGTCCCGGTATTAAATGGTACCTTAGATATCTATCAAAAAAAATTCCCCAAAAAGAGGCAAGAATAAAAGCTGGGGCCCATACACATTTAGCAAGAGGAGTCAGTGAAAAGGAAGCAAGATATTTGTCAGAAAAGAGGTTTAATTCAATTTTTGGTAAAAAATAAAACAAAAAAAAAAAAAAAAAAATTGTACAAAAATTAAAACGGCTTAAGCTAGCTATACATTTTAACTGTTCTACTTACATGAATACCTCTGCACCCTCTAATTCCTATAAAATTTCAAAGTATGGAAAATATTATTTAAAAACATGATTAATTTAAAAACTGAGTTTAATATACTATTTATTGTTTTAATGAAGTTCTCTTTCATTCTGCCATTCTGTAAGGTAAAATTATTCCTTATAGAACTTTTATATTTCTTGTAACTTGTAAATCGGACTTAAGGTATAAAATAACTCTAAAAACCTCAAGAAATTATTATATAGATTTAAGATGTTATATTGGCTACTTTTAGAACTAACATCAACATTATTTTAAAGAATGGTGTTTCTTTAAATATTTCGGTTATTGGATGAATAAAATTATCCATAGTAACCTATTATCTTATGAAATAAAATTTGTTTTGTCGACAAATAAAATGTATATAAATTTTCTACATACCAACATTGTTTTTTATAATTGGAATTACTATTATTACTAACATAAAGCATAAATCTATTTTCGTGCACAATTTGCAGAGAAAATAATGCAACGCTATAATTTGCATTATTTTCTATAAAAAAATTTTGAAACAAAAGTAATTTAATAATCACTGGATTTATTTAATTTTGTTAAAAATTTTATATTTTGTTTTTTTTTTTTAACCTGAATCTAACACTTCAAAGCCCAAACCATATGGTGAAAGTGTTATTGGAACAGTGGCAGGCCTGTCAAACATTGTTCTTGCATATCATGAAAAATATTCAGAAGATAGTTTTTATTGAATTTTATTTGAAGGCTTATTTATGTTTATTTATGCCCTCATTTTGCAACTTGAATAAAGTAGGTGATTGCTCGCGTTGAAACAGTTGGTCGTTACGTTTTTTGAAATTTTATACATACAAATTATAATCACTTGAGATTTCAAAACCATTGCTTTAATTGTTTGAGCGTTGGTTTGAAATTTTTTACAAACTATTTAAAAAAGAAACTATTTGAAATTTAACATCAATCTTGCACCGGAATTGAGGTTTGGTAACACCAATACCCTGGTTGGATTCTTCATCATCCGAAGAAGACGAGGTATCAAAAAGTAACGAGTATATTTTTATTTTTGATTTTTTACTTATTTTTTTTTTTTTTTTGCATAATTCTTTATACAAGACTATTTATAATTTTATACATAAAATACAAAAAAAAAATTAAAATTGTTAACTTGTTTATTTAATTTTCGATCAGCTGTTAACATTGGTGTTGCCAATAGCAAAAAGTAGGGATAAATATGTTACAAAGAGTATTTCCATATATGCAGGTAGCACTGAAATTATTTTAATTTGACAAAGTGATAACGTCCAACGCAAGGACGTAGTGATTTATAAAATTTAATTTGTTTACACTTTAGTTGGCGTTGGAAAGTGTAGTGTAGGTGGGGCGTTCAACGCAGGGGATTTACAAAATTTGGGAATTCGACAATTTTATAATTTCTAGACAGTGACAAATAAAGAAAATAAAAAAAGCTGATTTATGAAAAAACTTTCGCACTGCGGTCGAAATTGTGTTTATCTAGTTTGGGTGTGTGTTAAATGGTAGCAAAGTTCCTATTAAGAAGGAGGGCCAATCCAGTGAGTTTGATAATTTACGTCCTATCTCGGTACTTTCTAAAGTGGTCGAGCATATTCTGAAAGAACAAATGATTGAGTACTTGATCTTATGTCACTTATTCATACGTCTCAATCAGGGTTTCGACGTGGATATAGCACAACCACACTACTGGTGGCTTTGACTGATTCAATTAGACAATTATTGGATGACCATAAGTATGGATTTATCCAAAGCCTTTGATAAAGTTATTCACTCTATATTAATATTTAAATTGTTTAATGAGTTTAAATTTTCCTCTCGGGCCTGTGAATTAATCAAATCATACCTTTTTGGTAGGTACCAATATGTATCTATTGGTACTTCTATTTCCGGTACTCGACGGATCACTAGTGGTGTCCCGCAGGGATCTGTTATTGGCCCACTTTTGTTTATGATTTATTTGAACGACCTCTTACAAGCCTTTTATGGTGTTTCTTGTATGCCTTATGTGTATGCTGATGATATACAATTTGTTTGTTATTCGGATTCTGAGTTTGTGGATGTGTTGGAGGAGGGTGTCAATTTTACAATCCGTGAGGTTATGGGTTGGGCATCTGATAATGGGTTTTGTGTTAATCCTGTTAAGACAAAGTTTAGATTTAATACGAATGACATGTGTGTTACAATTGATGGCATTCCTGTTGAGTTTGTTAACAAAATGAAATGCTTAGGTTTGATCTTGGATAATCATTTAAATTTTTCCTCACATATTAATTTTGTATCTTTTATCATTAAATATTTATCTACCTTGCTCAGTAAAAAGACGTGTTGCCTCAGCTGTCTTGATGCCACATATTTTGTACGGCATTGAAATTTTTTCGAGTATTTTTTTTTTAAGTACGAAATATGGGAGGAAAAATTTTGGAAATTTATTTATTTATTATTTGCATTCATTATGATTTTGTTTTATTTTTTAAAATTTTTAATCTTATAATTTTTAATTTTTTAATTTTTCTTTTAATTTTTATTCTTAAAATTTTTTTAAATGTGATCTCATATATGTATATATTATTATCTGGATATTTATTTATTGAATTATTAAGCTCTACTTTTTTCTAGAAGTTTGTTATTAAGATAGTAGCTTTAATTAACCACATAAGGCCCTAATGGCTCGGTTATGTAAATGAAGATTTAATAAAAAAAAAAGTATGCTTCCTGGTAAATTTTTGACAGTTTTGAGGTGAATAAAATTTCACTAGCCCATATAATTTTTAAGAATATAAATTTTTGAACTTTTAAAATATAAAAGCTTCCTAAAGCAAAGTGAAAACAAAACAAATAAATTCGATTCTTTTTCACACATAAAAATTTTAAACTTTTTCACCATAAAAAAAATATTTTTTACCTTGCCACTTTGCTACCGTTTGACACATACCCTGAGTAATTCTTACTGGACTTGACTGAAAAAAGTAAACGAATGAACTTATCACAACATAGTCCAATAACAATTTTCTATACAGAAAACTTTATAAAAAAAATTCATTTACGATGATATCACTTTGACTTTGAATTCCATAATTTTTTTTTTTGTTTGTTTTATTTCTATACGTTTTTAATGCAAAAACGCTCAAGTTGAAATTGCAGTATTTAGATTTGTATAAAATTGGTATGTACAATGAAAATTTGTTATAACTTTTGAATAAAATTTGAAAAGAGGTTTTGATCCTTTATAAGGAAGTATTACTAAAAACAATTTCACACCTGTGTTAGTATTTCTGCTGAAAATTGTTGCTTAAAAAATTCTTATTAAGTATCAGACAGAATAGAATAGTTTTGCGGAATTTTCTAAATTGAATTTTCTATTTAAAATTAATTTTTCTCAACATGTCTGTTGGCAATTTTTTTGCTGCTAGACGTTTTGCTTTTCTTGTTCTTTTTAAAATTTTTTCTAGCTTCCTTGTAATTATCCCAATTGCCCATTACTTTGGCTTGGTTAAAAAGTTTGTACGGGCATCCATAAATTCTGATTCAAACCAAGGTTGTTTTATTTTCAGAGAATTTTTCGCTTGTTGAGCTGGAGAGGCAGGGTGTGTTTGCGATGATGATGCTGTTTTATTACTATTGAGAAGTTAAGAGCTATCTGATATTTCTTCCTGTCTATGTTTTACATGTCGATGCAATGTTGTCCTACTATCTGTGGGCATTCTTATAATTCTTTCTGAAGATGAACTAGAACAGGATCTGTTTAATTCTTTTTGCCAAAACCCATGTTCTATACGTTGTATATTTAAATTTTTAGGATATAATTCAGCAGGATGTTGTTTTTGATTTGTTGGTCCTGTACCAGCGAAATTAGATACATTTGGCGATTGATTCCTCATTTCAATTGGTTGTGAATGTTCCGCCATGGAACCATTAAAATTCCTTTTTCTCCCAGAAGTTGTAAAATTTTGATTACTATTGTTTTTACATGTTGAAGCTTCAGATTGTATTGATTCAAGTTTCTGACGAAGTTGTGTAAGAACATTTGAAGAATTTTTATGATTATTCCCATATGGGGAATGATAAATTGTTGCATTATCAATAATTTTTTTATCCGATTGTTCGTTTACTCGATGTTCTTGCAATTCATTTTGCTGCAAAACTTCTTTACCCCATTTTGTGCTTTCAGCATAGTTTGTATTTATTATAGCCAATGAAGTTGAGGGTACATTTTTAACAGAAGACGTATGGTATGATTCTGTTGAATTTAATGACAATAATTTTTGACGAGTTTCTGTAGGAAGATTTGAAGATTTTATTGAATTTATCTCCGGTTTATTGCGTTTTAATTGATGGCGTATATCTTCATCAATATTGTTATCTCTTGTTTTTATTGACTCATTTGCCATATAATTTTTATTTTGATTTATTGATATTGAACTTAACATTTCATGTTCCTGAAAATCTTTATCAATATTATATTTATCTTGTAATTGGGTATTAGTATTTCGATTACCCTTGTTAGAGTCATGAAATATGTGAGAAGTTAATTTAGATTGTGCAGATATCAATTTTTGGCGAACTTGTGAAAGATCATTTGGAAAAGTTATACAATCGGTGTTAGATTTTGTGGAAGTTTTAAAGTTTTGGTTGCTCCAATCCACTTGTATACTATTAATGTTGTCTAATTCTCTGCGTCTTTTATTTTTCAAATAATTTTCTTCTTTTGAATTATATTCTTTTGATCCTGATGAATTCCAGCCTTGCAAATTGCCGTCCTTTATACAATCAATTTTAGATTTTGTACATGTGTTTGAATTTTGGTTACTCCAATTAAGATTTGTATTATTAAAATCATTTCGCCTTTCAAAATTATTTAAATAATTAGCTTCTGTTAATTTTTTGGAAACTGTACTGGAGTTAGTCAAATTAAATTCATTCTGCCAAATTCCATCTTTCCTCAGTACTTCCTTATGTCGCGGCACATTATTTTCAAAGCCAGTTGTATGTTGAGTTGGAGAAGGTTTATAAGTTGAGCGGCTTGTTTGTAATGATATAAGCTTCTGACGCAGTTGGGTAAAATCATTTGAACTATTTAATTTATTCTTCTTTCTGTCGTTATTTAAAACGGTCACTTTTGTACTCTCTATAAGAGGAGATATTTTACCAGTAAAATGTACGCTATCTCTTGATATTGTATGATTTATTGCCTGATCATGATCTAATAAACTATTTTCGGACGAATTCAAATTATTCTTTTGAAAATCTTCATGCCCTGAAAAGTTGGAATTATTGAAGTTCCTTAAAAATGTTGGACTTTCAGTAACACTATGTTGTTGGGGCGATGTTTTAGATTGTAACAATTGTTGACGAGCATTTGGGTTTGCAAGATAATCTTCATCTTGAGAATTGTTAATATTGAAGATATTTCTACAATTAATTCTAGGATTGAATAAATGTGAACCGTTTTGTTTAAAATCATCTTTAAAATGCTTAGAAAAATCAAAATTTCTTGGACTTTGAGGGACAGGGGAGGTTTGTTCAGTTAAAAATGTTAGTAATTTGTGTTCCAGAACAATCTTTTGATTTTCAGTAATATGAGCATCATTCTGATTTGAGCATTCAGAATCAAACAAATTTAAATACATTTTCTCAATATCCTCTTCAGAGTGTTGGGGAAATTTTAAATCTCTCTTTCTGCCAGAATTTGTTGGACTTTGTATAACAAGAGGAGTATGCTTAATTTCATTACTTTGATTTTTAATAGTACCTGCATTATTCTGATTTAATAATTCGTTATTTAAATTAAACAATTGAAAATCTTCTTCAGATTGTGGTATTGTTTTTTGGTTAAATATTGTTAACAACTTGTCTCGAAGTGTATTGGTTTGACTTTCAATGAAATCTGGTTTCATTGGACTTCGAAACGATAAATCAGCATCTATTGAAATTGAATCATTTTGTTGAAAATCCTTTTCAAAATTCCAAGAATTTGTTGAATTAAGTGAACTATTTGGTATTGATACAAGTTTTTTACGAATCGCATTTGTGTTATTTTCCACAAAATTTTTATTCAAATTTTTAGCATTTTC
Source organism: Eustalomyia histrio (assembly GCA_949748255.1). NCBI lineage: Eukaryota > Metazoa > Arthropoda > Insecta > Diptera > Anthomyiidae > Eustalomyia > Eustalomyia histrio. The sequence goes on from OX456523.1 coordinate 236,619,414, forward strand.
CCAAAATCCTGAATTGATGTTTTTCCTTTCATTCCTTGTAACCATTGGATCTGCAACTACAGATGAAGGAAGTTTTTCAGAATGTGCCAATTTTTGTCTTAGTTGGGTAACAACATTTATTAAAGCAACCGGAAACTGTTTTCTGTGTAAATTATCATTTGTCTGAATAACATTTGCTGGGGGTTTAGTTATAACATCGCTAGAGTAAGTTGAATTTAAGACAGGTAGATTTAATGGAAGTTTTGGCAAATTTGCTTTAATCTTTCTGTCTTTTCCTATAACACTAACATTATCAAATACATAACCCCCCCAACGGCTAAATTTAGGTTTATAATATACAGAACTAGAACCAACATCAGAAATTACTTTTCCTTTTTTATCTCGATCCCAACGACTAGAACATTTAGTGTTTTTAACATCGTTTGATTTTTTAATATTGTTAAGTATGTGTGGTGCAGGTGGATCTGCTTTACGGTTCATCATTAAACTGCGATCATAATTACTGTCATTACTTTTTACCAACTTTACCGCCAGTGTGTAACCTTTATAATTATATCCATTGGTAATTTCTGCTGCTTCAAATGTACTTCTGAAATTGTATACAACATTCATTTTTAGTCTTTAGTGTAAATAACTTAATTGTTCCCCAAATACCTTTCGTTAGCAAATTTTACAAATGCAATTATTGGATTTGTGTCAATTTTTAAATCTATATATGTAATCTCACTAAAAGGATTAAGGAAATTATCTATATCGGCAACACTTATGCCCGGAGGAAAATTTTCAATACTTAAGCCATGCATTTTATATATATTTTGTTGATTTTTATAGTTTTCACTTAAATTCACGACTTCTTGAAATTATGTTTATAATTTAGAGTTCAAAAGTATTTGGGTATGGAGTACATAGCACCGGCCGTGTTTTCGTGTAGTAAATATAAAAAAGTACCTACTTAATACTTTCGGTAAATAATCATAATAAACAATAGCTTTCATTCTCATACAAATTTGACATAAGCAACGTAACGTTGGCTTGTGTCAAAATTTATATGGGAATATAAGTCAATAGGAATAGCTTGCCACATTAACACAGCTAGTGTCTGTTTTGAATAGATTTTCGTTATGTACTTACGTTTTGTATATGTAATCTATATGTTCAATACATAAGAACGGTACAAAAAACAAAACACAACATCTTCTATTCTTATTTAACTCATTCAATTTTCAATACGTTTACGTCTGGCTAATCCAATGCCCAGATTCCACAAGACAATTATCGTGTATCCTGCTCTTTTGAAGTTAAATATCTACCGTATAACTAGAGTATTCAAAAACCGAAACCGAAAACCGGTCAACCGGTTTCTTTATTTTTAAAAACCGATCGGTTTCGAATATTTTGTAAATTCGAAGAAAACCGAAAACCGGTCTTTTCTGTTCGGTTAACCGGTTTATTTAATTACATCACCAACTGGGTTAATTGGTCTCTTTTATTTTTTCCGAAGACTTATAATCGTTTGTTTGGTTATGAAGATTTAGATGTACGTCTGATAGATTCCGATGAAGACTTAACTTTGGATATTCCAAATTCAAATAGTTTAATTTCTGATCTAAATAACACAACAAACAGTATTCAAAATCCTAAAAAAGAGACTGATGATTTCATATATCTTGATAAATGCGACAAAAGAACTGAAAAGTTGGAAAATTTATATAATTGTCTTTTGACTATTTGTCCAACATCTACTATTAGTGAAAGAGTATTTTTCACTTCTAGCTTTATCAAAAGCAAACAAAAAAATCGTCTTAAAACAAAACATTTAAATTGCATATTATTATTTATAAAATATTATTTTAGAAGTGAAAAATAGATTTTCTTTTTACATATTTAAAATGTAATATTAAAAAAATTTATTTAATGCCAAAAGTTTTAAACGTTCAAATTACTAACGTACCTAAATTTACCCAATTTACAAACTTAATGATATCTATTCATTTGATATGAATATAGTTTTATAATATTAATTTTTAAAGTATTATATTAAAAAATATTAAAACCAATGAATGAAATGTTGAAATGAAATACAATAAAAAAATTATTTTTTTTTTCAAAGAATGTATTTTTTTATTTTTACTACTTTTTATATTAAATTTCTGTTTTTTTTTACATAATTAACAAATCGTATAAGCTTTTTATTCAAATTAAAAAAAAACCGAAAAAACCGGTTGACCGGTTTTTTCTGCAAAAACCGAAACCGAAACCGGTTTTTTTAAATTTTATTTTTCGAAGAAAACCGAAACCGGTTTTTTCAAAAGGCCGGTTTTTTGAATACTCTACGTATAACATACAAATTTTAAACTATTGTAACAAATTTGATAAAAGACAGTAATATTCAATCATATAGTTTAACAGTTTGGTAACATTCTTAAAGCAACAGAATTTTAACTTTGAAATCTGGGTACAGCCGGTAAGGCAGTGCTACGCAATACGTGTTTAATACACAATTTTTCCCGTAGAAGCAAATAAAATCACTATGTTTGACGAGAAAGTCGTAAATTGGCAACAATGCTCTTAGCTGTCAAAAAGGGAATTTTTTGTTGTTATTTGTATGTGCATTTTTTTGTTGTACAAAAAATATAGTTTATTTTATTATTTACATTGCATAATTTTCCATTAATAATTGTTTATAAACAAATCAAAATTAACAACAAAAAAAAAAAAAGAAAACTCCAAAGCGACACATAATAAATAAATTTTCGCATAAAATGATAATATAAAAAGAGAAAAACTCAAATATAGACATGCAAAAAAATGGGGCACTCACCAACAGAGGCAGACAGTGAAAAAAAAAAACAAAAGAAAAGTAAAAATAATTAATGAATATTGTATGATCATTTATAACTAATTTATGAATGAAAAAACATATTTGCAAAAATGGCTAATGTCAAAAGTGTTAATTTCTATGATTTGTGCCGCATTTGTACGGCTACAACTGAACAAAAAATGGATATTTTTTCACCGGAAGGCAAAACAAAAAATCTTTGTGCTAAAATAAATGAATGTTTATCAATAAATGTAAGATTTTAATTCTATATGTAAAGATTTTTGTTTTTTTTTAAATAATCCATTTCCTTCATTAGATCGATGAATCCGACCGCTTGCCGAAAGTTTTATGTCAACAATGCATACAACACCTGGACACTTTTACGGAATTTCGCAATATTTGCCGAAATTCACAAATTATGTTAAACTCATGTTTAAATACAGCTTCTGCCCAGAATGGCGGTAAAGTTTTAATTAAAGATATTTTATCATCGTCTGGTAAAAGTTTAAGTGTTTTGAATAATGCTACAAATTCTAGCAATACTAGCAACACAAGTACTACTTTGAATCAAGCATTAGCAACTCAATTACAACAACATCAATCACAAGAGCATCCGTCGTTGCACCAACAACCTATATTTACAATACAAGGTGCAAATGTTATGACTCAATCTGCTATTAATCCTTTAACAGTTTCTGCAGCAAGTTCATTACAAAATCAAGATTTCCTTAATTCTATAATGCAAGCAGTTGGAATTCAGGTATTTAGATTTATTAAACTTTTTTTTTTTTAATATAGGATCTTATTTTAAAAATTAACAGCTGTATGCAAAGACATATTTTAAATCAAATTTAAATGGGAAATCAACAACAAATTTGTCTTATCAGTCTGTTATACGAACCAACCAAATGTCTATGCATACGGCTGAAAGAATGTAAATATGAATTTGCAATATTTCACTCGAAGATAATTATAATCCGATTATAAGAGCAAACTGAGTAAATTTTCTATATATTCTGAATACCTTACCTCTTGCCATATAAAATTTATAAAAATAAAGTTTTCTGTTTACATTTCCACAAATTATAATCCTTTTTAAGCAAGATTGGGTGCCATTGTGCGGCCATGGGGAATCACCTGAACATAAAAATGATTTGTTTTTGTAAAGACGTAAAAAATTTTAAGTCCCTGACATAGCTGGATTTTAAAATTTTTGATTTACATAAAAATCGCCTTTTTTATAAAAATAAATAGGCTAACATTTTCAAGCCAGGATTCGCTGAACGTATATATCAGTTTGTCATTACGTTTGTAACATGTCGACATATAGGTTTAAGACCTTATAAAATATAAATATTCATGATTTAGCGATGTCTGTCTCTCTGTGTAAATGGTGGTCACGGCGCAAAGACGCAATCGGGGGTACTAATTTTTACTCAGATTACTTGACATCCTCCCGAGCAGTTTGCTATTGGAAATGAGCAAAATCGGTCCAGCGGCTATGAGTGAAAATTCCATACAAGTTGGTGTATTTTATTATAATTTCATAGTAGCGACAGGTACAAAATATATTTTCTCATATTTTTTCACCAGCCGCTTAGAAGTGAATAATATTTTGTACTCACCTCAAATATTTTTCACCTCAAAATTTTTTTTACCACAAAAATTTTTTTCACCTCAAAAAATTTTTTTTCACCTAAAAATTTTTTTACACCAAAAAATTTGTTTTCATATTCCAAAAAGTTTATCACCTTAAAAAAAATTTTTTTTCACCACCATAATTTTACTTCAAAAGTTTTTTTGCATTATTTGTATCAAAAGCAGTAGAAAACATTTTGAGATATTGGTGAAGGGTATTCAAAGATTCGGCACATTCGAAATTAAGCCCTTTTTTCTACTTATTTTTCTTTAAAATCTCTGAATTTAGTAATGGCATTTTCTTTTCCCGCAAAAATGTTACATTTGCACAATTTTGTGCAGGTAGACAGTTACAGTTCTGAAATATTTTGTCAATGTATTTCAAGAAAACAGAGAATAAGGTAACAAAAAGCAGTGTACCATTCAAGTGGTAAGAGAAATAACTATGAACGCTTTTGAAGATTATGCGAGATTATGCGCATAATTTGATTTTGTAGGCGTAATTCAGAGCTTTTGAAGAATTATGTACAAAAATTATAAAAAAATGATCTTTAAATATGAGAATCAAAAAATTAGAACATAGCTCGCACTAATTATTTTTTAATAAACTGCTTAATTTCAGTGAACCATAAGCAGTTAAACCACCTTTTATAAGTTTATAATATTAATATTTTTTATATAATCGGAAATTAGTGGGTGTTAATGTCAAGATTTATCTTCTTTTAGACTGATCAGATTAAAACTGAAAAACCTTTTCTACCACAATATACAATAACGGTTGATAGTTCAATGCAACAACAATTGCAGCAGCAACAACAGCAGCAGCAACAACAGCAGCATCATCAACAACAGCAACAACAACAACAAACACAGCAGCAGCACCAACAACAACAGCAAAATTCACAACCCGTTACCCCAAATAAAGATAAAGACATTAAAAATAAGTAAGTGTATAATTTTTTTTATATTTATAGGAATTTATTTTTTTTATTAACGTTTTATTATGTAGTACACAATATTCAAATAATTGTTAATAATAATACAGTAGAATCGCGATAATTCGTAAACTCAAGGGACCAGTAGTTTTTTTTTACGTATTAGAGGGGTTTACGATTTGTTGAGATTATGAT